>CM050170.1:158483068-158562855 GCA_027410445.1 Discoglossus pictus | reverse complement strand
AAAATTTACGTCGTACGAGACCCGTTACAACCCATTACGACCTCGCAAAAATCCTCTTTATTGCTCCCACTATGAGAGTAAAATTAGAACAATAGAGAATTAGAAAGATCTAGAAAGATACGTTATGCCTAAAATACGGCATGCGGACCTTTGCGTGCTGCAGAACAGCGCGCCGGCATCAGGGCGCCGAGAACTGCGCTCCAGCCTGCATCCCATCTGCCCCATCTCATATATACTGGGCCTGCTTGCTGGAGGTTGGCAAGGTTAAGGTAAGGGGCCGACAGTGTGCCATGTGGGACTGACATGTGCCACTAGGACCATATTGTATGTAATGTCACTTGTATGTTATGTCACTGTGTGCATGTGTCACTAGGAGCATGTTACATTACATACAAGTGACATTACATACAATATGCTCCTAGTGACACATGTAAGTCCCACATGGCACACTGTCAGCCCCAAGCGGGTCCAGTAAATATGAGAGGGGGGCAGATGGGATGCAGGCTGGAGCGCAGAACGCAGTTCTCAGGCGCCCTGATGACGGTGCTCTGTTCTCCAGCGCGCAAAAGACGTGCCACCCTAAAATACATAACTTCCAATCTCAGTTATCTAACACCCCCATTCAAACTTTTTAACAAAAAAAGCAATAAATAATGACATTGATCTCTCGTTTCTCATCAAAATGGAAAACTTCAGTTTTAGTTTACAGTAAGAAAATGCATTTTTTAAATAGCATTCATTATGTCATTTTGACCTTTATATGCCCGGCCCAATGACCTTATACTGGTTCCACCCATTGAAATAGACTCCACCCACTGTTTGTTTGTTTTCCCTGTTGATAAATTCAAGATTCTTAGGACTATAATAACATTAAAATCTGTCTTCTGTTTCAACAACACAATGACACTCACCAACAGTTGGTTCTCCTTCTCAGCGTCTCTTGAAGTGTAGTCATTGAACAACCAGTCCAAAAAAGTCTGCTTGGACCTGGGTGTGATCTAAAACAAGCAAACAAATCAGAGCGTGCAAGGCATCATCTCTTCCACCAATACTGTCCCCTTTATCACCTAGATAGGTACCTAACATCCATCACTATACCATGCTGGTCTTTATAGGACCCCAGGATACCTTAAAAAACTTAAAATAACATGCGGGTCTCTATAGGCCCAAACAGTACCTAAAAACCTACATTATACCATGCACGTCTATATATGACCAAACCAAACTTAAAAACCCACATTATACCATGCACATCTATATAGGACCAAACATTACCTAAAAACCCACATTATACCATGAAGTCTATATAGAATTAAACCAAACCTAAAAACCCACATTATACCATGACCAAACATTACCTAAAAACCCACCTTATACCATGGACGTCTATATAGGACCAAACAGTACCTAAAAAACTACATTATACCATGCACGTCTATATAGGACCAAACCAAACCTAAAAACCCACATTATACCATGCACGTCTATATAGGACCAAACCAAACCTAAAAACCCACATTATACCATGCACATCTATATAGGACCAAACCAAACCTAAAAACCCACATTATACCATGCACATCTATATAGGACCAAACCAAACCTAAAAACCCACATTATACCATGCACATCTATATAGGACCAAACATTACCTAAAAACCCACATTATACCATGAAGTCTATATAGAATTAAACCAAACCTAAAAACCCACATTATACCATGACCAAACATTACCTAAAAACCGACCTTATATCATGGACGTCTATATAGGACCAAACAGTACCTTAAAAACCCACATTATACCATGATCAAACATTACCTAAAAACCCACCTTATATCATGGACGTCTATATAGGACCAAACAGTACCTAGGGAAAGGCACACAAAGTGTTAATTTAAAGTGATAGATGCATATTTTTAACAAAATCATATGAAAGAAGACATGAAAGCTGATATACAGATATAATAACATTTTATTATCTATATAAATTTAAAATACAGTATTAAAGTAATTGAATATTTTTTTTTTTGGGGGGGGGGGTTGCCCATTTGCCCCTATGCATCAGCCGTCCCTGTCTGTGACCCTATGGAACAAAGCATTCCAGGCACATCTACCATCATGTCTTGGTCATGCTTATCTATAGAGTTATCTTGGCCACAATTCTGGAGTGGGTTGCCAGTTCCTTATCCAGTAGACCGGAATTTGTCTGACCTCTCTGCTATGACCTGCCCATCTTGGGTGACCCTACATGGTATAGCTCACAGCTTCATTGGAGTACACAAGCACCTTCACCGCAACACAGTAGTAATCCGGATGAGCATCAAGTGTTAGAGATTTGTATACAGATCTTTTGTGAGTAGATCTATACTGAAAACTACTGTATTCTACCTGGCGGAATTTACTAAGAGGACGCACATTAATCTGCTACCTTCAGTGGAACATTGCACATTTCTCACATCTATAGGACATTTACAAAATGTAATTTATTATAATTAGGTCCATGATGTGGTGCAGTAATGCGCCATGTATTATTTTGTATTCACCCCATATTCTCACCATTTCATATCATACATCTTTTAGTGGTCAAGCATGCACAGTTTAACAGACGTCCATTGGTACATGGGTAATTGTATGTTTCCATATTGGTTGGCAATGATGCAATTGTTGACATTATCTTATTAAAGGACCAGTCCAAGACCCATACAACCACATATTATCTGGGAGACCACAACACAAACATGAAACAATGCCTATCCTAAGTACAGTAAATATACGGTTTATAAAACAAAAAATATTTCAAATGTTATCTTATATTCCTTGTAAGAAACTTTTATGACTAATATAGTATGATCGGATTATCATCAATTAATAGTGTGAACCTATAAAAGATAACAATGTTTCACCCTTGTATGACAGGCTGCTATTATGTTACATGAAATATCTCATTTGCATACTCAGTCTTATTCTATAGTTGTTTGATGGTCTAAAATAATCATGTATCTGCTAGAGAAACACATTGTTTACATTTTTATTTTAATACATTTTAACAGTAATTTAAACAAAATTAAACAGTAAATAAAAAAAAAATTAACCAAAACATTATACATGAAGTAGGGAGGGTAAAGGGGGAAGGAACAAAAAGAAAAAAGGGTAAAAGGGATAGGTAGGGGAGAAATACATTTTTAAACTAAATGAGGCATTCTTTTTATGGAATAAAGAATTGTTTATTAGGTCCATGAATTTATTACCTGCTGGGGGCATTCAGTATTTGGTTCTTTCTTGTTATGAGTACACGAGCACACTGCCAGCACAGCACAGGCAGCAGCAGTGGCGGTGAGCATCCACTATTTTGCAGCTGATGTCATAGCTTTAGGGTAAGGGTAATGGTTAAAGCTTGGAAATTGTACAGGGTCTCAGCAGCTCTTACAACCTGTGTACAATGTTGGCACCGCCATCTAGCAGCTCCTTGCTGCAACTGCTGGAATACTCATAACAGGAAAGATCCCAGTATTTTATAGATATACTTATATATAAAATCACCCCTACAGTGATTATCTTTCTATAAAATTAATGATTTGCTCTTCTCTTTATTAAATTAAGAAGGCCCCATTTCTCCAGGATACTACTGCAGTTAGTAGATGGCCCCTACTATGTTGTGGGCCCCGGTGCTCTGCCACTGCATAGAAACACAAATAAGGATAGCAATAGGCTACAGATTACTATGGACTAGCAGCTCTCATTTCAATTAGGATAAGTGATGGTCCTACTATACAAATCAGCTTTCCTCTTGTAATCTGGCACCAGGTGGTCAGTTGAGCAATAAATCCATATATTTGCTGTCGTTGTGGAACAGATTACTAACCCTAATGTCTATCTAGCGCTCTCAATGATTTAATGTGGCAAGGAACAACCTGGTAAACACTTACCTATAATGGAAATATATCATGGAATAGGAATACATTGTTAAAATCTATAAAGCTAAAGTTCCAGTTATTAGGTAATTTGGCTTGAAAGTTGTTTGATGTACGCATAAATTACATGCAAGAGACCCCCCACTCTGCTCATATCATTATCTCTCACAGTGGGGGTTGATAAACCACACAAGCGTGCCCAGTCGGAAGATCTGTGTAGGAGGGGCACACTAATGATTGTTGTTGTTGTTTAGTTGTGTCCGACTCTCATTGACCCTATAGACCACTGCACAATACACTAGACATATCTGTGTCTGGTTGTTCTTATCCATAAGGTTTTCTGGGCCAAGATACTGAAGTGGGTTGCCAGTTCCTTCTTCGGTGGACCACAATTTGTCTGACCTCACTGAATGCTTATTGCAATATAATATAAAGAAGCCTGAGGTGCTGGGCCGGTCTCCACATCTATCCTGTCACAAGACTCCTAAGTTTGTCATCTGGTTAATTAACGATTGTCTGGAAAGAAACTAATGAAAAATGAAACAGCTTCCGGACAAACAATGTACTGTGGAGATAGATCCAGCATATCCCATTAACAGAGGATGTTGTTGTTGACTTTATAAACACTAAGAAGTGGTGAACAAGATACATGGTGCTTTAAGAGAACAGAAAATTTTCATGTAACTTTTCATGTGACATAAGTTGTTTTTTTTTTGGTACTGGCAAGAACATCAAATCCAATAGAGTGGCCAAAGTGCAGAAAACACTGTTATAATCATGATGTATGCTTTTTTTAAAACTTATTATAAATGTTAAAATGCAAGCACAAATGTACTATTTATTCACTATATATATATATTTATATATATATATATATATATATATATATATATATATATATATATAATGGCTACGGAATGAAGAGAGAGGAATTTGTGGGCACATTTGTGTGTCCCAGCTCAACTTCCCAGAATGCAGTGTAATAACTGTTTTTCTCAGAACTCTGAGCAGGAAGCATTTTTTTTTAACTTGCTTTAGACATTCAAATGTGAACACAGATGTACTTTTTATTTACTATATATATATATATATATATATATATATATATATATATATATATCACATATATAGTTGTCTTAACTGCGGGTTGTCAAAAGTTGATGTTATTGCTGTGGCCCTCGCGAAGCTGTCCTTGGCGGATCTTGGTCCAGAACTACCAAGCTGCCTCCTTGTCCACATCCAACGTTCAGCTTTTGCTTTCTTAAGCTTAGTTTTTACCAAGGCTACCAAGTTTCTCAACTTTCCTAGACCTTCTTGGGTGGGTTTGGACCTGAATTTGCTAAGTTGCGTCCCTTGTCCATGTCCAAGGCTATGCCTTTTAAGGCTTTAGGTCTGCTTTGCGAATTTTGGCCCAAATCTACAAAGTTTCCCAGCTTTCCTGTAGCATTTCGGGTGGGTTTGGACCTGAATCTGCTAAGTTACGTCCCTTGTCCGTCTCCAAGGCTACGCCTTTAGGCTTTCGTAAGCCTCCTTTTGCAGATTTTGGACAAACCTTCTTCTGGCTTTCCATAAGTACCAAACCAGCCTGCGCAGGCTTACCTAGTTCACGCTTTCCATACGAACCAAACCAACCTTCGCAGGCTTACCTAGTTCACGCTGGACTTAGGCTTGCACTGCGTGGCGAGCAGATGAGCCACGCGGGACTTAGGCTGCAAAATTACGGCCCGTGGACTTAAGAACGTAGATGAACTGTGGGTCTCGGAAAATTACGACTTTAAACACGGAACTCGAAAGACCAGCTAAAAACAAAAAATATGCCACAAATTAACCTACACACTCACACACTTTTTATTTTTTCCGAACAAAAATAGCCTAAACGAGAAATAAAATGGCGGCCGAAAAAACAAACACAACAAAAACGAGTCTGAAAGAAGTAACACTTTTAATGCAAGCCAGTAACATTTAACTCAAGGCAGTAAGACTTAACCCAAGGCTGTAACACAACCCAGTAACAGTCATTGTGAGGCCTCTAAACTACACAGGGGGAGAGGCTCACAATGAGCACCAAAGGCGCTCAGCGTGGGGCTTGCGATGAGCGCCGAAGGTAATCAGTACAAAGGAGGAAAGCTGAAGTACACAGGGGGGAGAGGCTTGCAGAGGAGCAAAAGCCTCACATTGTGTGGCAAACAGCAGTGCCAGCCTTACAATTTTAATCCCATCATTTTTGACGGACAAGTAGCTAGTGTGCATATGTGTGTGTATATATATATATATATATATATATATTTATGTACACCTTAGACTGGTAGTATTAGGAGGATTCAAATGTACAGATTGTTTCTACCCACTGCACCACGTCTGTGACCACGCAGTAATCTTGTTATCCATAAAGTTTCTTATGGGAGACCTTCAGGGGCTATAACAGCAATAACTGAAAATGACATCTCCGTCAACTATTGTTACATTTAAAAATTTAAAACATAACATCCCACATGATTTTTCCACCATTTATCTCATGGTGCACAGCACATATGGTGACTTCACTGTCCCTTTAAAGTTATAAAATAACTAACATTTTCAAACACTGACATCTGTTAAAGTCATTGGAAAGAAGGAAGATATAAATCTCTCGTCTCAGTGGGTCTTCTACAATAAAACTTTAAGAGAAATGTACTCAGCTTATCTTGGAACAAGGGAGGAGTACACGGACGGATACATATGTTGTCTCCACTTAGAGTTGTGTTAATGCCTTCCTTTGGCATATGGTTTCTGAGCTCAATAGCCAGACTCTATTGATATCTCTGGAGCAAAAGGAAGCCAGTAATTAGTTAATTAGGTACAGGAAATAATACTAGTCTTGTGGGATAATGACTTGAGTGACAGCTAAAATGTATTATATTAAAAACTGTTTTTTATTACTAAATTATATTTTTATTAATTTCAAGTTAAAAATATTCATATTTATATTGGTATTTTAGTACTCTGTAATAATTTGGATATTTGCTGCTGTGCTATAAGTACCAATAATCAAGTTACTTTTGCCATTCAGCAGTTTGCAAATTGTCAGCCAATTGAATAGGGCTCTATATAAGCACACAGCATAATTTTTTTACAGAAGTTTTTAGTTCGTGGAGACCTTGCTTTTGGATAGAAGTTCACTAACTAAAAACATCTTTAAGAAAATATGCTCTGTGCTTATATAGAGCCCTATTCAATTGGCAGAATCACAATTTAATAAGGCTGTGTGTGTCTACTACTTTCTCTGGAGTGTGTTTCCTTGTAAACTAATGAGCTTTCCATTATTCCAATAGAAAACACTGGCAGTTTTTGCTGCCAGATTTCCATTGTGCAGAAGGAAGCTTCGTCTACATACAAAGTCTTCAATCATTATTTAGGAAATAGAGCAGCAGAAAACAAAATGGTACATCCCATAGCCACTTAACTGCTGTTAGCTTGAAGGTTAGTATATGATTAAATTTTTTTACTGAAATGCAGTGTTTGTATTGGTTAGTACAAGGTGCCTATGTAGGCAGCTCTGGGTGTGTGGAAACCAATTTTGTTATTTAAATAATGTTAGATTAGAAAAAGTTAAACACAGGCAAACTTCCAGATTGTTGGTTACAAACATAGGGCCATATTCAATTGAGCTTTCCTGAGATCCGGGAGCCCGTAAGTGAGGTTGCAAGCTAATTTTCTATTCAATTGTCGTCTTTTTGGGGGCTCGGAACGGCTTCCGAGTTACAGCCTTGAAATAATGGCGATGGTTATACTCGTAATTTACAGCCTCCAGAAGCATTTGATCTTTCACTTTTGCAAGGCTAAAATCGCAAATCGCTTTTCAGTTGCTCCAATTTCCCCAAGCCCGCAAATGTTTTCACATCCGTAAACGACAAATGAAGGAGAAAATCCAACGACTGCTAGAGAAGACTCGCATGGCGGTTAAATACCTATTCGTAGCACTGTAAATGCAAATAAAAAAACAATACTGCACTGTAAATAACGAGGAAAGAAATGATAGACATTAGAATTAATAGCACAACAGTTTCAAGCCCGCCAATCAATGGTATATAAGATTTATTTTGAAGTTTCATTTCGGGTTAAATCGATCTCAGGTATCAATGAGTTAATACATATCAGGCCACCCATATGGACTAGAACAGTATTGGCATTCATTTTCATAATTTTTTTTCGGGTTTGCGAGTCTGATCTCATATCGGACTCCCAAACCTAATTGATTGACACGTGACCTCCATGTTTTACTGCCGTAATAATGACAGTCTCATTTTCTATTTGCTGATTCAAAATGGGCCTTTACGGGCTTGCTGAATTGATATGTTTCCACCCTGAACTGCTATGAACCAGTGCATGGTTTACGGTTTTGCCTTTGGGCCCGTAACTTGCGGGCTTGAGCAATTTAACAGCATCAAAATTGGAGACGAACTGGAGCACGCCACACACTTGCAGACATTCGGCAGTCTGGGATCGAGTTGCGGGCTTGGAATTGAATATGGCCCATATACTGCAGAACAGACATACCCCTCTGTATATTAGGCACATGCATGGCCTCTCTGTGTATACATTTACTTAAGAACAAACTCTCTCCTGTCATCCTTGTTTTCACTGAGGGAACCAGAGACAGAAAGTTGACTGGCCACTGGGACATACGGCATGTGCTTTAAGGGTTGGTCATTTATGAGTTACTGTGGGCCATTGCCAGAGGATTATTGTCTAATATTATATTAACAATTTAGCCACAAGGATCAGAGGGGGTCTAAAAAAGGTTAAACTTGATCTTTTTTCAACCTTAATTACCATGTAACTATATCTTTTGCCCCCCAGTCTAAATCACTTCCACTCGTCCCCTCATGGGATCTCTTCCATACAGGAAGGTAAAGCATAGGATGTAATGAATACAATTATGTTGGTAAAGGGGCAGAAATTGATGTTTTTTTACAGAGAGTCTGTAGTGATATGAACCTGCATTATTATTGCAGGATAAACTAAGCCACCAAGTGATAATAATGGCAATGTTCACCACTTATTCTCAATTTTATTAAAGAACATTTGTTTTACTTGTAAGTGCTATCTGTGGCAAGAATATTATTAATACAGAATCCAAAAGTTATCCAAATATGGCATAACTCAAAACCTTAAGTAATAACAACCATTCTTCATATTGAGCTGTCAGTCAGCCAGTTTGAAGGCCACCATTGATGATTTGTTCAGTGCTGGTGAGTTCGAAGGTCATCAGTGATGACTTGTTCCCTGTCCATCAATGCTCATGAGGTCAAAGCCATGAGTGCTGTTCACTGCCCATTAGTGTTGGCAAGCTCATTGCCCACCAGTGATTACTTGTTAACTGCCCATTAGTTGTCCATTAGTGCTGGCGAGTTTGAAGGACACCAGTGATGATTTTGTCAGGGCCCATCAGAGCTGGTGAGTTTGAAGGCCACAACCAATGACTTGTTCTATACCTATCACTGATAATTTGTTCAATGCTTACCATTGATGACTTGTTCAGTGCCAACCAGTGGTGACTTGTTCATTGCCCATAAGTGCTGGTGAGTATACCTCCCAGCTGTACGCTCATATTAAGAAACGTAATACATAAGATAAAAACATCTGGAAGTGCTAGGCAGCAACACTCACCACCACATTGTTTATCAACATATTGATTTTGAACATAACCAGGGCAAGGATCTGGAAAATTTAAGTTCTGTAATCTCAGAGGGATTTACACTTAAAAGAGGCAAAACTGGAAATTATTTTCTATGTTGCTGAGGTTTAATTAGTGAGACAGGATATTTTCAATAGGATGGCTTAAAATGACTTGTATTGTGTTAACTAATTTAATGTATACATAAAAAAACATACAAATATGTACTTTTCCTTAAATTGACAACATTTTATAGATATCAATGATAACAATCAGAAACTCATATTACATGTATATAATACTTTGACTTGATGTTTAGGTAAATAAAGGCCATCATTTCAAGGAAATTGAGTTTGCAGTCGATGTACTAAGGTGTGATACCTTGGAAAACTATTGGAGATATGGTATGTTATTAAATTTGTACAGAAACTTAATATATCCAGTATTTTATTCTTATAATCCCTAAAACCCTGTAAAAGAAAAACATATCCACAAACCGACATTCTACTCCAAAACCCAGTCATGATACCAAAACACAGAGGCCTCTGATTTTCTTCCCTTTATTTGGACACGCGTGGATCAGCAACAGAATAGCATTCACAATGTCTGCTGATGACAACAAATGTATATATATCATATATTTTTATAGTAGTCTTACATACAGTAAATGGTATATTCCATTACTACCCTCTAGAACATTTCTAAGTCAATAAACGATTATTTATATTTTGCGATCCAATAAAAGATGGGACATGTAGTTAGCATGCATCAACAATGCCTGATACGTCACATTATCTGCACACAACACCCTTAAATTGTAATCTCTACGCATAGGCCAAGTTGTTGATCATCCTTGGCTTTGGCCTTGTGGACTGCTAGAGTACATTTTGTTTAGACTTGAGTTGTTGATGGCTTCTAGTAAACCTGCTAAATCTGGGCCATGCAGATTTAACTGTTTCAGAGCTTACATCTAGCCAAATACGAAGGATAATACAAAGGTAATAAATGCTATATATATAATTAATAATGTATGGATATTTGTATTTCTCCACAACAACCTGAAGACAAAATTTTAAAAACAACCAATTGCAACTATACTTCCTTATATAAGAATTGATCTAAAAATAATTATACTACTGAAAATCAGACTTCAAAATCACTCAAAAACGTATGCAAATTAGGAAATAAACAATGACTTAAATTGTATCAAGTGTCCAGCAACTATTAATTATAATTCAATGATTTTTGGTATAATTTATACAGGAGAAATACTTTATAAAGGGAGATTTACAAAGTGTTCACATGATAGTGAAAGTGTGCAAAGGGCTGCAATGGAATGTTTGCCCATATGAAATAGACACTGCAGCCTTCTGAGAAGCAAATTGTGATGCTTTGTGAATCTTTACCAAAGTCATAAAAAAAGATAAACAGAAGTTAAAATGTCACAAAGGGGCAGTATCTATTACTGAAAGGATAATAAGGAGGGGGTTGACTCACATAATAAGTACCAGATGGGCATTTTAACTGCTAGTAATTGTGACTCTGTTTTTAAGACTGTAGCAGAAAATAAATCAGTTATTTAGAGCTCTCTAACTTCAAAGTACAGATTATATTATATTTAATACGTTGATGGCTTTTTGAGAGTTTATTTGTTTGCATTCAGAGGCATATACCATAGGTTTTGCAATATTACATATAAAATAAACAAAATAAATAAAATCCAAATACTTTCACAAAAAATAGGTTAGGCAATGTGAATCATGGCCCATTTGGATAGTGCGAAACACAAATCTACAATAAATCTTACCATTGTGTAAAAACAGTTGTGCTCTCTCATTGGTGGAACACTGGCAAGATATTGACTCATTTAATGAATAGCAACACTCCTGTGCATACATTAAGATAACTCTTTAAAACATTTACATTGAAGAAAAACTATTTGAATAATTAGGTGACTTAGTATCCTCTTCATTATAATTATGATATAAAATTTTAATTTCAATTTAATTGTAAGAAGCTGTCAGAGTCATTTTCCGGAGCCTCCTTCTTTCTTCCAGTTCCCTCTCATGTAGGTTGACATGTTTTATAGCTGTAACCGAAGGCCAGGCCCACAGGGAGGAGCTTCACACTACCAGCGTTTCATGATACTCAGACACACAGCATGTCACTGTCTGCTTGCAGCTGAAAAGTATGAGAAATTGGTAGTTTGAAGCCCCTCCCTGTGGGGATGACCTTAGGAAACATGGCACCCTACATGAAAAAGACCAGGAACAAAGGGGAGGTTCTAGTAGGTGTGAATCTGTTACTTTGGGGGATTCTTAGAATTAAGTGAAGTGTAAGACTAAGACACTGAGTAAGATTAATTAAGTCATCTAGTTAAAACAAAAACATTTTGTCTAAAGAGTTCCCTTAAAGCTATAAAATTATATTATAAAAATGCTCCTAGAAGTAACAATAGATAATGCTGTAAGATTCTCTTTAAAGGTACGCGGACATCCTACAGTTTAGTATGCTTTTCAATAACTAAAATAGATGACGGGTACAACATTAAAAGTAAACATGTTTTTACTATCTAGTCTTTTACGTAACTAAATTTGATAGTGACAACAGCTTTGTAGAATTAAAATAAAAAAAGAAACAAACAAGTATATGGAAAGAATGTTTTTCTGTCTTGTATTGAAAGTGGGTTAACACGGCACAGATTTTGTTTTTTTCTCAAATGATGGTTTCAGAATAGAAAAAAACAGATTTAAATCTTTACCTTCTCTGGAGGACTTGCAATTGGCAGCCAATGAGCATTAATATATGAGCCATAGTTGTCTGCAAATTAGATTCCAGACTAAAGTATGCTCTGTGAATTGCTTGTTATATTCACAAAAGTTTAAATAGGTTGTAGTTAATATTTTTTACATGGAAAACCAACTTAGGTACTATCTAAAACATGCTCTTTGAATTACATAAAATTTTGGTCCATTTCCCCTTGATTTTTTTATATACAATTATTATTATTTGTGGTGTTCCATTTCCTTGACTTAACCGCTTCTTTCAGCAGCTTACTCATCAGGGTCTGTCCTTGTAAATCAGTGACATTTTTATTAGTCTTACTGGAAACCTTTTCTGTTAAATTCATAATTTCTTATGGCAGACTGCAAAAGCAAAATTCAAGCACATGATGCTTTCTACAAACTACAGAACATAGGTCAAAAACAGAAAAATAAAACAAATATTTGGAAGTAGGGCCGGGAAGAAAGTGATTTAGTCAGAAACATCTGATTCTGCTGTAGGAATACTGATGACTCGGAAACTATTTGAATGCTTTAGTGAAGAAGTCTTCACAGCTAAAGGAATCGAGGCTGCCATTGCTGTTGATAAAGAAGGTGCCATGGTTGTCGACACAGAAGGCTCCATGACTATGGGCACAGAAGTTGCCATGGTTGTTGACAGAGATGGCATCATGGTTGTTGACATAGATGGTGTCATGGTTGTTGGCACAGAAGACTCATTGGTTGCAGGCACAGAAGGCGCCATGGTTGTCTGTACAACAAATGATAATGTTGTTGGCACTGGTAATAATGTTACTGGTGACAGTGTTTTTGATTTTGAAGATGAAAATAATATTGGTATTTCTTCATCGGACTTATCAACTAATCTCTTAGGTTCTTCACTGTTTGGTGATGTGTCTGTGAAGTTATTCACGGGCCATTTCTCACAGCATTTATTTTCCTTCTTACTTTTCTCACATTTGCATTGTTTTTCAGACCCCTTCTCCAAGACAGAGTCTACTTCCTGGGTAGTGTAATCTGAAGACACAGATCTCAGGCTTCCTTTGCGCCTTTCAATTATCGCATTTCTTGTGAGTGGCACGGACAAATTCAAATATTCATCCATTTTTCCAGAAATAGGTCTTACTGTATCCTTAATGATCTCCCTAGGAGTTACTGGGTGAGCATGATAGTTTGGTGGCGACCTAAGAATACACAAAGGAGGTGTTAGTGGCTTTGATATAGATATATAACTCCACTTTTGCATTGCCCCCATATTCTCAGCCACGAGAACTTGTGAATTTGTTGTTGAATTCAAACTATGTAAACCAAGTGACTTGGATGCAGATGGAGACCTTGTAGGTGAACAGGGTTCTTCAATGTTGCAGTAAGTTGGGTTTACACCATTGATGATAGGGCCAACTTGCATAGATTCCTGTTTGGTCTCACAAATCAGGACTGGTATTGATGGTGGTTTTATGTCTTGTATTGACACATCCCCTGTATTCTGAATGTTCACGTTCCTCTGTGTTTGAACGGCCTTCTCTTTAAATTTTATTATTTCCACTGTTCCATCAGCTGTTAAAAAATGGCTGATTTTCCTATTTGCTGAGTCAACTCTTTTGTTCTTTTTATTTTTATTGAGTGTTGTTTGGTATACTGAACTTTGTTTATTTTTTATTAATTTTCTTGCATACTCCAAGTTGGTTTCTAGAACGGCATCTCCTTCGGTCCGATTATTACTCATTTGGTTTGATAAGGAGTCTTTATTCGTAATAACATCCTTTTTTACTCCAGACCAGGTGCTGAGGAAACAGCCTTTATTCTCTATGTTGTAAATAACAGGATGAGTTTCACTTACGATCTGTGAAAATAATAAGAATGTTTTATGATTTTTTTCAAATAAATAATAATGCTTAGTCTTATAATAAGTTTCAGTACAGTGACACATACATCACTTGAAGTATGTGATATGAGAGCCTAAATTACATATTCGATTTAAGTTGAAATTCGTTTCTTGACCTATGATACGTGTACCTCATGGGCAAAATGAGACAGAGGCAGGTAGTACACATAAACTGCTCCCCCCATTCCCTGGTCCTTTCTTTCCTATTTTATGCTCTCATTCTCCCTTCAATAACTCTCTCCTGCATTCACTGTCTCTTTCTTTCAGCTTCCTTCCCTGTCTTTCTCATATCATCCTTCTTTCTCATACTCCTTCTCTTAGCGTTTACCTTCTTAAAGGACTACTGTAGTGTCCAATCAAAAGGAGCTAGTTATTTTACTTATGCTTTGATCATCAATCAAACTGATATTCAATGATTTAATAAACAAAATTAAACTGCTTAACTTATATTCAAATATTAGAATATCAGCCTTGAGTTGTGCGGTTTGTTTCCATCAAGGGGGGTTGAAGGTGTCAGATCAGGAGAGACAGATCTAAAGGACTTTAAGAAAAAGGATGCCCCTACAGCAGGAAATTGTGCCAAGGGAAACCACTATAGCCACTGAATAGTGGTATGCTGATACAACCTTGTGACTTAAAATGTACCATTACCTGTCAGACACGGTTTTCGCCCCCATTGACATTATAGTGGGTGGAGGTCAGGAGCAGCAGAATCTGACCTTGGAAAGTAAGTTAGTTTAGTACTGAATCTTACTTTCTTAATGAATCGAATATGTTTTTTTGTTAATGAATAATTTAAATATTAGGTTCCTGTAGTTAAAGGTATATATAAGTTTCCTGGGTTTCAAATGTTTGGTAAGAAACAGGCAGTGATTATCAGAAAAATATGTGTTATATAGTTAAGTTCAGTGTACTTACAAAGTTAAATGAAAAAATCCAGCTTTGTACACACATAACTTCCTAGCTCAAAGACAGGGCCCTCCTTCCTTTGCTAAATGTTAATCTGTATTTATCATTGTCTGAACCTAATTTATGTACAGCGCTACGGAATATGTCGGCGCGTTACAAATAAACTATAATAATAATAATAATAATAATAATAACCAAGTATGCATATGAAGGCAGCCAAGTACTAAGTTTGACCTTTCTGGTAGATACCACAGGAAGTAACTGCTGCTGGATGGAATCACATGGTCGGGTGGGATCTGAGCTTACAACTGAATCAGACCACACGGATATAGAGAGAGACTATATATCCCAGGTTGCTTTGCTACACAGGAACCCCAGAATATGATATACATTTATCAACTAACCTCTGCTTTTCCTTAATTGGCCAAAATGAATTATGAATTGTATGCTAATCTTAGCAGGGATTTTTAGGGATGTAAACTAACAAAAGCCTCCTCTTGCAAACTGAAAAAAATAGCAAGCATCAGGGTGAGTTTAGAAGCCAGAGAAGTACTTGGAAATCTTTGTCATGCTCCTCCAACCACTCCCGGACAATTCTGGCTGTATGACATGTTGTCATTGTCCTGTTGGAAGATCCAATTCACTCCAGGGAAGGCAGTCAACATGTATGGGTATACTTGATTTGCAAGGATGGATAGATAACCCAATCAGTTGACAGTGCCTTCCAGAGGTATGAGTGGAACCAGACAATGCCAAAAAGACATTCTCCAGACCATAAAACTGTCGCAACAAGCTTGTGTCCTTCCGACAATGGTTGCAGAGTGTTTATCGCTAACATCCATCCAGTCGATGGAGAGAAACATGATTCATCAGAGAAGGCAACCCTTTGCCAATCAGCAGAGGTCCAACTTTGGTACTGCCATGCAAATTGAAACTGTTTCTGATGATGAACCCTCATCAGCATGGGTGCAGTGATCGGCCGTTGCTTTGGAGCTCCATATGCAACAGGGTTTACTGCACTGTCATTTTTAGACACACGTCTGGTAGCCCACTGGTTGATTTGGATGGTGAGTAGCTCAACTGTAGAGTGTCGGTTGGCCATCACACACCTTCACAGTTGACGTTCAGCTCGAACATCAATGGTACGTGATGCTCCTCACTTTCAATGCGGTTTATTCTAAATGGTGCCGTTTGTCTAGTCACGCAACAGTATAACCACAGTAGCATGCAAACAGCTGCGTTGTTTCAGAAATATTGCTACTCTTAACCTGAAAGCCAATCACCATCCCCTTTTTAAAGTTGGATAAATTGCACATTTTACCAATGACAGCAATGGTTGATATGCTTGCAGAATGCCTACATGTTACATTATACAGTGCCTTGCAAAAGTATTCACCCCCTTGGCATTTTTCATGTTTTGTTGCCTCTCAACCTGGAATTATGGATTGTTTGAGGATTTGCATCATTTAATTTACAGAACATGCCACAACTTTGAAAACATTTTTTTTTTTTTGTGCATAATTATTCACCCCCCTAAAGTCAATGCTTTGTAGAGCCACCTTTTGCGGCAATCACAGCTCCAAGTTGCTTTGGATAAGTCTCTATGAGCTTGCCACATCTTACCACTGGGATTTTTGCCTATTCCTCCTTGCAAAACTGCTCCAGCTCCTTCAATGTGGATGGTTTGCGCTTGTGAACAGCAATCTTTAAGTCTGACCACAGATTTTCTATTGGATTGAGGTCTGGGCTTTGATTAGGCCATTCCAACAAGTTTACATGTTTCCCCTTAAACCACTCAAGTGTTGCTTTAGCAGTGTGTTTGGGGTCATTGTCCTGCTGGAAGGTGAACTTCCATCCTAGCCTCAAATCACGCAGAGTGGTTCAGGTTTTGCTCAAGAATATCCCTGTATTTAGCACCATCCATCTTTCCCTCAACTCTGACCAGTTTTCCAGTCCCGGCTGCTGAAAAATATCCCCACAGCATGATTCTGCCCCCACCATGTTTCACTGTGGGTATGGTGTTCTTTGGGTGATGTGATGTGTTGGGTTTGCGCCAGACATAGCGTTTTCTTTGATGACAGAAAAGTTCAGTTTTAGTCTCATCAGACCACAGCACCTTCCTCCGTACATTTTGGGAGTCTCCCATATGCCTTTTCGCAAACTCAAGACGTGCCATTTTGTTTTTTGCTGAAAGTAATGGCTTTCTTCTGGCCACTCTGCCATAAAGACCAACTCTATGGAGCGTACGTCTTATTGTCGTACTATGTACAGATACTCCAGTCTCCTCCAGAACTCTGTAGCTCCTCCAGGGTTACCTTAGGTTTCTGTGCTGGCTCTCTGATTAATGCCCTCCTTGCCCGGACCGTGATTTTTGGTGGGCGGCCGTCTCTTGGCAGGTTTGCTGTTGCACCATGTTCTTTCCATTTGGTTATGATAGATTTGATGGTGCTCTTGGGGATCATTAAAGATTTTTTTTTTTTTTTTTTATAACCTAACCCTGACTTGTACTTTTTAACAACATTGTTTGGAGAGTTCCTTAGTCTTTATGGCAGTGATTGGTTAGCGGTGCCTCTCGCCTAGGTGTTGCAGCCTCTGGGGTCTTTCAAAAAGGTGTGTATATGTAATGACAGATCATGTGACACTTAGATTGTACACAGGTGGACATCATTTCACTAATTACTTTACTAATCACTTCTGAAGGTAATTGGTTGCACCAGAGCTTTTTATGGGCTTCATAACAAAGGGGGTGAATACATACTCACATGCCAATTTTCTGTTTTCTTTTTCTAATTTTTTTTAAAGTTTTACATATATGTTTTTCTCATTTCACTTCACCAACTTAGACTATTGTGTTCTGATCCATCACATAAAATTCAGATTAACAAAACATTGAACTTAAGGCTGTAATGTAACACAATCAGTAAAAAATCAAGGGGGGTGAATACTTTTGCAAGGCACTGTATACCCACTGTCAAAGACCCCTTTTTCCAGTTCCTGGATCTTAGCCCATTAAAGGACAGATGGTTTGGCTCCAGCCACTCCATTGTATTGTAATCTGCTCTGACCCATTGTTAGCAAATGAAGTTAATCCCATCTGCCATGTACTCTATTTAAGGTCTGGACCACTCAGACACAGAGACAGCAGGATGTGTATTAGAAGGTAGCGCTATTGTTCTCAGGTGCCAGCTATCAAGGTACTGCTAGACCACATGTGGGGTTATCTCCTGTAATTGTCTGCCACACCCTCTCATTGTTACAAAATAAATCAGTTCAGTTTTGAGGCATATAGAAATCGTATGTCTCTTATTTTGCTCCTGTTCTCCTGGATGGCTGCAGGGAGGTACTGAGAGACTCTACATGAACCTGCTGGGGTAGGTTTGACTGTAACAAGTCTTATCAAACACCCTAAGAAGAAGCAGATCCGGAGTCTCTTGGTAGCCAGGAAGTGCTGATTTCTGATGCAAGGACCCTGATCAATACAGAAGCCAGATATCAGGGTGCTGGTGCAGAGATTTCCTAGAACCCAGTAGTCCTTGCGGGTGGTTAACCTGCAGTCTATAGCAGGTGGCCCTGGCTTGTATAGCCCCTAATTTTGGATCGTCACACCCACCAAGCCAGTTCACGCCATATGCCGTATTTCATTGGCTACGCACTGCTGCCATAAAAATTTATTTCACTTACACAAAATTATTACACTATACAGAGTACCAGAGAGGTGTAAACGTCCTTCCTTGGAACTTTAATTCAAGTTTTCTGTACAGTGGACAACTTATTTATGATACCACGCACAAAAGAAAAACAAAACCCAAATACCATTTTCCAAATATTAACAGAAAAAACGATACATTTAAGCACTCCAATGCATAGATAAGTAATGTTATATTCTTTCTGCAAAAGCATGACACTTATTTCACTTATCTATACAGTGGTACATCGGTTCCCGTCTGCTCCGGTTTGCATCGTTTTAGGTACTCGGCGCATCTCACAAGGGGAAACATTGCTCAGTACTCGACAGATGGGACTGATCAATTGCTCGGAAGTCGTCTTGCTCGCAACACCACACATTTTGCAGGTGCATGTAAGAGCCAATGTATAGCCTCTGCCTGTAAGTGCCAATGTGTAGCCTGTGTCTGTATGTGCCAATATGCAGCCTGTGTCTGTAAGTGGCAATGTGCATACACTGTCTGTAATAGCCAAATGTGCATCCTGTGTCTGTAACTGCCAAGCTGCATCCTGTGCCTGTAAGAGCCAATGTGCATCCTCTGCCTGTAAGAGCCAATCCGCAGCATGTATCTGTAAGAGCCAATGTGCATACACTGTCTTTAATAGTCAATGTGCATCCTGTGTCTGTAACTGCCCAGCTGCATCCTGTGCCTGTAAGAGCCAATCCGCAGCCTGTGCCTGTAAGAGCCAAAGTTCCAAGCAATAACCTCTCTCTCTCCTCCTCTACATCGACACCCTTCCATTGGACTCTCAAGTCCTCTCAGTACAGTTAAAGTGCAGTGAAATTCTATGTTATTTGATGTAATTATCATTTTTTATGTATATCTGTTTATTTTTAAGGTTTTGTATCCAAAAACAAGACCATTAATTCAAACTAAATTGTGAAAAATCTGGAGTCCGGAACAGATTATTTCAATTTACATTGATTCCAAAGGTAAATGCTTGTTTGGAGCTCAAGATTTTAGAACTCATCCTGCTGTCCAGAATGGATTCAAGACGAGAACTGATGTACCACTGAATATATATATATATTGTATATACAGTCAGGTCCATAAATATTGGGACATCGACACAATTCTAACCTTTTTGGCTCTATAAACCACCACAATGGATTTGAAATGAAACGAACAAGATGTGCTTTAACTGCAGACTTTCAGCTTTAATTTGAGGGTATTTACATCCAAATCAGGTGAACGGTGTAGGAATTACAACAGTTTGTATATGTGCCTCCCACTTTTTAAGGGGCCAAAATTAATGGGACAATTGGCTGCTCAGCGGTTCCATGGCCAGGTGTGTGTTATTCCCTCATTATCCCATTTACAAGGAGCAGATAAAAGGTCCAGAGTTCATTTCAAGTGTGCTATTTGCATTTAGAATCTGTTGCTGTCAACCCTCAATATGAGATCCAAAGAGCTGTCACTATCAGTGAAGCAAGCCATCATTAGGCTGAAAAAACAAAACAAACCCATCAGAGAGATAGCAAAAACATTAGGTGTGACCAAATCAACTGTTTGGAACATCCTTAAAAAGAAAGAATGCACCAAGGAGCTCAGCAACACCAAAAGACCCGGAAGACCACGGAAAACAACTGTGGTGGATGACAGAATAATTATTTCCCTGGTGAAGAAAACACCCTTCACAACAGTTGGCCAGATCAAGAACACTCCCCAGGAGGAAGGTGCATGTGTGTCAAAGTCAACAATCAAGAGAAGACTTCACCAGAGTGAATACAGAGGGTTCACCACAAGATGTAAACCATTGGTTAGCCTCAAAAACAGGAAGGCCAGATTAGAGTTTGCCAAACAACATCTAAAAAAGCCTTCACAGTTCTGGAACAACATCCTATGGACAGATGAGACCAAGATCAACTTATACCAGAGTGATGGGAAGAGAAGAGTATGGAGAAGGAAAGGAACTGCTCATGATCCAAAGCATACCACCTCATCAGTGAAGCATGGTGGTGGTAGTGTCATGGCGTGGGCATGTATGGCTGCCAATGGAACTGGTTCTCTATTAATTATTGATGATGTGACTGCTGACAAAAGCAGCAGGATGAATTCTGAAGTGTTTCGGGCAATATTATCTGCTCACATTCAGCCAAATGCTTCAGAACTCATTGGACGGCGCTTCACAGTGCAGATGGACAATGACCCGAAGCATACTGCAAAAGCAACCAAAGAGTATTTTAAGGGAAAGAAGTGGAATGTTATGCAATGGCCAAGTCAATCACCTGACCTGAATCCGATTGAGCATGCATTTCACTTGCTGAAGACAAAACTGAAGGGAAAATGCCCAAGAACAAGCAGGAACTGGAGACAGTTGCAGTAGAGGCCTGGCAGAGCATCACCAGGGATGAAACCCAGCATCTAGTGATGTCTATGCGTTCCAGACTTCAGGCTGTGATTGACTGCAAAGGATTTGCAACCAAGTATTAAAAAGTGAAAGTTTGATTTATGACTGTTAATCTGTCCCATTACTTTTGGTCCCTTAAAAAGTGGGAGGCACATATACAAACTGTTGTAATTCCTACACCGTTCACCTAATTTGGATGTAAATACCCTCAAATAAAAGCTGAAAGTCTGCAGTTAAAGCACATCTTGTTTGTTTAATTTTAAATCCATGTGGTGGTGTTTAGAGCCAAAAAGATTAGAATTGTGTCGATGTCCCAATATTTATGAACCTGACTGTATATATATATATATATATATATATATATATATATATATATGTGTGTGTGTGTGTGGCCAGGTAAAGAATGTTATCTGGTATTTGTGGGAGGGGCCCTCACCCAACGGTCGAACGATCCGGGTAGCGATAAGAGCTGTGGCCCTACGGCTATGGAATGCTCTATCGGACAAGTGGATTAATGTGGCAAGAGGTAGCCGAGAAGTGCCTGGTACTACGGGAGATCCGGCCTGCTCAGAGGGCCAGATGAGTCCTTTCGCGAAATCAAGGACTGCTGATACGCTCGGGAACAGCAGCGATAATGGATGAGGTCGCTAGTGAGCTGAAGGTGGGTCTCACAGAGGAGTGACGAACTGCTGGTAACCCCCGGGATCAGCACCAATTGTGGAGGAGGCTACTGGAGGGAAAGCATATTAGGCAATACATGAAAAGACATTAGCGGCGATCACGAGAGTGCTAATGTAGGATGTAGGAGGACGAGTGGTGCGGTGGTGCCTAGCGAAGACTGATGTGGGGCTTGCTAGTATGATGAAGCCTAGCGAAGGCAAATGCGACTATGAAAGCATGATTGAGGTGGAGCCTAGCGAAGGCTGATGTGGCTTGCAAATGTGGTTGAGCCTAGGAAATGGGACTATGAAAAAATCGGAAGTGGTGCCCAGAGAGGGCCAAGTAGAGAGTGTAAGGAGGGTAGACAATTAGTAGATCTGGGACAGAAACCATACGAATAAGGCATAGATAAGCAAATAAACAATGAACAGGCATAGGTAGATGACCGAGCAGAGAAGCATACTGCAGAACGTAGAGTCAGAGTGAGCAGAGGTGCATACAGCTCAAGTGAGAGATCTGAAAAGGCCAAAAAAATGAACAGAGCAGCAGACATGTGCAGCAGTACCCTGAAAGGATCCAGAGCAAAATGAGCTGAGGTGCAACAGAAAGCGCTTCTAAAGCTGCAGAAAGCCCCGCCTAAGGAAGAGGCGGGGCTAGAGATGGACCCAAGCAAAAAAATATATACATACATAGATACATACATACACACACACATTTGGTAAGACCCTGCATGTAATGTGTGTGCTGGGCCTCAAGTTTTCTGATAACATTCCTGCCTCTTCTCCTACATTTGTCCCTGTAGCTTTCTCACCCTCCTTTCCTTCCTCTCCTTTCCTCATTGTCCTTCTCTGTCTCACCTGTCCTTCTGGACTTTATCACAATGTGAGAGTAAACCCCAAAGCATCTCTTTTATGTGCAAACAACGATTGTAAACAATAAAGTGCTGAAAAAGTACTGTAAAGAATGCACAGATATTGTGAAAATCTTAAAGACTAAATTGTAGATTAAACCATATGATTTAAACTTGCTTCATCACAATATCTTCCACCCAAAGCATCTCACACGCTCATTACCCAAATCACAAATATTTAGAGTGACCGCAGAATGTCCGGGCGGAGGCAGCCCCTGGCCCTGGGTCTGATGCAGCGCAGCGTGACCCAGCGGAGCCTGGGGTGCTCCTGATTGGCTGGGAGAGTGGAGGAGGGACTTCCGCCCGTTTCGGGGGCTTCCTCCTTCACTCTGCGCCGGCCATTGCCAGGATTGGATGCCAGCGTGATCTGCTCCTGCATATATGCCTGCAAGTAACTGTGCCCAATAACCCTGTCATCTATAAGGCAGTGGGGGTCCCTCTGTGTATGTGTGCTGTGCGAGCTGCGTGAGTTGGGTGAGTTGTGTGAGCTGTGAGTGATGTGGGTGCTGTGTGGGTGCTGTGGGCGCTGTGTGGGTGCTGTGGGTCTGGGGAGCTGCTGTAGGTTGTGTGGTTTGTGTAAGCAGCGTGGTTTATGTGGGTTGCGGGCTGAGTGGGCTGCGCTGTGCGGTCTGTGCGCTGTGTGGGTTGGCGCTGCAGCTTTGTGCGCGGTGTGTGTGCGGTGTCCATGCACTGCCCGTGTGGGGGTGCGTGTGGTTTGCCTGCGTTCGTAGGGGCGGGTGTTAGCTAGGTCATGGATCCTGGGGAGTTAGAGGCCCTTTTTGCAATGGTTAGGTCCCGAGCTTTGTGTCATGGGGTTAGGTGGGTCCAGGATAGATTGGTGTCGGAGCATCTCGGGAGTCAGGGCCTTTTCACGGAGGCACAGGCGCAGTCTGAAGTGGCTAATAGCCTGAGGCTCGTGGGGGAGGTCACTAGCCCAGACAGGCACCATAGGCCGACGGAGCCATGCAACAGCAGCATTTCCGGCAATAGGGCCAACCAGAGGCCACTGATGAGGTCCCCGAGAGCCAGGAGCTCATCCCACCTACTGCCGAGAGGTCAGAGCCACAGGGAGGAGAGGGCGAGGGCATAGGCGTCCAGTCACCGCCTAGCGTCTTGCCCCAAGGCCTGCACCAGACCCCAGAGTCCACTAACACCCCAGTTCAGACCCGGTCCCAGGCTTCTAGGGGTAAGAGTAAAAAGCTAGGGAGTCCTAAAAAGACTCCTTCAGTGCGTCATTGTTCGGCCCCAGCGATCCCCACTGCTGCCCCCACTGAAGCTGTCATAGGTGTTTTGCAGGGACGACGCTCCCCCAGTGGCGTGACCGGCAAGGACATGGGATCCACAAGATGAAAAAGACATCAGGTGCTCGAGGAGATGGCTAGTGACGGCAGTCAAGTGGTGATAGACGACGTTCCAGTCACAGCCAGGGCGGCACGGCAGACGCTCCCCGCCAGGGCTCGCAAAGCAACGAGCAGGTCCAGTCCTTTGGCTTTTACTTCCACCCCAGCAATTTGCGCATTTGCCTCTGGATATCAAAGAAAAGATCTGGCGCGGGGAATTCAACAATTCCCTATTGTCCATATCCCGGTTGGCAGATCCCTCGGAGCGTTTCCCTATGGAAGGCGATGAGCGTAAGAACTCTTTTAGGCGACTTCCGCGTACATTTGACAACTGTCTCCAGGCCTTCGCAATCATGGCCTGTGTATTAGGTGAATGGCATCCGGAGCAATGCTCTGGATTGTTCGTATACCTGGAAGAGATCAGGAATGTGTATCGGACCTACGGGGGATGGCGTGGTGGCGGTATGACGAGGCTGTAAATGGCGTCAAGGCCAACCATGGCATGGAGCGGCAAGGCAGTAGCCTATTGGCTGAACATAATGACCCTGATGCCCGCCATGCCGTCCTTTTGCGGGATTGCAAGCAGGGCAAGGAGCCAAGCCACGTCAAGCACCCCCGGCCGCGGGGTTTGCTGCTCCTTCAACGATGGCAGCTGCAAATGGGCCTGAAACTTTAGTTTTAAGCACCGCTGCGATCACCCAGTATCCAAGTGTAGCAGGACCAAGGAAGGTGCAAGAGCTGGGGAGTCCTCTCCAAAGAGGCAGGACTCCTATCCAGTTGGCCGCAATGCTGCCGTGGCTAGAACACTACGGTAGACTGCCGGAAAAGGCAAAAGCAGCTTCGCTGCTGAGGCAGGGCTTTTGAGATGGGTTTGAGATCCCATGTTCACTCCTTACATCCGCCTCGCGTCCAAAGAATTTGAAGTCAGTTAGTGATTTTCCCTGATGGCTGCGGAAAAGATCCGGTCGGAAGTGGGGCTCGGCAGGACGCCGGGTCTATTCTCAATTCCCCCAATCCAAGACTTGGTAATTTCTCAGTTGGGAATAGTGCTGAGAAAAGAGCCTGGGGGCTCGGTTAACGACGGAATTGGTAAAGAACGGTCCACCGATTTCCTTTGCGTCTTTTGACCATGCCGCAGTGCTCGTTAAGGCAGCCGGTGTCGGCGACAAGATGGCCAGGGTGGATATTGAGTTGGCTTTCTGGTTGCTCCCCGTTCATCCCCGTAGCCATCGGCTTCTGAGGTGTTTCCTGGAGGGAGAGTACTACGTGGACCTTTGTTTGCCCATGGGTTGCTCCGTCTCGTGTACGTTTTCCGAGACATTTAGCACTTTTCTTCAATGGGTGGCCCGAACAGCATCACCAAATATCTCAATGATTTTCTCTTCGTGGGGCCGGCGGCCCGTGATACGTGTGGTTTTATTCTCAAGACATTTACAGGTGTATGCCAGACCTTCGGGGTTCCATTGGTGCACAAGAAGCCGGAGGGTCCCACCACGGAGTTAGCATTCCTAGGCATACGGATTGACTCCAAAAGAATGGAGTGCAGCTTGCCCGTCGAGAAGGTTGCAGACCTTACAGAGGTCCTTTCGGCCCTGGCAGGCGCGGGGAGGGTAACCTTAAGGCGCCTTCAATCAATTCTGAGGAAGCTTAACTTTGCGTGCAGAATCATCCCGATGGGCCGGGTGTTCAGCACGCGATTGTCTCCGGAAGGGTTATCTAAATGAGACTTTCTGTGTATTACAGGTGGACAGAGACAGCTTTGGATTATCGGCCATTCCTACGTGTACTGGGCCCACAGGTTAGCTGCAGTCACTAGGAGTAACTCTCAGCTGGGCATACCTGAAACGGACCTACAGGTACGATGGTTTCGTTTCCGAGGCTTGAGGTGGGCACAGATGCGAGGCTTGCAGGACAATTAAAAAAAAAATGTAAACAAAAAAATTAAGTCAGAGGCGCTCATCAGAGAACGAACCAACCTTAATAGATTAGTTCCATGGCCATGATAAGCCAGTGGCTTATCATGGTCATAGAACTAACCTATTAAGGTCGGTTCGTTCTCCGATGGGCACCTCTGACTTAGTTGTTTTGTTATATGCAAATTACCTTTAGGGTTTAGTCTTCCTAAGGGTAACAGGGGAATCCAGACGTGGACCCCTTGCTCACTGTGCCTTAGGGAGTTCAGCTGCACCTCGCTGACGAGGCCCATAAAGGCCGAAACGCGTCTGTGTTTGCTGTTTCTCCTGTTCAGGGTAGAATTGCCTGGTATTTCGGGGCTGGGTCACTCTTTTGAGTGGGACCAGACTAATATACTACAGGATATTTCTCCCTGTGAAGGGCACAAGTGAGCTAAAAGAGGTTGCTCTCAGAGTGGCCTATTAAGGTTGGTTCGTTCTCTGATGAGCACCTCTGACTTAGTTGTTTTGTTGCTGGACAATTAGGCACATCACAACGGTGATCCTGATCTGGTGCTCATCCACGCTGGGGGTAATGATTTAGGGGTCGTTCCCATGCGCGAAATGTTGAAGGACATGAAGAGGGATATTTTCCTCTAGGTGCACCAGTTCCCGGGCCTTTTTGTCATCTGGTCCAAGATGATAAAAAGGCGCTCATGGCGGAATGCTAGAGACCCAGTTTTAGTTGATAGGGCCCGCCAAAAAATCAATAAGCAAATGGCCAGTTTTGTGCGAAATTTAGGTTTATTTCCATCAGGTACCGGGAATTCAAAGGCATAGACGCTGATTAGTTCTTTCGTCCGGATAAGGTGCACTTAACCGAGATTGGGTTAGAACTGTTGACATTAGAATTCAAGGAAGGGGTAACTCGGGCACTAGCTTTATTGAGCGAAAGGTGGGGATCGCAGCCTCAAGAGGTGTCCCTCAGCCGCTCCGTGGCGGGAGGTGAGTTGCCCGGCCCACTGGCTTAAGTGGGCATTGCCCTGCCTCATGGGCGTGCTTGGAAAAGCACTGGGTGGCCATGGGCGTGTGCCCAGGGCGCGAGGTTACTATCCTGGCCGGGCTCCTCCTCCATTATGTTAATTAAGGAATGTATGTTAATTATGGTAATTATGTTTAAGTTATGGATTATGTTAATCCATTGGTTAATAAAGCTTTGGCCCGTGTTACTCCCAAATTGGTGTCAGTCGTTATTTCACAAGCTAATGGATCTTGCTGGGGTCATGTCCGGCGCAGAGGCAGCCCCAGGCACTGGGTCTGACGCAGCGCAGCGTGACCCAGCGGATTTGCTGGGAGAGTGGAGGAGGGACTTCCGCCCATTTCGGGGGCTTCCTCCTTCACTCTGCGCCGGCCATTACCAGGATTTTCCCTCCCTCCCTCCCTGCCCCAAGTTAGTTAAGAAAGATGGGTTGGTCTAAAAAAAAAAAAAAAATAATATATATATATATATATATATATATATATAGTTTTATTTTCCTTGTGTTAGAGAAGAGGAGTTGAGTAGGAAGTGTGTAATGTGGCAAGTTGTGTCAAAATTTGCTTTCTTGTTTTGTTTGATGTTGGTGTCTCACGGCGGGAGGTGAGTTGCCCGGCCCACTGGCTTAAGTGGGCGTTGCCCTGCCTCACTAGGTGGCCCTGGGCGCGGGCCCAGGGCGTGAGGTTACTGTCCTGGCCGGGCTCCTTCTCCATTATGCTAATTAAGGAATGTATGGTAATTATGCTAATTATGTTTAAGTTATGGATTATGTTAATCCATTGGTTAATAAAGCTGTGGCCCGTGTTACTCCCAAATTGGTGTCAGTCGTTATTTCACAAGCTAATGGATCTTGCTGGGGTCATGAGATCTACTGTTTATCAGATATGGCAAAAAAATTACAAACAAGATATCCTAGCTGTCTAATTTCAGTGGCCACAGAATCAACTTTATCAGACAAAAATGACAAGCCAGGGGACAGTACGCATGAAGATAGAGGCAGTTAAGTTGTGTTCACATACACTGTGGTTACAGCTACATATATGTGTGTGTGTATATTTATATAAAATCCAACCTTGGCTTTGCATGTGTAAAAGCTGTGTAATACAGCATGCATAAGGAAGCCATGTTTAAAATGGTTATGGATTGAAGAAAGAAGCATTTGTGGGCACATTTGCATGTCCCTGCTCAGCTTCCTAGAATGCAGTGTAATAACTGTATTTCTCGGAATTCTGAGCAGGAAGCAAGCTTTTTAACTTGTTTTAGACATTCAAATGTGAACACAAATTTACTATTTATATAATATATATACATATATATATATATATATATATATATATATATATATATCACATATATAGTTGTGAGCATGCAAGTTGTTGCTAATGCTTGCGGGCTCACGCAGCGAGGGCCGCAGTTGCTGGCATGCTGGAGCAACTGAGGACCGCGCCACATTTATGTAGTTACGAAAGCAAAATATGAGACACGTTATGACCCATTACGACCTCGCAAAAATCGCCTGAAACTCGCGCACATGAAAACATGGAGAACACAATAAATACACACAACAAATACATAAAAAGCTTACTTGCAGCAAGTGGCGGCACCCAGGACCTCGAAAACTAAAGTTACACCTCAATTTAACTGCAAATAAAAGAGTTTAGACACTAAAAAATCCCCTAAACTAGAGAAAAAATGGCCACCGAAAAAACGAAAACGAGGCTACAGCAGTCTAAAGGCGCAAAACACCACCAAACACCTATGTATTTCCCGAAAAAGACGTACGAGATCCGAAAACAAGGACGCAACCCGCGCGACCCCAAAAACATTACAAACACAATAAATACACACAACAAACACATAAAAAGCTTACCCACAGCAAGGGGGGGCACCCAGGACCTCTGCAAGTGAAGTAACACCTCAATTTAACTCCAAATTTCAGAGTTTAGACACGCGAAAATCACCTAAGCAAGAGAAAAAATGGCCCCCGAACAAAACGAAAAAGAGGCTAGAGGCCCCTGAACACGCAAAACACCACCAAACAGCTACGGATATTCCGAAAAAGTCGGACGACATCAGAAACGAAGGACGCTAAATCAGCCACAGCTGCATACCTCACATTAGGCGCCATATTAGAACAATAACTTATACAATCCGGAAGTACACAGCTACCCTAATGGATTTGCCTCGCGCACGCACACTATTACACTACACACTGCACACATTCATGACACTTACACAGCAGCTCCACAGCACTGATGCTGCAGCAAAATCAAAACAGATTGCCAGCTCTTCAACACAATGCTTCCTGCATATATTACTTCAAAATAGGTAAAGTATATTAATTTCTTATTTTATTAATTATTCATTGCCATAACAAAAAAAACACCAACGCTGTTCATAGCACACCAACAACCAAGAGCCTTGCAATGAGCGCCGAAGGATCTTAAAACAACAACAAAATTAATTTTGCACACAAACAACATTACCTGCCTTACAATCTTAGTATACATATATATATATATGCAGATATTATTATATATTGGAAAGATGTGCCTTGGCCAACTCTTGCCAACATCACTGGGTATTACGTCTGTTGTGCAACACTAGTCAGAGTTAAGCAATGCCTGTTCACACATCTGTCATATTACGACCTTCCACCATTTGGTACACATTAGTCTGTAAATTTACACTTCCACTGAAAATGTAGTACTTGGATACTACTTAAATCTGTAGATGTTCATGGGTGATTGCTAATAAAAAGGTTAAGACAAGCACTAATCTTGAATCTCTGGGGGGAATTTACTAAGCGCCTCAAGTGTCACAGATGTGATCTCGTTATGTAGCCCCGCAAAACGTTGTATTGTTAAACTGTTTTTGCTGAAATAAAAGTGGCGTAATTTTCCCCTGAAAAGAGAGGCAGTAGAATATCCTCCATAATAGTATTTGTGATCTCAATTATTTTCCACAGGAAATAGTGTATAGTAAATACAGTGATGCATATCTCAGTCGCTGGAGATGCTTATTAAATTCTCCCCACAGTTTGATATCTTTACCAGACTAGTAGCTGTAAAAGCATTGGAGAACTCAGAAAAATGTAGTTAACCCCCTGACTGGTACATCTCTGGAAATTAAGCAACTAGTATAATTTCATATATTATTAAAATTAATCCGTCATGAAAATAATTGGGATGAATTTACAAAGCATTTGAAGTGGCTGAGAGGTGCAGCCCTGTATTTACTCTGCATTATTTCATATGAGGAAACATTGAAATGAAAGCCTTACCGCCTCATCCAAACCACTTGAGATTCTTAGTAAATGCCCCTCATTATGTACTAATGGAGTTCACCACCTTTGTTATTAATAACTACTTATTTCTTGGTTCTCTAAGCTGACTCCTTAATGTATAAACAAGAAAAATATAAAAATGGCCATTGCAGCTGCTTCATTCTGCTTAATGTGGTGGTATCAATTTGAAAACTGAATAATTGCCATATATATATATATATATATATATATATATATATATATATATATATATATATATATATATATATATATATAAATGAATCCAGAAAACTATATTTCTGGGGGATTTTTTGCATAGTCTAAACTGAAGCCTCTTTGAAAAGGACAGATGATGGTTTGAGTCTGAACTTAGATTAAAGGGACACTTTAGGCAAAATTAGAGAGGGGCTTTAACAGTGTAACCATGTATGTCTTCTTGCTAACAGCATTATACTGATAGTGTGAAGACTCTCCCTGTGCGTGTGACCTTGGGGCACAGCTTTGAAATATTGCAACATACATGAGAGAGAACAGGAAGAAAGGGGAGGTCCTAAAAGGTGAGAATCTGTTACCCTGGGGGCTTCTTAGAAGTAAGTGTAAATTTGATATGACAATGACACTGATAAGAAGACAATAAAGTAGTTTTGATGACATACTCTAACCAATATACAGGTTTCGAAGACAAAAAAAATGTTCCAGTTACTTACTTTTTTAGGGCTTAGGTAAAAGTGAAAGTTGAAGAAAGAAGGTTTACAAACCATCACAACAAGGGCCAGTAACTTTTATGATTACTGAGTCAAACTGTCAAGATTAATAAAGAGGTAGTATAGAGACTAACAAAGATATTGTGTAGAAGTAAAATTGTTGTCATTGTTGAGTCCTTCAGTCGTGTCCAACTTTTGGTGGACGCAGCACGCCAGGCACTTCTGTCTGTGTTTCATATTGTTTTTTTGGCAGAGATACAGGAGACCACAGTGGGCCATAAGGGGCTGCAGGTGACCCACGGAAGTGGGTTGCCAGTTCCTTCTCTAGTGGATCGTGATTTGTCTGACCTCTCTGCAATGATCTGCCCATCTTGTGTGACCTTACATGGTATAGCTCACAGCTTTATTGAGGTATACAAGCCCCTTCACCACAACAAGGTAGCGATCCAGAAGGGTATAGTAAGATAATTAATTATAAATAATTGGAAATAAACAACCTATTTAAACAACTTATACACATTATGTTATTATGAAATGTTTTTAGAGAGGTTGGAAAATTCTAAATGTATATAAACACTTGCAAGCTTTATACAATAACTTAAACCAGTGATGAATAACAGGCAGCCTGGGCCCTTGTGTGGCCCTCAGACACTTCCCATGCAGCCCCAGTATGAGCAATGGTTTTGAACCATTTTATATCTGCGGACCAGTGAAAATAGGAGAAATATTTTGCGGATTGCTAAGGTAAAAATGTTCCCTGGTGGCCCAGTGGTTAGGATGCAAGTTCTTTCACCACAGCATCCTGGGTTTAAATCCAGCCAGGGAACCAAGAGGTCCCACTGGCCCATACTAGGATGGGAGACCACCTGGGAATACCAGGAGCTGTATGCTGTGGCCCACTGGAGAAGTAACTGGCAACCCACTCCAGTATTTCTGCCATGAAAAAAAAGTGGATCAGCATGGTGTGTTGTCACGGAGAGAAATTACATTTTAAATTTTTTTTAAGGTAGAAATAAAAAACACTAGTTATACAGTATTTTGTGTATTCGATTTTAAATCTTATATTATAAAATGCTTCACGAAATACCACAACACAGTATTAGCAAACAATACGAACAATAGCAGCAAATTTAAATACGTTCGGGGGAATGCAAGGTGCGAGGGATGAGGAGTGAGCTGACATAATACTGACTATATGAAACCCTGATTATATGCCTCCACGTCTGCCAGTAAGCGATGCCCGGTTCCACTACTCCAAATGATCCAGGGGTACCATGTGTTAAGCGGCAATAACTTTTTTGCGGACCGGCAAAAATTTCTGTGGACCGGCACCAGTTCCTGGACCAGCTGTTGAAAGTAACTGCTCTAGAGTCCATCTTCAGTAATACCGAGTCAACTCTATCTCTACACAACTAGCAAATCACTTTCTTACATTCCGAAACATATATCCTCAATATCTATCTATATATATATATATATATATATATATATATATATATATATATATATATATATATATATATATATATATATATTACCAATGAATTCACCTCTACAGCTCTCTCATGGTGATTTTACCAATTTTTGGTCCTTTCCCTCTTCAACTGCGCAAAATCTGACAGCTGCAATACTGCCGCCGGCCGACAGATGGCGCTGCCGATTTTAGAATATAAAGCGCGCCGACAGAAGAGGCCTTGAATTATGAAAGGCGTGCCCGAGGCCCTGGGGGGCCGAGTGCCTGCACCGAACATAGCGATGGCCTCGATGTTGATTCGAGTTGCGCCAGGTCGGAGGGGAGAATAGTTCTTTGCCTTCCCTGGATCTTGACGGCACCCGAAAACTCACTTGTAACTACAGCTGTCAGTGCTGCAGAAGAAATGCACAGGCAAAGAGGGATAGATCCCAATTTTCTACACATAGAAACAAAAAACTATAAAAAAAACATTGTGTGTCCCTTTTAAGAATTTTGGGGGCCATATATGCGGCCTGGCACTGACTTATGTGGACATTGAATTTATCAAAGTGCTGTCCATGAAAGTGAGCACTGAATAAACTTTTTATTTTAAACAGGTATTCCTCGAGCCTTCTCTCTCTGGTAACATAAAGAGTATTTGTACCTTCAGGGTCTGTAAGGGCTCCATGAAAATGCTCATGCACTCTTCTTACTCCAACAAAACAAAATCAGCTTTTTTTCCTTTGGTATCACCGGACATACTAATTGCAAAGGAAAGAAAGCTGAAATGTTTTATTGCAGTGAATAGAGTATATAAGCATTTATAGGGAGCTGGTAATTTATGTTCCTTTCAGGAACTGAGACTTTTCAAGTCTTTTCTCCACATAAGCTCAATATAGGGGCTGGTTCAGATAATAATGAAGGTAAGTAAACAGTCTGAGGGATTTACATGCTAACACTGCACCATTGATAATAATATAAAATAATATTATTAATAATATAAAACAGTGAAAAGAGCATCAAACTATTTTTTTTACTTCTTCTTCATTTGATTTTGACTGCCCTATGTAATGGTGGTAGCATAAGTTCAGAGTCTATTTAACAAAGAATGGCTTTAAGAAGGCAGGTTGATTTGAGTTCAAGAGGAAATAGAAGGAGTGTGACAAAGACAAGACTTGAATTCACAGCCGTATTCTTTTGTTTACCTGGTGATATATTGGTGTATACAGGTGTCATAGTTGTCTCGCCTGCATTATATTCGGAACTCATTGCACACAACCCTGAAGGACGCTGGGCACAAATACAAGAATATATTACCTGTACATGCCTTGCTTCTGGTTGTTGTCTGGCAGTTATAATCTTATTGTTGGGTTTCTTCATTTCGTCTTCCATACTAAGTGATACAATACCATCTTCTTTTATTGTATCTGAAATCTTGGATTTTGAATTTTGATGATAGAAAGCTTCTTTAAAAGACACTTGTTTCCTAAAAAACAGTACATATTATTAATAAATGGGGCAAATCCAGCTCTTGTCATTGTATGTTACATCTGGGATTATTACAATGCAAAGGCCTAGATGCACAAAATCTCAGATTTCTGTTGTCTACAGTTATTATAACAAAGGGACTTTGTCACCCCAAAATCAAGTTTTGGATGTATCCAATGGAAGCCTCCTGGTGCCGGGTGCGCTCATGTTCCGATGTGCTCCCTAAGCCCCTAACCCCCTACACCCCTTGCCGGCCCCAACCCTAACCCCCTGCACCAGTTACCAGCCCTAACCCCCTAATCCTAACCCTAACCCCCTGCACCACATACCGGCCCTAACCCTAACCCTAAGCCCCTAACCCCTTACACCCCTTGCTGGTCCTAACCCTAACCTCCTATCCCTCTTAGCCTAACCCTAACCCCCTAAAAGTAACTTCCTATCCCTAGCCCTAAGCCCCTAGCCATAACACTCTACACCACTTAACAGCTCTAACCCTAACCCTCTAAACCTAACCCGAAAACCCCTAACCACTTACCGGCCACTTAGAGACAGGACATCGGCAGCGCGCTTCCCGTGCGTGCAAATAACAGGATAGGTCCCAAGTTTTTTTGAAAAAGCATGAAAAGCTGGCTAATGATTATATTTGCAATTTTTCTCTAAAGTAAATAAGTCCTGAGATATTAATCATTGTCTATGCTGTACTATACAAATGATTGGCTCCTAACTGCATACTAATTAGCTGCTTTGATGTGCTAATTAGGATTCTAGTCTATTTGTCTTTGCAGTGTCAAAAACCAATGCCCACCTAAGCTCATCATGTAGTTAGTCTCCTGCACCCTCAAAGTACCGTATTTATCGGTGTATAACACGAACCGGCGTATAACACGCACCGGCGTATAACACGCACCTCATTTTAAGAAAAAAATTTCAGGAAAAAAAACTTAAATTTCAAATAAAGAACTTTGAAGCAAAATAAGGTTAGCTCAGAACTTTTTTTTCTTAATATTACTAACACTTATAAAGTAAATAACATAAAATGACAGTAAAAGCAACTGTTTTAACAAAGAAACTCCTCCTCATCCTCCACCTCCCTCCTCAACCTAAACCCCCCTCAACCTAAACCCCCCTAAATACCTCCCCCTCTCCCTTTCCCCTCACTTACCTGCTTCTGCTCCGGCCTCCGCTCCTTCTTGACCCGACGCACATGTGCCGGCACCCGGTATATGCTAATGACGAGGCGCGCATGTGACGTCCCATGTGCGCCGGGTCAAGAAGGAGCAGAGGCCGGAGCAGAAGCAGGTAAGTGAGGGGAAAGGGAGAGGGGGAGGTATTTAGGTAGGTTTAGGTTGAGGAGGGGGGTTTAGGTTGAGGAAGGGAGTTTTGAATGAGGAGGGGGGTTTGAGGATGAGGAGGGGGGAGGGAAAGAGACACGGGGGGGTTAGAGAGACACAGGGGGGTAGAGAGACACGGAGGGGGGTAGAGAGACACGGAGGGGGGGGGGGAAGAGACACGGGTCCTTAACATTATATTGGCGTATAACACGCACACATCATTTGCCCCCTATTTTCAGGGAGAAAAAGTGCGTGTTATACGCCGATAAATACGAGTCTTTCCTCCTCAGGATAATGTGTAGCAGAATAAATGGTCAATTGCATATAAAAGTAATACGATTAGAGAATGTATCATATATGTTTTTTTACATTCTAATATAATTTGCCTATTTTAAGTAAAATTCCTCAAAATATTATTTTTTAAATATATGACTACAGTGGTCCTTTATTATATAATAATTTATATAATTCTACCAAATACTATATGTGATATTACCTACTATTCTGACCATCTTGATTTGTGCATCGGCCTTTATAATCCAGCTTCCATGTGTCATCATAAGTTGCAAGTGGATCTTCTTTTTCTGTGAAAACTGTGAAATTAAAATAAAATGGATGGTGAAACATTGTATTATTGTCATCCAGAAATATCCTGCATATATCTCTAAATAGATTGATCCTCATGTCAATCACATATATAGTTGTGAGCAGGCGAGCCAGCCAGAGCTTTTGCTCACGCTTGCGGGCCCTCGCGTAGCCGAAGGCGCTCTTTGCCAGCAACTGCGACCCTCGCAAACTTGACGTTGTAACGCAAACAACACGACACACCAACTATGACCCTCGCAAACTTTACCTCTCAACGCAAAAAACATACGAGACACGTTACCACACATTAGGAGCTCGCAAAAATCGGACGCAACTCGCGAACATGACAAAATTCAAAACACAATAAATGCACACACCACATACATAAAAAGCTTACCTACAGCAAGAGGAAGCATCCAGGACATCAAAAAAACAACTTACACCTTCATTTAACTAAAAATAAAAGAGTTTACACACTAAAAAAATCGCTAAGAAAGATAAAAAATGGCCGCCGAACAAAACGAAAACGAGGCTACAGCACTCTAAACACGCAAAACACCACAAGAAACTCACAAAATACCACAAACGACCTATGGATATTCCACTACAGGCGCATACCATACATTACCTGCCATTTTACGCCAATGCGGAAGTACACAACTACGCTAACGGTTTGGTCTCGCGCACGCACAGTATTACACTGTACACATTCAGCACGCTTACACAGAAGCTCCACACCACTAATGCTGCAGCAGCATCAACACAGATTGCAAGCTCTTCCACACAAGGCTTCAAAATAGGTAAAGTATATTCATTTATTAATGTATTATATATTTCAGTAGTACACACAAAACAGCATTAGCTACCTTACAATTTCATTGCCGTCATTTTTTGACGGGCAATTCGCTAGTCTACATATAAATGTATGAAGAAAATATTTTTAGTGTTTGTAACTCATCAAAGAAGATTTCAGATGTTTACTGTAAGTATCACTTACTACCAATACTGTTGGGCACCTTTACTTTGTTTGACCATACCGAAATGGTCCAATCAGGAGCACATCCCAGGATGTTTATTACCCACAATGCTTTTACTTTTAAAGCAACACAAGAGAGAAAGGCATTGTGAGTACCTCATAGGGCAAGTTACTGACGCCATAATAAGCAGTTCAGGGAGGATAGTAAGTAGCAAGGAAGAGGAGTCACATTTTGTCAAGTTTCCTTTAAGGACAATTTAGCAACACAAATATTCTAAAAACTTTAAAAGAACCAGTATATAATGAACAAAATACATGTAGTATGTCTGACTAAGAGCAAAAATAAGCAGGTTTATTTCAATATGCTGGTAAAGTAAATGTCAATGATTCTCCAGGTCTCTGGAGGCATCCATGATACTTTGGTGAGGGTTGCCTTCTTATGAGGGGCTTTTACATTTCTGGAGAGCAGGGCTTGCATTTATGAAGCAAGATGCCTGATTCTGGGCTTAAATGAGGAAGGAGACTTTTGTCAAATTAAATTATTTAACAAATCCCCCTCCTTTCTCCCTCCTCCTGTACCGATACCTCCACTGTACATTAGATTCCTACTTTTTCTTTACTTTTAAGCTATCAGAAAGTAACTAGGCCAGAGAACTTAGAAACCTTTTGATAATTTGCATACTTCACAAATATGTGAGGTTTTCCTAAAACACAGTGGTCTTTTAAAGTTTATATTTCAAGTGTTTCAAGCAGTAGCACAAAAAAATGGGGTTTTCAAAAGCGCTGTGACTTATTCATAAATTACTTTTCAGTCGGTTATGATAACCCATTACAATCAAGTTAATTTCTTCAGGGACGATATAAAATGTGTACTCCGCACTTCTGAAGTCATATCTATTGTTAGTCTGTTTCCTTGATAGAAGATAACAGTCTCCATAGTATCCAGCGTGCATATGGTGATATTGTTTATGTCTTTTTATTCTCATATTTGTCTTTCCTTTGCTGCAGTTACAGTAACAAACACAGATTCATATTAATCAAATTGAATATAATGGAGCATTACCATGTTTGATCAGTAGATGGCTGCAAGGAATAGTGTAAAGATTAAGACGTAGGGCTCTATTGCATGATTCCAGTGAGAAAACAACCAAGGGCCCTATTCTATTGCCCAATTCAGAAATGTATACACACTTAAAGCTGATCTTAATATTGCTACTTATACTATTTGCTACTCGCAATCTGATTACGATTTCCACAATCACAATTACTACGGGCCAGCCAAAGAAGCTAAACTGACCTTAGAACTCCATTGGTTTTAGCACTGTTCTAATATTACGAGCTCTAAATAATTAAAGTTCCCCAAAATCAATATTCTTTAGGTCTAGTTCGCAAATAAAGTCTGACCCGCAATCGAAAAAGTATCATGTTCTGTCAAAAATATTACGAGTACTAAATAGGAATCACTTCATCAATCATTTATTAGAGCTGTAGCAGCAATTAAACACACAATACTGTACTATAAAAGCATGGGAAGGCATGGAAATACATTAGAGTTAATTGCACAACAGTCTCAAACAAATATGTAATTATAAATATTATTTTTAAATGCTATTTTTGAGTAATATCGATCCCAGGATTCAAGGGGTTAATATATATCATGAAAATATTACTTATTGTCTCTAATTAATTTGTAGCCTCCGATTGCAGATTGAAGTCATGATGATGGTCGCATTTACTATTGGTTGTGTCTAAGAAGTAAATTATGGGCTTGCTAAAATATTGTCAGATCATATGATCATACCCCCCAAAATCAGACTCACAAAGGCAGGGTTTACGAGTTCAGCCATAAGGTTGGAATTTTTGAGCTGGTGTCAAAAGAACACAGCTAAACATTTAGGGGGAGTTTGAGGCATTTGTGAGCAGCTAATAGAATAGGGTCCCAAGTTTGTAATATCTCATGTAAATTTAACCATTGATAAAAGCCATCCAAGTTCTCAAAATGTACATTATATCTTAAGCCCTGAGTGAGAGGCTGAGGGGGCAGAGAGAGAGTGGTGACCGATGTGGCGAGAAGTAATGAGAGGCGGTGGGGATAGTGAGATGCAGCGGGGAGGTATAGTGAGAGGAAGGTAGGAAGCGGTGGTGGGAACAGGAGGCTAGGGGAGGAGGAAGGACAGAAAGGAATTACCTGTTCCCTTCCTCCTCTCGGCCCCCTACTACTACACTACAGAAAACCTTTAACATTATATATTACTAGCAAATTGCCCGTCAAAAAATGATGGCAATGAAATTGTAAGTGAGCTAATGCTGTTTGGTGTGTAATAATGAGTATAATAATACATTAATAAATAAATATATTTTACCTATTTTGAAGCATTGTGTTGAAGAGCTGTCAATCTGTTTTGATGTTGCTGCAGCATTAGTGGTGTGGAGCTGCTGTGTAAGCGTGCTGAATGTGTGCAGTGTAATACTGTGCGTGCAGGAGACGAAACAGTTAGCGTTGTGGTGTACTTCCGCATTGGCGTAAAATGGCGGGTTATCTGTGGTATGTGTCTTCGCGGATTATCCGTCGGTGCTTCGTGGTGTTTTCCGAGTTTCGTGTGGTGTTTTGCGAGTGTGTTGTGGTGTTTTACGTGTTTAGAGTGCTGTAGCCTCGTTTTCGTTTTTTTCGTCTGCCATTTTTTCTCTCGCTTAGCGATTTTATTAGTGTCTAAAGTGTTTTATTTTTATTTAAATGAAGGTGTAACTTGGTTTTTTGAGGTGCTGGATGGTTCCTCTTGCTGTAGGTAAGTTTTTTATGTGTGTGTTGTGTGTATTTATTGTGTTTTAAATGTTTGTATGTCGGCGTGTTGCGTCCGATGTTTGCGAGGTCGTAATGTCTGGTAACGTGTCTCGTATGGTGTTTGCGTGTGTAGCCTCGTTTTCGTTTTGTTCGGCGGCCATTTTTTCTCTCGCTTAGCAAATTTTTTAGTGTCTAAACTCTTTTATTTTGAGTGAAATCAAGGTGTAAGTTGCTTTTTTGAGGTCCTGGATGCTCCCTGTTGCTGTAGGTAAGTTTTTTATGTACGTGCTGTGTGTATGTATTGTGTTTTGAATTTTGTAATGTTCGCGAGTTGCGTCCGAGTGTTGCGAGGCCGTAATGTGTGTGAACGTGTGTCGTATGTTGTTTGCGTTGCTCGTAAAATGTAGCGAGTGTCGTAATTTGTGTGTCGTGTTATTTGCGTTGCGACGTGAAGTTTGCGAGGGTCGCAGTTGCTGGCATGGAGCGCCTTCGGCAACTGAGGCCCTCGCCCAGTGCCCTCGCTTTGCAAGGGCCTTGTCTCGCTACGCGAGCCCGCAAGCGTTAGCAACAACTCGCATGCTCACAACTATATATGTGATGAGAAAAAAAAGTGCATTTATTCGGGAGACAGCACTGGCCACCCCTAGCGATGAAGTTCTTTGTGCAATGCACTGCTTGTCTCGGTGGTATCTCTGCCCCTTCACATAATAAGAGACCTCAAAATAGAAGATTTCCTCTAAAATAATTTTATATTCCTGTCTTGAATAGATATTGTGAAGAATCACCAAACTACAGTGGTCCTTAACCATGGAGACAAAGTATTAGAAGATAATGTTATTTCATTATCCCTTTATTGTAATATACTATTAATTCTGGAGTACTGGTAATTATTGGAAACAGCTTTCCCACACATATAAGTTTCAAGCCTAGATCCCATGTTTCTTTAATTATGAGAAAGACTAGTTTAAAATTAGGCAATCCAGCACTCTGTAACCCCATCGCTCGTATTGGCACAGATTTAGTCATTTTTTGATACCATTTGTTATTATTTATTTTAGCCCATAGTGTATCCTTTGTTTACGTCCTAAATCTTTGATGTATTTGTTGTTATAATATAATATATTGTATATCTGACAAACAGAACAAGCTACAACTGGCAAATGCTCAATTTCTTCACAATGAGAAAATGTAAAATGTTATGGGAGATAATGTGCAATGAGACGCTTCTCAAACTAAATTTGAGTCTCTCTTTCGTCATCACTTATATTCAAATAAATTCCTTTAAAAGCAAAGAAACTAAAAAGGGGAAATGGTGGTCAGCGAGAGAAAAAGTAGAATTGAGGAAAAAACAAGGTTTAGCGAGAGGTCTTCACATTGTCGGGAATTTACTAAGCCTCCCAAGTGGTGGAGATGAGGTGAGGAGTGCTGCCATCTCAATTTTTCCCCTTATCGAATAATGAATAGTAAATACAGGGATGCACATCTCAGCCACTTGAGGAGTTTATTCAATTTCTCATTGTATAAGATTACTCAATAAATAAGAATGGGAAATTGAGAGAGCATGTTGGAGGCAGCAGGTACCTTGTGCCCAGTTGGCAAGATGGCTTTGTACAGTCTTATTGAGATATACCGTATATTATGAACAAAAATATAACAGCTGAATCAATTGTTGATTATAAAAATAGATCTGTAGATCACCCATAAATTATCTGCTTTGGCTCATCGTAAATTGGATAACCTAAAGACCTCAGTGGAACTGAATAGCAGGACATCTTCTCTTATCAAATAGGACAAGATCGGTTATCTACATCAATACAAGTCAGAATTATAGGAACAAAATAATGTAGCTATAAAAACTTGAAATTTAGCTTTGAGGATTCATACAGATCAGCCAGGGAGCTTGGAGCTCTGCCCAGAAGCCTGTCCTGATAGGTGTCTTTATCTGCTCCCTTTGCCGCAATGGCCACTGCATGGAAACATAACTAATAGAAATATTAGGAACCCCCCTATGTGAGATGGACTGTGATGCTTTAAAGGAGAATGCTTAAATTTGAACCCGGTTACCCCTAATCCTCTGAATAAACCTTTGAATTATTAATGGTTTCTTGAAGAACAATGTATACAAAATATAGCAGCCACAACTGCCAGTGCTTTCAACAGGACTAATGTAAAGTTTATTAGTTCACAAAGGCACACCCTCCTGAGACAGAAGCTTCAAAAATTAGCACAGTAAAAAAAAATGGAAGTCTGCTGTAAGGAATATTTGCATATTTAAGTGAAAAGTTGTATTTATTTATTGTTTTTAACCATTTTGCCAAATATCAAGTTCTGTTACTCAAATATCTGTACAGAAAAAATGTGACTGCCTCTAAAAAAATATGTATAGCGAAGACAGGCGGCATATAGTGAGTGAAGTGCTGGAAAATCTTGAAAATGACACTTCGTAGTACATAAGCACATATAAATGCACACATTTTTGTATTTTGTGCAAACTAACCTGAATCAAAGGAATCTTCATTTATATCTGATGAAGATCTTGAGGAGTTCCACCTAGGGGTGTTTCCCTGCTCCCGGGGGGTTACTGGGGGCACCTTATATTCTTGCTGGCACAACGTTTCAAGCTTTGGAATACACTGCACCTGCACAATGATAAACAGAAATTTTAATTTCTCTATATGGATATAACAATTTTATATTAAAGCCATCATCTACAACCATGGCACTTTGTGAGTTAAATCAACATCAGAGATTCTACTGTACATAATTGGTCACTGAGAATAGATCTGCCCCACTGAGATTGACAAAGAGCATAATTAGGGAGGGAAAATTGTGTGCCTCTGCTGGAGGCATCCATGATACTTTGGTGAAGATTGTAGGGTATTTACATTTTTGCAGGACAAGACTTGCTTTTGAGCATGTGCAGGGGAAATGAGGAGGTGTCACTCTAAATGGTCAAGTGATTTAACAAATCCCTCACCCCTTATCCAGCGACAGCTACAGTGCCTTGCAAATGTATTCACCCCCCTTGACTTTTTACCCTTTTTTGTTACATTACAGCCTTAAGTTCAATGTTTTGTTAATCTGAATTTTATATGATGGATCAGAACACAATAGTCTAAGTTGGTGAAGTGAAATAAGAAAAATATATACATAAAACTATTTTTTAGAAATAGAAAAAATTGGCATGTGTGTATGTATTCACCCCCTTTGTTATGAAGCCCATAAAAAGCTCTGGTGCAACCAAATACCTTCAGAAGTCACATGATTAGTGAAATGATGTCCACCTGTGTGCAATCTAAGTGTCACATGATCTGTCATTACATATACACACCTTTTCTGAAAGGCCCCGGAGGCTGCAACACCTAAGCAAGAGGCACCACTAACCAAAGTCAGGGTTAAGTTATAAAAAAATATCCAAATCTTTGACGATCCCCAGTGCATCATCAAATCTATCATAACCAAATGGAAAGAACATGGCTCAACAGCAAACCTGCCAAGAGACGGCCACCCACCAAAACTCACGGACTGGGCAAGGAGGGCATTAATCAGAGAGGCAGCACAGAGACCTAAGGTAACCCTGGAGGAGCTGCAGAGTTCCACAGCAGGGAATGGAGTATCTGTATATAGGACGACAATAAGCCTTACGCTCCATAGTGTTGGGCTTTATGGCAGAGTGGCCAGAAAAAAGCCATTACTTTCACCAAAAAACAAAGTGGCATGTTTTGAGTTTGCGAAAAGGCATGTGGAAGACTCCCAAAATGTATGGAGGAAGGTGCTCTGGTCTGATGAGACTAAAATGTAACTTTTCAGCCATCCAAGAAAAGGCTATGTCTGGCACAAACTCAACACATCACATCACCCAAAGAACACCATCCCAGTGAAACATGGTGGTGGCAGCATCATGCTGTGGGGATGTTTTTCAGCGACCAGGACTGGGAAACTGGTCAGAGTTGAGGGAAAGATGGATGGTGCTAAATACAGGGATATTCTTGAGAAATCCCCAAACACACTGCTAAAGCAACACTTGAGTGGTTTAAGGGGAATGGCCTTTGGAATGTGTTGGAATGGCCTAGTCAATGCCCAGACCTCAATCCAAAAGAAAATCTGTGGTCAGACTTAAAGATTGCTGTTCACAAGCGCAAACCATCCAACTTGAAGGAGCTGGAGCAGTTTTGCAAGGAGGAATGGGAAAAAATCCCAGTGGTAAGATGTGGCAAGCTCATAGAGACTTATTCAAAGCGACTTGGAGTTGTGATTGCCACAAAAGGTGGCCCAACAAAGTATTGACTTTAGGGGGGTGAATAGTTATGCACATTGACTTTTTCTGTTATTTTGTTCTATTTGTTGTTTGCTTCACAATAAAAATTAAAAAATGACATCTTCAAAGTTGTGGCATGTTCTGGAAAATTACATGATGCAAATCCTCAAACAATCCATGTTAATTCCAGGTTGTGAGGCAACAAAACATGAAAAATGCCAAGGGGGGTGAATACTTTTGCAAGGCACTGTAAATTTAACCCCTAGATAATGGGGTTTGCATCAGACCCAAGTGGCATCAAAATCTAACACCTATAACAAGGGAGTCCACCTTTTTAGACAGACTTAATGAGAGAGCCTACAAATATCCCATTCAATCCAGTTATCAATGGACAGGTAAACAGGTAAAGTCTCAAACATTCTGTCATACAGAAAATATATTTTCAATCTTTGTTTCAAACTATAAAAGAAAGTTGCATCGATTTTATATATATATATATATGTATATATATATATATATATATATACAGAAACAAGTAAAATGCTTAAAGTTTACTGATAAAATTATGGATGTCATTTAAACAAAAATGAAAAAATATATCTGTTACCTCAGTTTTCCAGCTAGGCCCCCTTGTAGCAGATTTACACCTCTGAGTCTCTCTTGTTTTAAAATGTATCTGTGTTCTCAGTTCTTTTTCTAAGAAAAAACAAGAAATTGTGAATTCACATTCAATGCAATGAGAAATGTAGAAGTTTAAATTTCTTTATATATATATATATATATATATATATATATATATATATAATTGAAAGAGTTGTCCAAGGGGCTTATATGATCCACAGACGATACAAAGCTCTCTTTCCCCAATAGGACTGCAGGGGTTAACTTTGCTGCTCATTTGAATAGCTGCACCTGAACAGCCCTGATTTAAGACTTCTCCTGTAGTATTGGAGGAGCTGCTTATATTAACTGATTCTTTGCAGTTTGTCTGATCCGGAGAAAGCCACACACAGTGAGATAGCAGCCTGCAGCTTATGACCTGGAAATATGGAATATGTTGGCGCGTTATAAATAAATGATAAAATAAAAATATATATTTGCATGTCCCTGCCCAGGTTCCCAGAATGCAGTGTAATAACTGTAATTTTCGGAATTCTGAGCAGGAAGCAAGTTTTCCCTTGTTTTAGACATTCAAATGTGAATACAAATGTACTATTTATTCACACACACACACACACATATATATATATATATATATATTATATGTGTGTAAAAAATAGTACATTTGTGTTCACATTTGAATGTTCAGCAAACATGCTTCTACCTCCTGTCAGGTGTACAGGGTGTGAGAATGGAGAATCTCCTGGACAGAACCGAATAGGAGTCTTTATTTGCATCCTTCTTTACAGTGCCCACTGGAGGCAAACCAAAACCAGTTTGTTTGTTTTAAGGCAGCCTCTAAGACAACATTTTCTCACCTGTTGGTCACTTAAGAAGGATAGAGAGAACAAGCCTCTATGGTCCCTGAAATTCTAAAGTTCAAATGTAAATTTTAAAAGGTGCATTTAATTTATTTTATTCAAATACTAATTGTATTGCTAATCTGTTACTAAATTAATTAATCATAAAGTATCACTACAACAATGCGCACAGTTTTTTTTTCCAACCCCTAAGATATGTTATCCAGTTGCAAAAATGTAAGATCCACAAACAAATATATAAGGATGATTCTAGTACAAGTGAGTGATTTGGGGAAACCTACCTTCCAGTTCACATTCTTTACATCGAACGGGTCCTACTGCCGAAAATGGTCGTATTGAGGGCTTGGCAACCATTTTAGTTCTTTGTGCTACAGCCGTTAAAGGTCTGATAAAAGAAAGAAGATAAAATAAATCACATTATTACTTATTATTTTTATATTATTTTGTATAAAAATCAGTGATTTATAGTTTAGAAAACGTACATTAATATGAGACAGGTTGGATTGTATTTGGTCATGTCCGGATCTGTCACATGTCCACAATCTTGTGTTTTCTTTACAGACATTTTAAATATAAAACTATTAGATAAGAGGTTCCCCGGGAGCCTAGATCACACTTTCTCAAAAGATTCCTAAATTTGCAAATAAGGCTTATGTAGATCAAATACATTTCTCTTCATCTAATTCGAGGATGAGAAATGTTAATTTACTTAACCAATATCATTTATATGGCACACAAATAGCTTTTGTAATATATAACATATTCTCTTTTAAATGTATGATATTAATTTGGGACTACAGTGCTCCTTTAAATTGTAGTGTTTCGGTTTGCATATAGATCAGGGTTATCTGTAGCCACAGAGATGCCAGCCACAAATTAAATTGGGATATTTAAAATTATGTTCAGAAATTAGTAATCAAACCAAATCATTTTGTTGATTTCTGTTGCTATCACTGCCTTGAAACTCTATGCAAAGTGGGATGGCTGATAGTAGCCCAGGAAATTAAAGATAATTTCATGTAACGGAACACTGGACATAATTACTAAGAGGACCACTGTAGTCATTTATTTAAAATATAATTCTTTAGACAAAGGATTATATTTAATGTAAGTCTCTATCTGTGGTTATTAGTTACATTTTAATGGATACATTTAGATTGCTTTGCTAGACAATTAACCGCAAGTAAAATTTATAAAATAATGATATGTATTTATTTAATCGGAAAGTATTTACATGTTTGGAAATCATATATATAGTTGTCAGTGTGTGTAACATTTGCGATGTTGATCACGCTTTGGGAGCCTGATTGCGGTCTGTAGGGCTGCAACTGTGAGCCGTCGACCACGCGCTCGTTGCACTGCTAGCAAGGCAAGCAGTTGAGGCACGCGGGACTTGGGCTGCAATGAGCGCCAAAAGCGTTCATTTCACTGAGAGCCTCACCAAGAGAGGCGTGCAGTTGAGGCACGCGGGACCGAAAACCCGTACATGCACTGTGCGCCTCGCAAAATTACGACTTTAACAGCCAAACCACAAAACTGAAAAGACATGAAAAAAAAAACAAATATGCATCAAATTAACTTACACACACACCATAGTGGGAGAGGCGGGCAGCCTGTGAGTGAGGTTGCAAGTTAATTTGAGGCATATTAACATTTTTTTCACGAAGGAAAGTCGCCTAAACCTGAAAAAAGTGGCTGCCGCAAAAAAAAAAGCAAAATGACGAAAACGAGACCCAAGGACGTAAAACTAGCCCGAAGGATGTAAAAAATAGCCTTAAGCAGTAACACTTACCAAAAGCCAGTAAGACTTAACCCAATCCACTAACACTTAACCCAAGGCAGTAACACAAACCAAGACAGTAACACTCAAGCGCAAGGCCTATAAACTACACAGGGGAGAGGCTTGCAATGAGCACCAAAGGCGCTCATTGCGAGCCACGCGATGAGCGCAGAAGGTGCTCAGCACGGGGCTGGCAATGAGTGCAGAAGGTACAGCATTCCCAGCCTTAAAATTTTATTCCCGGCATTTTTTGACGGGCAAGTAGCTAGTAATGTGTAATTGTTAGTTTTTTTGAATTATTTTAAATAATTAAATAAAATATAAATAAAAATATATATTATTATGAAGAAATACACTTGAAAATAGAGATTTTTTTTAGAATGTAAATAAGAAATACAGCCTCTAAATTATTACATTTTATATGCTGTGTAATCTACTATTTTGGTTTCTATTGATCAACATGCTGAAGTGGCAAAAAGGTTTTATCTGTACCATGTGAATGTGAATTAGGTCTACTGTAGGTAAAAGTTAAAATTGTAAAGACTGTGTTCTTTTTCTTTTGATTTGCTGTTTAAAAACATTTAGTCCATTTTCAAATGTAATTATTAAATAGACCATATGGAAAACAAGTTGACCACAGCGCTCCTGGAATCCTGGAGGACTCTTGACATGTCGAAGCCTAGTACACTTTGGAATAGACAAGTTCTCTAAGAGGTCTTCAGCCATTTACCTGTGCCCAATTAAAAAGCCTCTATCAATAATATGTATTTTCTACAGAATTTAAAAATCTTTTTAAATGTGATAGAATTCTACTTTATAAAGTTGTGGTTTAGCCAATTAAAAACAAAATGTGATTCATAAGATATTTCCAACATAATTTGAATTATTAACATTATGTTTTTTCCTTTAAAATGGACATAGATATGTTTAACATCCGCTGTTAGATAAATTGGTTCCCTGGTGGTCCAGTCGTTAGGATTTGGTGCTTTCACCGCTGCGACTTGGTTTTGTTTCCAGTCAGGGAACTCAGAGGTCACACCACCCTGAAGCCATGCAGAGTTGAGCCTGGTCAGTACTTGGATGGGAGCCCATCTAGGAAAACTAGGAGCTGTATGCTGTGGCCAACTAGAGAAGAAACTGGCAAGCCACTCCAGTATCTCTGCCATGAATACCAAGTGGGTCAGAATGGTATGTTGCGGTCCCTGAGGTCACAGAGAGTCAGACACGACTGAGTAAAGCAAACACAAAAAAAATAAGATAGAGGGCAATTCAATTAATAGGAATCTTCCTATTTCTGCCTAATCAACAAATGTAAAAAACTCACAAAAAATATGCCTAAAGTCTGGCAATAAATTTCAAAGATTTCCTACCACTCTGAATCATTAAGCAGGTCAAGGGAAGAAGCAAAAATGTATGATATTTTAAAAAAATTAGATTACTGTTGAGAATCTTGTTTGATGAAAATAAAGCTCTAAATTTTCTATCACACACTATGAGCAATACGTTGTTTATTTCCGCAAGTATCCTAATTAAAAAATCAATATAAAACAGTTTTAGTAAGTAGATGTTCTGTGGGTCACTAGCACTGCTTTGCACCATTATGTAGAGCAATCAACATCAAGTAGAAAACGTGTGAAAACCTTTTCCTTTGAACCTCTTTTCACTGCATAAGTCTGATCTCTTATATCACTCAAACTTTTTATTTAGCTTGAGATGGCAAGACTCATCTTGCACCATAGGATTTATTTAGCTTAATATGGGTCCTGAATGGCGAACATTACAAGCGCCCTCTAAATGATTATACAGGGTCGTGACACATTATTATGACCACCACCTACTTATGATGACAGCAGCACCTAGCCAATGAAACACGGCACGTGTCTTGTGCTGGCTTGGTGGGTGTATAAGTTGATATGAAGGCATTCTGCAAACATATCAGCCGTCACTGTCAGCCAACTTTGGAAAGGGGATAGTCATTAGCTTTCGGGCCAAGGGTGGCAGTATTTCTGAAACAGCGCAGTTTGTTAACGGTTCGCGTGCTGCTATGGTTAAAGTGTACGGTGACTGGACAAACTTCACCATTGTGAATAAACCATGTCAAAACTGTGGAGCACCACGTGCCAGTGATGTCAGAGGTTAACGTCAGCAGCGAAGGTGTGTGAGGGCCAGCCAACACGCTACAGTTGAGCAACTCACCATCCAAATGAACCAGCACATACCCTGTTGCGTATGGGGCTCTGAAGCAAACGGCTGGTCACGGTACCCATGGTGACAAGGGGTCATTATCAGAAACTACCTAAATTTGCACAACACTACCGAAAGTAGACCTCTTCTTATTTTTCTGCTCCATTGACTGGATGGACGTTGGCGTGTTAGGCACGAAACCTCAGAGAACAAACACTCTGCAACCATTGTTGGAAGATCACAAGCTGGTGGCAGCATTGTCTGGGTCCACTCATACCTCTGGAAGACACTCTCAACCAATTGGATTATCTATGCATCTTTGCAGATCAAGTACACCCATACATGCTGGCTGTCTTCCCTGGAGCAGATGGGATCTTCCTGCAGGACAATGCAACATGTCATATTGCCAGAATTGTCCGGGATTGGTTGGAGGAGCACGATGAAGACTTTCAAGTACTTCCCTGGCCTCCAAATTCCCCGGACTTGAACCCCATTGAGCACCTGTGGGACCACCTTGATTGTTATGTTCGCAGTATGGATCCTCCACCATGCACTCTTCAGCAGCTGTTGGATGCACTGCAGTTTGCATGGCTCCAGATATCCTTGCCAACCTTCCAGCATCTTATTAACTCCCTACCACCCTGCCTAGCTGCTGTTGCTGCTACATGCAACGGTTATTCATGACATCAGCTGGTGGTCATCATAAAGTAACCGGACCGCATATATTGTCTTTGCTGCAATAATACATTTCACATATCTAAAGAACCCAAAGGAATACGCTTACTTTTTTTTTTCATTACAGCACAGGGAGCATATTACCATTTCTACAATATTTTTCTAGGGCAATTTTTGGTCCTGAATTATGCATCTTTTTGTCAGTGGTGTTTAAATGTAAAGTAGTTCTATTCCCTGAGGAAATTATTTTTTACATAACGCGTTGTTGAGAAGAGCTATTTTAGCTATATATATATAGCAGCACTGCTTTTATTTATGTAATATTTATTTTTATTTATATATTTATAATGTTGCCCTTTTAAGGGCACATTTTTGATATTTTAAATTTTTTTTATTTCTTGTAAAGATTTCCCACTTTATCTTATGATTTTTATATATTTTTATAATATAAATATTTTTGATTGTTTTTGGGGGGGGGGTCAGATATGAATTCCAACACAATCCTGTAAGTGCAACCATTAGTAGTATTTAATACAAGTTTCTGGATGTACTTCACCATATTTTGGTTCTTCTTCTAGTTTTTAGTTAGTAGTGCTATTCACCTTGCTGTCCGACTCATATGATGTTTATGTATCATCTTGTGCATCACAGAACAGCTATCTCCTTTAGCATCGGGTACATTATGTTCCAGCTCAAAATCAAACGTCAGGGGAATTTTTAGAGAATGTATCATTTCAAGGTATCCCATATTGCGTTTCTAGAAGAAAAGAAAAAAAAAGGTACAAAAATAAGTTCTGGAAACCACAGAAATAGTACAGTTGTGTTTTTTTACTTACGGAAAAAATGGAAATCTATTTAAATATTGAAATATACAAATCAGAAGAAATTACCTGTGTGAATGTGACTTGTGGTTACAGTTGGAATCTGTGTAAAGGAGTCAAAAGTACTTTGTGGTCACAAACCACATTATAATCCCCAAGACTTTGTCGCGATGTGAAAAATAAATGTTTGTAGGTTTTATATTTAAATAAACTCTGATGAAAAAACATATACTGCAAAAATGGGAGCGTAATAGCATAATTAGGCTGGGGAAAGGTTAAGCTTATTTGTAATTAGAAAATAATAAATGTTGATGCCTCTGTTGGTTCCTGGAGGCATCCATGATACTTTGGTGAAGGCTGTTTGAGGGGGGGAGTATACATTGCTGCATAAGCAGAGATTGCTGTTATCTTTCTGATCCATCCTTATCTTTTTTTCATCCTCCCTCCACTGACCACTCAGGTTACAGACTATAAGAAAATGTTGAAGCCAGACAAAATGGTAAATCCTATACACAACCAGATTTGTCAAGAGATCCTATTTAAAAATGGTTTTATGTTTATACAATTGCTAATGTTTTTAGTTTGATACATATGTCACATGTTTCCTAAATGGCTGTGGTCCTCTACCTTTAAAGGAAAACTTTAGTCTGAAATGTCCTAACAGGCATTTAAAGAAGCTGATTCCTATGGCTCACTGACTGTCAGGGAGAAACTCCTTACAAACCTAACATTATTAAAATAAAGCACTTGGAACAGTTGGGACCAGTGCCCTCCTCGGAGGGGGGCCCATCTATGGAAAGGGGTATTGGGGGGCTGCCGTTATGGGAAACGGTATTAGGGAGAAGAACTATGGGAAGGGGAGGGACACTGAGTGAGTTGGTACCGAGGTGGGAGCCCAGCACAAAAAAAATTACAGACCCCCTTGACTGGAGGGCCCCAATTTTGTTTTTGCATCATGCCCTGCATTCTCCAGGTCCTATAAATTTGTAATTGTGTTTGATACATAATACATACATTTATGAATTTATACATTTAGATATTGTTTACATTATTATTTTAAATCCGGCTCACTAGCCAATATAGATTTATACCTTACCACTATTTTTTGCACAGGAAATAAATTATATTAATTAAAAAAAAATAACACTAAAGAAAAAAGAAAAATGAAAAGAAGGATTTCTTTCAGCTATATACCATATTTACAGTGGATATAAAAAGTCTACACACCCCTGTTAAAATGTCAGGTTTCTGTGCTGTAAAAAAATGAGACAAAGATAAATCATTTCAGAACTTTTTCCACCTATAAACTGTACAACTCAATTGAAAAACAAACTGAAATCTTTTAGGTAGAGGAAAGAAAAAATATAAAAATAAAATAATATGGTTGCACACCCTTAAACTAATACTTTGTTAAAGCACCTTTTGATTTTATTACAGCACTCAGTCTTTTTGGGTAGGAGTCTATCAGCATGGCACATTTTGACTTGGCAAGATTTGCCCACTCTTCTTTGCAAAAACACTCCAAATCTGTCAGATTGCGAGGGCATCTCCTGTGCACAGCCCTCTTCAGATCACCCCACAGATTTTCAATCGGATTCAGGTCTGGGCTATGGCTGGGCCATTCCAAAACTTTAACCTTCTTCTGGTGAAGCCATTCCTTTGTTGATTTGGATGTATGCTTTGGGTCGTTGTCATGCTGAAAGATGAAGTTCCTCTTCATGTCCAGCTTTCTAGCAGAAGCCTGAAGATTTTGTGCCAATATTGACTGGTATTTGGAACTGTTCATAATTCCCTCTATCTTAACTAAAGCCCCAGTTCCAACTGAAAAAAAACAGCCCCAAAGCATGATGCTGCCACCACCATGCTTCACTGTGGGTATGGTGTTCTTTTGGTGATGTGCAGTGTTATTTTTGCGCCAAACATATCTTTTGGAATTATGGCCAAAAAGTTCAACCTTGGTTTCATCAGACCATAACATCTTTTCCTACATGCTTTTGGGAGACTTCAGATGTGTTTTTGCAAAATGTAGCCTGGCTTGGATGTTTTTCTTCATAAGAAAAGGCTTTTGTCTTGCCACTCTACCCCATAGCCCAGACATATGAAGAATACGGGAGATTGTTGTCACATGTACCACACAGCCAGTACTTGCCAGATATTCCTGAAGCTCCTTTAATGTTGCTGTAGGCCTCTTGGTAGCCTCCCAGACCAGTTTTCTTCTCGTCTTTTCATCAATTTTGGAGGGAGCTTCAATTCTTGGTAGTAATGTCACTGTTGTGCCATATTTTCTCCACTTGATGATGACTGTCTTCACTGTGTTCCATGGTATATCTAATGCCTTGGAAAATTATTTTGTACCCTTCTCCTGACTGATACCTTTTAACAATGAGATCCCTCTGATGCTTTGGAAGCTGTCTGTGGACCATGGCTTTTGCTGTGGGATACGACTAAGAAAATTTCAGGAAAGACCAACTAAAGCAGCTGAACTTTATTTGGGGTTAATCAGAGGCACTTTAAATAATGGCAGGTGTATGCTGACTCCTATTTAACACAATTTGGAATGTGATTGTTTAATTCTGAACACAGCTACATCCCCAGTTATAAGAGGGTATGCAGCCTTATGCAACAACATTAATTTTATTTTTTATTTTTCTTCCTTCCACCTAAAAGATTTCAGTTTGTTTTTCAATTGAGTTGTTCAGTTTATAAGTCACATTAAAGGTGGAAAAAGTTATGAAATGATTTATCTTTGCCTCATTTTTTTACAGCACAGAAACCTGACATTTTAACAGGGGTGTGTAGACTTTTTATATCCACTGTAAGTGCGCATTAGATTCAATGGCACACTAGATTCAATGGCAAAGCGCAAAGCACAGGACATACCGCGACACCACCATCTCTTGCTTCCCGACTGTCTAGAGTTGGTGACCGACGGAGGAAGTGGCACCCAGAAAGCCCCAGCACAGTGGCACACAGGGCCTGGCACCCAGAGAGCCTCAGCACAGTGGCACACAGAGCCTGGCACCCAGAGAGCCTCAGCACAGTGGCACACAAAGCCTTGCACCCAGAAAGCCCCAGCACAGTGGCACACAGAGCCTGGCACCCAGAGAGTGCATTAGAGTCGCCAGCTAAAAAAGTTTTTTTTGATTCATGGGTTTCAAATTTGGAGTGCGCATTAGATTCGATGGTGCACTAGAATCGTGTAAATACGGTAGATTAAATGTGGCAATACTTCGTGAAAAATTCTCTAAAATGACTACTGGAAAAAGCAGATCAATCAAGCAACTCATACAAGGCAACCTCTGACCACACTAAAGGTTAAACAGAAATTTGATCATAAATTAAACGTTGCATTATTATGTTCTCTTATGCCATTGTCAGGTATTTGTTCAACTGTAAATAGTACTACAGTGATCCTTTAATGATTTTGCTATCATGTTTCATGCAAAGCTCGTTATACTGGAATGAATGGAGTCTGCAAGATTGTAAAGCACTGTAAATACATTTAATGAATGGTTTCCTGCTACCACACACGGCTATTCTTTTGTAGATTAATGGGGTTGGCTGCAACACAACTGTTGGGTGATATCTCTTAATACAACAAAACACACACCTTCACCTCCTTCCAAGGTTCTATCTATCTATCTATCTATCTATCTATCTATCTATCTATCTATCTATCTATCTATCTATCTGTCTGTCTATCTATCTTTCCTGTGCAGACAGTGCATGCTACATAGCACAGGATCAGGAGAGAAGTCATGTGTATTGTTACACATGCAAAATCCAAATCAGTCCCAAAGCCCTCTTTTTATGGTGCCCCATAAACCAGTACTTGCTGATTTCAACCCAGGTTTTTAAAGGTCTTTCAAAAATCATTTGCCCATTAGCAAGTTTAGATATTCAAAAAACTGTATCAGTGGTCCTTTAAGTTTAAAGTTGCAGCTAAGGCTGGTAACTGAAAGTTATAATAAATAAAAATTATATAAAATACTAAACTTAGTTTTTTTAATTGAAAGAACAATATAAAGTATGAACCACATGAATCACCTATTCCAAAATGAGTTGAAGTACATTATTATTATCATCTAATATTTAAACAATATATAATACCTATATTTGTTAGGACTGGCGCAAAAAATTAATTCATATGCAATGACTGCATCTTTTACATTCAAAATGCATTGAATATGTATATAATAAATCAGATATTACCAACCTTTGCATGTTTTGCCATTATTTCTTGGGAATACTGATCCAGGGCATCAAATCCAATTAACACTCTTTGAGCCATAGCTTCTCTAAAACAACAGAAATTATATATGTAATTATATATTAAACTATTTTTGTACAATTATTTTTCAGGATATGCATCTATATTATTATTTATTGTACATTTCACAAAATAAAATATATAGGGGCTGCAAAGTGCTTCACCATAGAAAATAGACACAACAGCCATAAATAATCTGCTATATAGCCCCTGCAAGGATATAGGAAATAACTAAATGGCCCACACCCATTCACAATACACTAAACTTGCCACAGGTAAAAAATATACATTATAGATCAACTGCATTAGGATCTGTCAAAAAGTAAATCAGCAAGAAGCAAATGATGGAAACATTATAGGATTTAAGACAAAACATTAATAAATATGTAAGATGCTAAATTAAGCTGTGAAAAGATGCTATTGGAATCCTATTAATATATGTGACATAAATATACATATAATTAGAAAGCTATATTTAATTAAACAGATTTTTATATGATGTCAAAATATATGGAATTTTATGGAATTACATATTAATGAAATATTTTTAGTATATACTATATCAAAACACACAAAAGAAAAATAGAATATACTGTACCTTAATGAAAAGGTGATAACAAAAATAAACATAAAAAGGAATATATATTATTAATGCATAATATCAACATGCACAGAAAGTTTTTTTTATTAAAATAGTGAATATATATTATTAAAACACTGTTTATAGTTTAATACACCTAATTAAAAAATAATAAATGTTATTAAAACAGTGTATATTATTAAAATATAGTTAATACTAAAAATCTAAGTAAAAAGAAGTAAAAAAATAAATGTTATTACAATCATTTTAGTAGTTATATAATATCAATATAAATACATGTACTATAGAAGGTATATATATATATATTTATATATATATATGACAGTATCAAAATACATGGTATTAATATGGTAGATAATATTAAATAGTAATAATAAATGTCAAAAACAAAAAATAAAATGGGACAGTGTTAAAGTATATATATATATATATATATATATATATATATATATATATATATATATATATATATATATATATAAATAAATAAAAGAGAAAGAGTCAACAAAATATAGCAAATAAACTAATGAATATCAGTATATGAACAAGTAAACCAGTTTGAACCACGAAAGAGAATTATAAATAACAGTAATAGTATATAAACCATCATCAGAATGCAATAAATCATGACATACAATCTCAGCAATGACATACAGATAGGGGCCCCTGTGCTGTCTCAGTGCTCTGTGTGTTCCCAGTGCAGATACTCTCCGGAGCATTCAGTTTATCTAGGATTAATAGTCACTTCACTGCCTCCACCAATATGGCGGCTCCTAGGAGCGTCCTTGTTGTTACCATGGAAACACTGCTAGGAAAAGGTAGAGATTTGGTTTGCAGCATCCACCAGAGGGCGTTATTATTCAAATCCAGTAGTGGATCTTGATTCATATGCGTTGTGGAGAGGGATTCAGAGACCACTACAGCATTAGATTAGTGAGGTTCATAGTCAGTGTGTGTATATATATATATATATATATATATATATATATATATATATATATATATATACACACACACATACACCACATTATTTTATTACATTAAGCATAAAATGTAAACCTCATCATTGTGATACTGTGGTTTAAATTCAGCATCAGAAGATAACATGGCGCACCAGCACATCTATCATTATGTCTCTGGCTGTGCTTATCCATAAGGTTATCTTGGTAGAGACTGGAGTGGGTTGCCAGTTCCTTCTCCAGTAGACAGCGATTTGTCTGACCTTTCGGCTATGACCTGCCCATCTTGGGTAACCCTACATGCTATAGCTCACAGTTTCATTGAGGTACACCAGCCCCTTCACCATGACAAGGTAGCGATCAAGTAGAGGGATTGCTGATTATGAAACTTTAAAAGGACTCTCTGTTTTTGCTAGTACATATTTTTGTTGCAGTGGTTGACTTGTCTTCCCCTGATTCTTGTTTTTGATTTCTCCCTGTCTCCAGATTTTCCCTGCTATCCATGCTGACTCTCTTGCTGGCCTATTATTCTTCTTCCCTGACCCCTACACCCCTTGCCAGCCCTAACCCTAACCCCCTACAGCAGTTAGCGGCCCTAACTCTAAACCTAGCCCCCTAACCCTAAGTCCCTAACCCCAACCCCCTACACCCCTTGCCGGCCCTAACCCTAACCCCCTACAGCAGTTAGCGGCCCTAACCCTAAACCTAGCCCCCTAACCCTAAGCCCCTACACCCCTTGCCGGCCCTAATCCTACCCCCCTAAACCCCTTGCCGACCCTGACCCCCTACACCAGTTACTGGGCCTAACCCTAAACCTAACCCCCTAATCCTAATCCTAAGCCCCTAACCCCCTACACCCATTGCCAGCCCTAACCCTAACCCCCTACACCCCTTGCCGGCCCTGACCCTGACCCCCTACACCAGTTACCGGGCCTAACCCTAAACCTAACCCCCTAATCCTAACCCTAAGCCCCTAACCCCCTACACCTTTTGCCGGCCCTAACCCTATTCCTAACCCCCTACACCACTTCCCGGCCCTAAACCTAACCCCCTAACCCTAAGTCCCTAACCCCAACCCCCTACACCCCTTGCCGGCCCTAATCCTAACCCCCTACACCCCTTGCCGGCCCTGAGCCTGACCCCCTACACCAGTTACCGGGCCTAACCCTAAACCTAACCCCCTACACCCTTTGCCGGCCCTAACCCTATTCCTAACCCCCTACACCACTTCCCGGCCCTAAACCTAACCCCCTTACCCTAAGCCCCTACCCCCCTACACCCCTTGGCAGGCCCTAACCCTAACCTCCTAACCCTCTTAGCCTAACCCCCTAAAACTAAGCCCCTAACCTTAACCGCCCTGTAAACCTAACCCGAAAACCACTTACCGGCCATAAGGAGACAGCTTCATCGGCGCAGGGCAGTGCAGCATGCATGCGTGCACATAACAGATGCATGTGTGGTAGCATAAAACAAGAAAGCTCCCTTGTTCATTTACTGGATCCCACCAATTTCAGTTTGGACTCTAAAAGGGACATTGGAATGATTTTTTCTTTGATGCATCTGGAAGAGAGTATTTGATAATGGACCAGTGTGCTTTCTTTTTTCAAATAATGCTCTCAATGCAGAATAACTGATTAAATGTTAATTTACCTGTGAGCTTACCTTTACCAGCCAGTAAGCAGTAATAAAGATGTTCTTGTCGGGCAAGGTCCTTCACAGACGTGATCTGTACATTTCCTGTTACTTCCAATTAATTTCTTAACAGGTTTTACTTAAAGCAACGTGGATTGTTTATGGATTTCGCTAGGTATATAATAGCCGGTGTATCTATTTACTTTTATGTACTTTATCTTAAGAAGAGTTTAAAAGCTCTGGTTTTCCTGGCTAAGATCAAACAGTAAACCTAAATGGTTTCTCTCCTCTGTAGCTAATGAAGACAGTGTACATAATAATACAGGGTGTGTAGTGGCTGCGAGTAACAAATCAGTGGCAGCATTCTGCAATGTGCTGTTTGAGAGAGGTCACTGATTGGCTCATTTTAAACACTGCACTTCAAGTCTGTCTATTCATTAGCTGCATTAGCTCCACAGATGCAGACCCGAACAAGCACAAACTGTATGATTTTAGGCAGAAGAAACAGATATTTTAGCACTTCTTAATAAAATAAAGTAAATAAAAGCAAATAGATACTATATTACTAGTAAGATCCAGGAACCTTTTTATGCAAATCTCATTTGGTCATTTTTAAAACATGCTCATGAGCATCAGGTCTCTTTAATTCTGAGGTTAACATTACTGCGGGTCTGTCACACACGTACTATAAATACTAATGCCTGAAGCACATCTCACCACAAAAAAAAAAAAAAAACACTCACCTTGGATGCCATTGGATGATTTGGGGTTCTTAGTTGAGGAGCTGTTGGATTTAGTGTACAACTTTTGGGGAAAATATGAATCATTATCTTAAAGGGATTTAGAAGATTCTCTGTTTTTAGTATTAAAATAACCTAAATGTTTATTTCAATATTTAAACATAATTTTATTAACAAGTGCGTAATGCTCTGCTTTTTTCACTTGAACTTCCAAACAGTCCCCGCAAAGGTCCACCCATGTAGCTCATGCATATAAAGTGTATTTAGCACTAGATGTACTGGTACTATAGACACATCTAGTACTATAGACACATTATATGCATGAGCTGCAGGGAGCACAGCTTTGCAAGTACTGTTTGGAAGGTTTCAGTGACTAAAAACAGAGCATTTAAGCACTTGTTAATAAAATTATGTTGAAATGTTGAAATAAAAACCCTTAGGTCGTTTATTTTAACATTAAAAACAAGGAAATCTTCCATATTCCTTTCATCTCAATCACATAATGACCTAATATACTTAACTCACAATATGTTGTGCTTTTTATTTGCATCCCATAAGGTATAATTCATTAATTTGTAAAACAGGCAACAATTCTTTTCCACTGAGGAGACATGGGAGGATGTTATCTAAGTGGGGTTGGAAAAGTGGAGTTAAACATCTTTCATTATATTTTTTGTCTTTCAGATATATAAATCATAAGTAGAGTTTAAATGCAATTTTTTTTTCTAATAGTACATTTTATTTATCAGAAGCTGTTATGTTGATGTATGATAATGAATGTATGATAATGAATGTAGTGTCATCCTCCTCTGTCTTTGCTAGATAATAAATGATCAATCTAACATTTAGGTGTATTAACACAGGAATATTTTGTCCTTTAAGACCAATATAGGTAAGAAATGTGAAAGACAATCAATATTTTTTTACATATAATATTTAAAAAAAATTATACTTTCACAAATTAAAAATGTACAAAACAGTAAGGGGTTAATACTTTATCCCGCTCTATATGAGAATCTATAAAGCCTGCACTTTCAAAGTACATACCTACCGCTGATGATTCTGAGTAGCATGCTCAGATGAAACGCGTGTCGGGTCATAGCCTGATGACACAATCCACCTAGGTATAGTGATTAGACCGCGAGACAAATGCCAGTGTCTCTGGAATATATTAAGGCATCTAACTAAATTCTATTAACTAATAACATAAAAGCAGCCACTAAGATTATCGCTGCATAGAAATAATTCAATAACCCATTGCTTTATACAAACCTTCATTATATGATTGCTACCATAAAGACCAGACATACAGTATATATTAGGCAGTGTCCAATAACACAAGCTCTGGTTAAAATCGCATGGTATGTAGTGGTCATAAACTCTGACCATGAGGTAAAATCCTTAAATCAAATAGGCAGTATTCATCAGCATAGATCTGGTTAAAATCGCATGGTATGTAGTGGTCATATTATCTGACCATGAGGTAAAATCCTTAAATCAACTCTGTCCAAATCACAAAGTATGTAGTGATCAGAATATCTGACCATGAGCTAAACACTTTGAATTACGATATATACTCGAGTATAAGCCGACCCGAGCATAAGCCGAGGCACCTATTTTACCACAAAATACTGGGAAAACTTAGTGACTCGAGTAAAAGCAGAGGGTGGGAAATGTGCTGCCCCCTGTGTCCCTCTTGTGCCCTCTGTGTCCCCCTCTTGTGTGCCCTCTGTGCCCCTTTCTTGTGTCCCCTGTCTCTCTCCCCTGTGTCTCTCCCTCTCCTGTGTCTCTTCCCCCTCTCCCTTCCCTGTGTCTCTTCCCCCTCCCTCCCCTGTGTCTCTTTCCCCCTCTCCCTCCACTGTGTCTCTTTCCCTCCCCCTCATCCTCCCTCCTCAACACCCCTCTCATCCTCCCTTCTCATCCTCAACCCCCCTTCATCCTCCTTCCTCTTCCTCAACCCCCCTCATCCTCCTTCCTCATTCTCTCTCCTCAACCCACCTCCTCAACCCCCCTCCTCATCCTCAAACCCCCTCCTCAACCTCCCTCCTCATCCTCAAACCCCCCTCCTCAACCGCCCTCACCCTCCTCATCCTCAACACCCCTCCTCATTATTTTAATCCCTCTCTAATTACCTCCCCCTCTCCCTTTCCCCTCTCTTACCTTCCATCAGCTGCTCCTCCGTGCATCTTCCGGCTGTGTCGGGACCAGGCCAGTGCTAATGACGTGAAGCGCATGTGACGAGCAGCTGATGGAAGGTAAGAGAGGGGAAAGGGGGGGTAAGGTGATGGGGGGGGGGTAAAGTGATGAGGAGGGAGAATGAGGAGAGGGGAGGATGAGGAGAGGGGAGTATGAGGAGGGAGGTTGAGGAGGGGGTTGAAGTTGAGGAGGGGGTTGGGGATGAGGGGGGTTGAGGATGAGGAGGGTGGTTGAGGAGGGAGAATGAGAAGGATGATAAGGGAGGGGGGGGAAAGAGGCACAAGGGAGAGGGGAGAAAGAAACACAGGGGAGGGAGGGGAGGGGGGAAGAGACACGGGGGTGGAGAGACACGGGGGGGGGGGGGGGGGAGAAACACTGGGTGACTTGAGTATAAGCCGAGGGGGCCTTTTTCAGCCTTAAAAAAAGGGCTGAAAAACTCGGCTTATACTTGAGCATATACGGTAATTCAGTTAAAATTACAAGGTTTATAATGATCAGAATATCTGATAATGAGATAAAAACTAAATTTACTTTGTTTAAATCATGGTATGTAGTGATCAGAATATCTGATCATGAGGTAAAGACTCTAAAATTATAAATCACAGACTGAAAGCTTGTAAGAGGCAATGTCGCAAAGTTAAAATAGCGATCAAAAATAAGATTGTAAAGCAAACAAAGTAATACAAAAGTAAATATATATATATATATATATTTTTTTTTAACACATTTTTATTTAGACATTGACATGTACATTATATTTCATAACAGTAATTAATTTAAAATGTAATATTGTAGGGGGGCGTGACCAGCTGCTGAAGGGAGAGGACACACGGAGCTGGAGCTCCACAGCAAGTGAGCATAAACTTCAGTAAAAAAGCTGAAAAACATCCTTCCTCTCCCCCCAACCCAGCTAAGGGGAACCCTGGACCGCTCATACATCTTCCGAGACGTGGAGCTTAGAGGCTGCCTGCTCGAAGAAGTGGATCGTCGGTTGGGGCCTGAGGCCTAACAACACAATCAAGCCTGGGCGGCCGCCATATTGGGTGGGAGTGCCTAAAGACCAGTGCAAGCCTCCAAGGGGCCTTTCCCCGCCAGATGGCGGCCGGAGACGCCATCGGAGGCGCATAGCCCTCAAGGAGGGAATCAGGCAGACTGAGGTAGAGGCTGCGGCTTCTGGTCAGGGGGAAGCATAGAGAGGGGCTAAGGAGGAAGTCACATAACCACCCTTAAGAAGCAAAGACACTGCATATTGGACCCCCTCTCTATATCAACATTCTCTACACCAGAACCCTCAAAGATTTTGCCAAGCTCCCAATACAAATATAAAAGCTTGGTTGGTACAAGGCATCACATTGAGTGACTCACTGTAAAGCAGGGGCCTCACATGGCAAAAAGAGACATTATCAACTTTAGAAGCCTGTGCCAAATAACAACACTGCCAGTGACTGCTTTAAGTACTCACAGCTTCATTTAACTCAACTTCATTAAACTCAACTTTGACAAACCAAGAAGGTTCAGATTGACCCCTATACTTAGAACAAGTGGGATTTTGGGGGGGATTCTGTAAAGGGTTAACTACTAATTCAGCACATTACCAACTTAGGGTGTGGCCTTCTTAGGCAAAATGAGACTGTATATAAAGAATTTGGGCATACTTATTTACTCTTTTGGATTCTGCAAAGGGTTAACTACAATTTCAGCATATTAACCAGCTTAGGATGCGGCCTTCTTAGGCAAACTGTGACTCTGGATATTAGAACTCCTTGCCTCCAAGCTCAAGCAGAAGTAACCCTTTTGTGCCCAGACAGTATTCTCAACTCCTGTTCCAATTGGCGTTACCACACTTGAATTTTATATTGGTTGTTTTCTACCTCGCTAAAAGGCAAATGACTGATCAACAATTCAGAGATTGAAATTCAGTGACTGAGCAGCGCTGGAAAGCCCCGTTCCAATTGCATACACAACAATCTAACACTACCACCTGGTGGAAATATCTGGCCATATAGAAAACGAGCGATGTCTCTCAAAGTTTGACCTGGCTATACAGGTGGGCCATACTGACTTGACAGGTATACTGATGGAGTAAGCATACACAATTCGAGCATGCTGGGTGTAAGGATATAACTCAGGACAAGTGATAGCGAATCCAGCCCAATCCTTTTCTATGACTGATTCTTTAGATTACTGCCTGGTCCTTGACATTGCAAGCATAAAGAAAGGGAAAAAATAAGAGGGGTTCGTATGCAAAGCGCATCATTATGGACCATTTTAGACTTTCAGAAGCAAGCAATATCCCGTCCCATGCTTCCCACTCAGAAAATTCAGACTCTGAGGGGCAACCGGTGGCCCTCCCTCAGCAACACATGCATCTTTCACCCGAATCAATGGCAATGATAGAGGAAATATTTATGGCCCATTTTACAAAAACTGTAGACTTAAAAAGGACATTAGTGATCTGGGGCAAAGAACCCAATTACTTGAAGAAACCTCGGACCACATTTTGGAAGCATAGGAGACAGACACGGCCAAGATTGTGCAAAACTCCTCATGCATTACCGTCCTCAAAGATAAATTTGAAGATTTAGAGAACCACTCCAGGCACCATCATTTAAGCATAAGAGGCGTGCCTAGGGCAGTCCAAGACCTGATGCAGTACTTGAAAGCAACCATCAGCAGCATTATACCGGATGTCCCAGAATCAGTCTGGGAAATGGAAAGGGCCCACAGGGGGCTAGGAACCTCAAGAAATCAGAACTTGCCAAACTATGTTATAATTAGATTTCTGAGGCAAAGATCAAGCATCCTTATCTTATCAGCTTCCAGGAAGATGACTGTTATTATAGGCCTGGATAACTCAGTGCTCCAAATATACTCTGATTTATCTCCTATCGCTTTGGCCAGAGAGAGATGAAACCGGCACTTGATGTTCTGGTCCGACATAAAATACAGTACAGATGGAGCTTCCCATTTGCTTTGCTGTTTCAGCATAAGGGCAGCTTGTACTCGGCCAGCTCCTTGGAGGATTGTCAAGAACTTCTCAAATGTCTCCATTTGCTATCGGAATAGGAGCCAAACGAGACCCAAGCTATCACGCCCAAGCCGCTTCCCATCAGGCAATGGCAGGAAGTTTTGCATGCTAAACGGACAAAGGTGCCTTCCCCATTGAGGAGCAATCTTTCTCTGCGCCAACCCAACTTGCCACGACGCTCTTTAAGAAGGTGATTCCAACCAAGATAGAATCTTGCCTTTTGGGGGTCTGTATTAAAAAAACGTATCCTTGGCTCAAAACAAATTATTTCAGCTAATGGCCATTGCTGTTAAATTACACATAGCCAGTAAGTGGAAATCTATGACTTTAAGCTTTCAAGAGGTAATCAGAAAGATTAACTACATACTTATTAATGAGAAAATAACTTGTACTATTTTAGACAAGATCCCTCAATTTCAAAAAATTTGGGAGCCCTGGTTGGAGTCACCTCTTAGTGCCCCACTAACTTAATTCTAAAGTTTCAGTGCAACCTAAGGAAGTGAGGACTTGAGGTGGATGAGGCATGGATCTGGAATTAAAATCAAAGTACATACTTAGGCCTTAAAAAAAGAACTAGAGATTTCATTCAAAAATGTATGTGAGCTATACTGGAAATCTCAAAACTTAGACTAGTTTTTCTCCTGTTATTATTAGCTGTGTTTATTTGTTTAGTTTATACGATTGTTTATTTCTCTTATTGTTTTTTATTTAATTTTTTGTTTTGTTTTGAATTTTTGTTCTATAGACACTGTTATTGTTTATTAATAATCATAAACATAAAATGAAAAGGCTTGGTCCGCTCAGGTAGTGAAATATTTTATTGTGAAAAATGAAACATGTGTGATGCTAAAACTGTTAAATATAATGTAATATTTGCATATGCCTTTCAATAAAATTATTATAAAAAAAAAAATCTATTATCAATCAAATTATACTCAGAATCGTTTAAGCTACTTATTAGAATGTTATCACTAAGCTAGTTATTTCCTGAAATATTACAATCTTTAGATATATCTTTGAATTTTTTCATAGTACCTCTATAATAGAGATCTCTAAGATATTGAAATCCTTCACCTCCCTTAATTCTGTTATCTTTTTGACCAAATGTTTTATATATAGATTCAATAGGATTTATATGAGAGGGGATTAGTATCATGCCATATTTTCTATTAAGCTTGTTCTAGATCTTAATTCCAGATTTAACAATTTTAAGAGCATTTGTAAGATTATTATCTTTTTGTTTATACCATAATAAAGATTCAATATTGATTTTAGTAATTGTAGATTTTCTATATACCACCACTTTGCTGGGGTTTCTGAAAAGGTCCATTCTAATATTTAAGATAATCTTCTTGCTTCATAGTAATCAAATATTGATAAGCCCGATAATCCTCCTCTCCGAAAATCTCTTTTTACTATTTTTTTTTTATAACATAAATTTTATTGAGAAGTTCTGGAATTGCAATGACAAAACAAAAAGAATAATGAAAAACATAGTCCACATGTTGTCTTATAACTAACATCATATTGCTAATATATTAAAACCATTCCATTTAAATAAAAACTCCATTCCAACTCTTTTTCTTTTTTTTTTGTGATTCTGTCCAAAAATATTCACACTAGTTTCTTAATACTCAGCAATATATACAGCTTATAAAGTCACATTGCTCAAATTGCAGTAATTCACATTTCCATGGATGAACCTGAGCAGCAGGAGATATGTTAAAAGAAGATAAAATAGAAAAAAAACAAAAAAACAAAAACAAGTGACATTATATAACACCTATGGTGGGGTGTCATCCCCCATTAATTCCCTGCTCAGCCAATCAGGAATGGCTTCTTTAATGTGTTCCCTTAACTTAGTTATTATATATTACTGTCTGTGAATAGAATCCAGGGTTCCCAAACCTCCAGGAAGCAGTGATGTGTATCTGATATGATATGGCTCATCCGCTCATTAATGCAAATAAAGTTTATTTTGTTTGTTACATCATGGAAATTAATATCCCTACTCTTCCATCGTCTTGCGATGGTGTTCTTAGCTGCTAGAAATATCAGTTGGGCCAGTTTATTCCCCTCCCTTCCCAATTTTGAGAAGCGTGCTCCCAGGAGACAGACTGCTATTGATGGTTGGAGTGGGGTTTTGAGTATTAGCGAAATTAGATTGGTCGTCTCAGACCAAATTTTAAATACCTTAGGACAACTCCACCAAGCATGAATGAAGACTCCCCTTCCGTGACACCCCCTAAAACATCTATCCGAGTTTGTTTGGGATATCTTATTTAGTCGAACTGGAGTTGTATATGCCCGATGTAAAATCTTAAGGGAGGTTTCTAATAAACTATAATTAAGTGAACCCTTAGATAGGTTCTTTAAGGATTCAGCCCATTTATTCCCATCCCAAATTTGCCCTAGGTCCAACTCCCACCTCGATACAAAGGAAGGCCTCCAAGTGCTTGGTGGACTATTGAAGATTTGGTATATTGACCCCAAGATTCCTTTGGACAGGGCCTCACTCTTACACACCACCGACATCCAAGTTTCCCTCGGGGGTCCATGGGTTCTTTGTATCTCATCAATCCAGCTCCTTATTTTAATGTAATTAAAGTGTTCCCGGTGTGGAACCTCGAAGTTCCTAATCATGGATTCTGAAGTTCTCATAATCCCTCCCTCAAACCAAGCCCCCAGCTTATCCAGACCATGCGAAGTCCAATATTCCTTGGACTCTGCAGTGATGGTGGTTAATAAGGAGGGCGATGTAAAGATCGATGTGAGGGGAGAAACCGGGTCAGTCAGTTTGTATTTCCTCCTAGCCCAGATCCAAACTCTCAGTGTAAACTTAGTTATGGGGTTCTGTATTCTAGAGTAAAAAGCGCTTGCACCTGGAGCCCACAGGATAATACCCCACGTAAGCGGGGCCATCTGCAACTCCTCTACAAAGACCCAGTTTGGTTGAAGTGGAATGGAGTGAGCTAGTGGGATAGAGGCAAGCTGGGCTGCTCTGAAGTAACTCAGGAAATTAGGGCAAGATAGGCCCCCCTTGGATTTATGTACGTACATCGTTTTTCTCGCTATCTTAGGGGGTCTATTTCTCCATATGAACTTAAACACCTGGGTCTGGAAGCGGGCCAATTCTGTATCTTTTATCTGGATTGGCAGCGTCCTGGCAAGATAGAGCAGCCTCGGCAAAATATTCATTTTAACCGTGACTACTCTACCCGTCCATGAGATATGTCGGTTTGTCCAATTTTCCAGGTCTCGCCGCAGAGCCCTATAGAGAGGTGGATAGTTAGCTTTATACAAATTAGTTAATGAATTGGTCAAATTAATCCCTAGATATTTGATGTGTGAGGGGGGCCATATAAATTTGTGTACTCCCTTCAGGTGATTCAAAATATCCAAAGCGATCCCAACACTCAAAGCTTCTGTCTTGTCCTGGTTTAACATCAGGCCTGACACATTGCTAAAGACTCCTATCGTGTCCATCAGCGCGCCTACAGAAGAGCTAGGGTTCGAAAGGGTGCAAAGCAGGTCATCAGCAAACAAGGAGCATTTTAGTTGCTGGTGTCCCACCCGCACCCCCTCTATAGAGGAGTTAACTCTGATCGCCTGAGCCAAAGGCTCAATGGCCAGAGCAAAGAGAAGAGGAGACAATGGGCAGCCCTGTCTCGTACCTCTCGCGATTTTAATACAGGCCGTATGAGAACCAGGCAATTTTAGTGTGGCCCTGGGGAGTGTATAATAAGTACGCAGCAGGTTTAAGAAGTTTCCTCTGAACCCAAACTTATCCAAAGTGGCAAATGCGAGTAGGCACACAGGGAGACCCCTAGCCCTGGCCAAATGAATGACATTTAAAGTCCTCCTGATGTTATCACTAGTCTGCCTGTTTGGAATAAAGCCTGATTGGTCCTTATGTATTAAGGCGGGTAGGAAGATCGAGATCCTCTGGGAGAAAATTTTGGCCAGCAGTTTGACGTCCCCATTAAGAAGCGAGATTGGTCTATAATTTTTAGCTTCCTTTGGATCCCGGCCCTCCTTGGGGAAGAGCGTCAAGTCTGCATGATTCAGCTCTGGGGGAGTTGTCTCTCCTCTTAGAATTGAATTGAAGAGACTAGATAAATGGGGGGCCAGTATGTCCGAGAACTTTTTGTAATAGATGTTAGTGAACCCGTCCGGGGACTTCCCTAGCTTCAGTTCTTTAATGGCATCTAAAATTTCTTTGACCGTCACATCTTTATTCAAATTTTGTAAGTCCAGGGGTGAAATTTGGGGCAAATCAAGGGAGTTTAGGTAGGAATCTTTTTACTATTTTGTAGTTTATACATGTTTTTTTATCTCTATACAAATTTGTCTAGAGTAATCTCTAAATTCCTAAAGAGAAATTTAGGTATTTCTAATGGTATAGCCCTCATTACGTATACAATTTTTGGTAGTATAACCATTTGAAGTGCCGATATTCTCCCCGACCAAGACATTGGTAGATCTTTCCATTTTACTTGTAATATATTAATATGATAATGTAATAGCTCAAAATTATTCCAGATCAATTTGTTTAGATTTGGAGTGAATATAATTCCTAAATAAGAGATCTTATTTTCTTGCCAGTCATATAGGAATCGATCTAATATTTGTTTATCTAAATTTTGCCATAAAGTCAAATTTTTTTCCATATTGACCTTGTAATAGGAAACTTTAGAAAATAATTGCAAATCTTTATGTAATGATATTAAAGATTTTATTGGGTTAGTTACCGTAACTAAGATGTCATCAGCAAATAAAATTATTTTATTTACATGTCCTGTTATTTGCATACCTTCTATTTGTTCATTCATCCTAATACTTTCTGCAAGCGTTTCTATTAACAAAGTAAATGTTAGCGGAGAAAGAGGGCATCCTTATCTGGTACCGTTATGTTTCTCGTACTTCCTTGTTTCAAATCCTTTGCCAGTAACATATGCCGAAGGGTTACTATATAGGGCAGTTTTAGAGCAGTTGTACCAAATGTGTCAAAACCATATTTGTGGGGTACCAAGTCCATGAAATCCCAGTTGACCCTGTCAAAGGCTTTTTCTACATCAAATGACAGGGCCAACAATGGAATCTTCATGGACTTGGCATATGACAGTATGTCTATGAACCTTCTGGTATTATCGGTTGTTTGTCTGTTTCTTACAAATTCTGTTTGATCAAGATTAATTAACTCAGGCAGAATCTCATTCAACCTGGTAGCCAAGATCTTTTTTTTTTAACAAGTAACTTTTTTTATTAGGCAATGGTAAATCACATTACATTGTGTAAGCTTTCATATCAGGTATATACATCTTTCACATATAAAACATTATCTAATACACTGTGCCTGCTATCTGGGCTCAAAATCTCGGAGTATCAAACTGTTAGATTATTAACTTCATAAGCCCAGTATACCTTCCCTGAGGAGCCAATTACCAAAGCCTATGTTTTTGTTTTTTAATATATTGTAGTTTTTGAAACCTGTAAAAATGATAAAGTCAAATCACCAATTGAGGGGGGTGGGGGGAAGAAATTAAATCATAAAACCATTCGTTCACAGATTATCCAGGCTGAATAAATAATGTCAAATATTACTTACCTCCGGCCACCTCCACCAGAGCCATCCACTCTGGAAAACCCTCGGCGACTGCCCACTAATCAACAGCTTGTGAAATACTATCGGGTTCCATTAGCCACAAAGCCCAAATGTCCATTAACTTAGGAACTGAGTCTTCCAATAAATGGGTTATTCGCTCATTAAAAAAAAAATAATTTAAATTGTTCTTAACTGCCTGCAGACTCAAATTTGAGGCCTTCCACTGCCGAGCAATGTGGCTTTTTGGGGCCAGCATCAGAAACTGTAACAATTGATTTTGTCGGGATGTTAGAAGCGAGCTGGAAAGGCCTAGGAGGCAAACCTCAGTTGATTTTTGAAGCCAGTTCAAATACCTCTGTCCAAAGACCCCTCACCCCAGGACATACCCACCATATATGCAAAAATGTACCTGAATCCCCACAGTCTCTAAAGCATTTAGAGTCTCGGGCTAATTCCCATTTAAAGAGTTTAACTGGTGTGTGATAGATTCTGTGTAGGACCTTTATCGAAGACTCCAACACGCTATAATTTAAAGAACATCTGGCAAGACTGCATCCCAAACTGTTTGGTCTAGAGTGTATCGGAGATCCTCTTTCCATAATTGCATATATTTTGGTTTTTGTCTCACCGAAGTCTCATTGAAGGTATCATATAATAAAATTTCTCAACAGAGGAAGGTCCCTGCAAAGTCTAGTGAGCCAGTTGGCTCCCAAAGAATGTATAGTGAAACATACCAAATGCCTGAATCTAGTGTAGTACTCTACTAAAGGTAGGTTATATTTGTCTCTCATATATTAAAAAGTAACTACTGCACCATCCTAGTACCAGATCTCAAAAGTCAGTAGGTTCCGAGAGCTCCTCCAGTATCTAGAAAATGAAGTTAGCTGAATAGCTGGTAGTGGATTGGGTATAATAGGAGACATGCTAGCTAGTTTTGGAGCTAAATGATAATTTTGGATTGCCCATGCCCATACCACCAATGAGTGCTTAATTATTTTCCCAAGGATATTACTTGGCTTGGTAAGCCAGATAATGGTGTCCCACGAGTATGAGGACATTTGTAAGTTTTCTATAAAGACCCACAATGGATGGTGCTGAGAGGAATGTGCTAGGGAAATAAACGAAAGCTGTGCCGCTTTATAATACAATTTAAAGTTGGGACACGAGAGCCCCCCCTTTGTTTTATGTTTGTACATATTAGATTTGGAAATCCTCAAGGATTTGTGGTTCCATATAAATTTAAAAAAAATAATTTTGAAACCTCTCGAGATCCCTATAAACAATTGGAATCGAAAGTGTGCGAAATAGGCATAAAAGCCAGGGAAGTATATTCATTTTAACCTCATTTATCCTGCCTAGCCATGAAATTCTCCCTTTCAACCATCTCTGTAAATCCAGCATCACATCTTTGTACAAAGATAGATAATTAGCTTTATATAGATCTGTCAATTTACTGGTTATATAAACTCCCAAATACTTAATATGTGATTTAGGCCATGAAAATTCTAAGTTTTGCTTAAGAGATTGAATCTCTTGTTGAGAAAGTGTAATACCTAATGTTTCCGTCTTAGCAACATTTATTTTGAGTTCCAAAAAAGTTCCAAAATGAGTGAGAATTTGTAGTAGTTCAGGAATGGAGGTGGCGGGTTTTGTGAATGAGCCTAAGAAGTCATCAGCAAAGAGACTGCATTTGAAATGATGGTGACCAATCTGAATCCAATGGATATCTGTATTTGATCGTAGCCAAGATCTTTGAATATAGTTTTATATCTGTATTCATTAATAAGATGGGCCTATAGTTCTTACATAGATAAATCTTTATTTTTGGGGGGGATTGGGACTATCGATGCTAAAAACATTTCTGGAGGAATTGTTCCTTTTGTTTTTATTTCATTGAAAGTTTTCCCAAGTGGTTCAGTCAGTATAGGGGCAAATAATTTATAGTATTGATTTGGAATTTTGTCTGGATTGGGTGCTTCGTCTACCTTAAGATTTATTATAGCTGTTTGTATTTCTACAGTTGATATTTCTCTATTCAAATTTCCTAACTGCTGTAATTGTAGGTAGTTTTAAATTGTCCAAAAAATGATTTATGTACTGTTTAGTTGGTTTGACAAATTATTTTTCATCTTCCAGATTATAAAGAGTTTTGTAATACTCATATAAGATATTGGCAATTTCTTCTGGTTTCCTACACTCTTTACCGTTTTTAAATTTTTAAGCATATCAATTCTTTTTTGTGGTTCTCTTTTAGTCAATTTGCTAGTATTTTGCTTGGCTTATTTCGTAAGAAATATTGTATTTGTTGGGCTAGCCATATAGCTTTGTCAACTCTTAATTGGTCTATTTTCCTTATTTGAAGTTTAATCCTATTTAATTCATTTAAGTCCTCTGACATATGCCTTACGTGTATTCCAAATCGTGATATCTGAGGCAACCAATTTATTATTTCTATTTAAAAAATCAGTCAGTTCTTCTTCCATTTTAACTTTCCTTTCAAAACCCTATAGCTAAAACATATTAAGTTTCCAATTTGCATCATTAACATTGAATGATCAGACCAATTAACATAGACTCTATTGTTTTTGCATCCACTAGGAAATAGTCCAATCTCAAATATACTTTATGTCTATACGAATAATGTGTGTAATCTTTTTGATTCCTGTGTAGGGCCCTCCATGCATCGTACATATCAAATTTAATTAATGTTTTGAAAAAGTTATTTGATGTCCTCTTTGCTTTAGTGTCTGGTTCAGGCTTTATTAAATATTTCCTATCCAGTTCAGGTTCCAGGTACATATTTAAGTCACCACATTCAATTCTTAATGTTATGAACATGCTTCAACATTTTATTCAGAAAAGCAATGTTTTCTGATGATGTCGTTCTTTCTCTTGAAGATCCTGTTAATTCAATTGCTAATCTCCAACATTACATAGGAGAAGTTAGCAAGATTTCAAATTACAAACTAAATTTATCTAAATCTGAAGCATTGATGATAAACCAGAAAGAAGAGGAAAGTATATATTTAAAGACTAATTTTTTATATAAATGGCAAAAAAGCATAAAACATATGGGCATTGAATTACAAACAGATTTCAAACAGATGATTGATCATAACTTTAAGCTGATAATTACAAATCTGAAAGTTTCCATTTAAAGGTGGAGAAACCTTTACGACTCCTGGTCGGGAAGAATCATAGCCGCAAAAATGTTCTTAGCGCCCAAAATAACATATTTAATGAGAAGCATACCCTACCACCTTTCAAGTCTCCAAATGAAAACACTCCAAAATGTTCCCTAAGTTTATTCACAAAGGTAAAAAAATTTGAATCAAAACAGCATATCTAATTAATACATTTCAAAAAGGAGTTATGGCTTATCCCTCTATCAAGCAAGTGGAACCCAGGCACTGGTTCCAAACTGAAAAGGAAATGTCAGCAAAAAAAGAGTTACAAAGTGTAGTTTAAAAAAAAAAGAAAAATCTTTGATTCCATTAGATCGGAATCAATGGGAGAAACTTTAAGAGATAATTTCAAACAATGGGATAAATTGAATTTGAAATACACCTTAATTCCATTTCCAAGCCCGATAACCGCATTGGTCACTCTCTCTCGAGAACTGGATATTCCCTTTTTGGAATTTCTAGCTAAAAACGGGGCAGTATATTTAGGAGACCTCTTTCAAAATGGTTCTTTTAGACCCTTTAAGGAACTAACTATTAAATACAAATTACACAAATCACTGTGGCTAGAATATTATCAAATGTTTAACCATCTGAGGTCTCTGGGGTTTATACTAGAAAATCACAGAAAGTTGACCGACTGTGAGAAATTAATTCTAGTGGACGATAAATCTCATTTAATGGCCAAGTGCCATAATATTATCAAAATAAGCAGATTATAGTTAAATCACTTAGTTTAAAACTTTGCGAAAAAGATGTGAGAAAGGAGTGGTCTTTAGAGACATGGCTCTCGGCTTTTCTTACCACCGATACATTTTTACAAAATGCATCTCACAAAGAAACTTATTTTAAGATCACAAATAGGTGGTATTACGTACCAATAAAAGTCTTTCAAATTAACAAAAATAATGAAGCCAATTTTTGTTGGCGTAAATGTGGACAAAAAGGAACACACACACACATTTGGTGGGATTGCCCAATACTACAAAACTGGTGGTCAGAATGCTTCTTTCAAATAAAATATATTTTTGGGATAGAAACAAAAGCTCTTTTGGTACAGATTTTCATGGCAGCCAAAACCTCTATTGCCTCATATTGGAAACAAGAAAAAGTTCCCACTTGGTCGGAAATATTGATAAAAATTAGTAAAACTCGTCTCTTAGAAAGAAATATTGAGAAAATCGGGATTTCCCAACTCCCTCTTAAAAAGTGGACAATATGGGATCAAATGTGTACTTAACAAAAATACATATCTTTCCAGAGAGTGCTATCTCATAGCTTCAAAACCCCCTTTCCCCTCCCCTCTTCCTTATCCGGCAAATATTTCCTTTATCCTTTCCTTTTTTTTCTTTTCTCTTTTTTTTTTTTTTATTTGTATCTTTTGTCTTATTTCATCAGAGTTTGTTATATTATTTTTTTCTTTGCCTAACTTATAGACCAACTACCTAAGTTTAACTAAGATAAACCTTTGGGTAACAATATTGCTACACAAATTGATTAACCGGATTACAAGTTCTTGCGACAGCTTTTTAAGCATAAACTAATGTATGGTAGTGTTCTGTTTTTTTCTTTTCTTTTTTAAGAAAAATGAATATAATGTATTCACTATTGTCTTTTTATTGTACACTTGAAATTGTTAAACATATTTAACATGGCTTTGTAAAAGGTATTATTAATCTATGTTTTAAGAAACTTCTATAAACAAAAAAACAAAAAAAAAGCAGTTTGTTTTATGTTCGGAGAGTATATATTTAGGATAGTATATTGTTGACCATTTATACTTCCTAGCCATATTATACATCTTGAATCATTGTCTACTTCTCTATATTCCTCAATTATTTTTATTTCTTTATTAAATAGAATAGCAACACCTTGTGATTTATATTTGTAACTTGAATTAATCATGAAAGGAAATTTGTTAGAATGTAATCCAGGTGCTTTTTTAACTTTCAATGAGTCTCTTGGAGACAAATGATTTCCGGATTTTCTTTTTGGAGTGTTTCTAAAACTATTTTCCTTTTATAAGGTGAATTTAACACTTATCATATTCCAAAAATCACATATTATTTAAAAATTATTTAAAATCTAATGAGTGTATTGAGAGAGGGAGAAAAAGTAAAAAAAAAAAGACTCCTTTCACTTCTCATTTGGAATGTGATAGTACCAACTTTACAGTATATACTTACATTTCACATTCCATTTCACCATTTTGCATCACAGTTATTCCTATTTAGAAGTTTATACGTTTTTCAAAATTATAAAAAATCCTTAAAGTGCCCGTGCCAAATAATTAATAGCTCTTTGTTGTTTACTCATTTAATATAAAATATTTATCAATCCTCAATTTCATTTCGCCATTTTTCAATTGGAGATTCATATATTATCACAAAGATGATATAAATTCCTTAAAGTGCCATTGCCAAACGTATTATAAATCATTACTGTTCAACTATTTATTAGCTTTTAGTAATAATTCTTACATTTTACATAATGTCAGTGTTTTCAATATGAATTCTGTATTTTTAAAGTCCTTTATGTTAGAAATTGGACAATATCTTCATTATTTCTCAATTTAATTTCCCAGTTAACTAATAGTATAAATCTTAATCCTATAAATATCTATCTATCTATCTATATATATATATATATATATATATATATATATATATATATATATATATATATATATATACACACACACACACAAAACAAAAAAAACACCTATTTCCCTCTTTATTTATATTCATCATTATACATCCAATTAAGCTGGTTCATTATACCTGCGGTGGTGAAATAATAAAAAACGTAGAAGAGAATTTACCCAAAATTCCAAGATCATAGGAGTGAAATACAGAGGGGAAGTCATTTAATGTTGGACTACAGTCCATTCTTTCTGTTTAAATTGTTGTTCTTGATCCAGTATTGTTTCAAAAGGAATGTGCCATTCTTTTAGGTATTTTTCTGATTTATTTAAAGAATTAAAAATGTATCTTTGATAATCTTTACTTATAATTAGTTTGGTTGGAAATCCCCATCTATATGGTATATTTACATTCCTTAATGCTTTTGTTATTCTGAGAAATCCTCTTCTACCGTTCAGCGTGTTACTTGAGTAAAATTAACAATTTCTCATAAGGGGATTGAAATTGTTTAGCAGTTCTTGAAATTCTTAAAATTGCTTCTTTATAATACAGTAAGTGCAGTTTCACTATTATATCTCTTGTAGTAGTATCCTTCATAAAGCCTCCCGGCAATGGCAGTCTATAAACTCTATCTATTCTCTCCTCTCCCGGGAACTCTGGTTTGACCAAAAATAAGAAAAAACTTGAGATATAAGAGGACAGATCTTTGTTTAGTACATTTTCTGAAACTCCTCATATTTTCAAGTTCCTTCTCCTAGACTAATCTTCCCTGTGTTTATTATTTTTAAGAACGTTTAATTCATTTTCAATAGATTTTACATACGTTGTCATAAATATTTGGACATTGCTAATTTCTCATTTTTTATTTCTACCTCTTGCAATCTATTCTCCAGACTTTTTAGATCTTTAGTGTTATTTAAAATATCTTGTATTTCGGACCTGATAGAAATGTGAAATTCCTTGAATCATTTTTTCATAACGGATATCGTTATCGGTTCTTCTTCTTCTTCCATCGTTGGATTTAAAAGATTTAATAATGTTTTTTTCTGGCAGGTCCGAATCTGACAAAGAGAGATCTAATTGTGAAGGAGTATTAGGCTAAGAGGTATTGGTTTTCCTTTTTGGGGAAAAAAATCTGTAGTAGTTCTTGTGTTAACTTTGTTTCCCTTATTTTTAGCTGAATTTTGACTCATTTTTATTCCTAATCCTGTTACATAGTTACATAGGGCCTCATTCTATTACCGGCCGTAAATCGGCTGTAAGGCTGCGATTCCTTGCGGGGGTTCTGTTAACTCGCGATTCTATTATACGGCCCCGCAAGGATCTCCCCTTACGGCCGGCCGCATATCTTGAAACCTGCCGTAAGCTGTGAAATCTAAAAACGCAAAAATAAATTCAAGCCTGCACTGTACAGCTCTGTAAATGCTAGGGATCATATTGGGGGACATGAGGATTAAAAGTAAGCCACTCTCAAGCTTGCACATCAGCCCAAACCCGAGTTGACATTAACTGTTTATTTTCCGGCTGCGGCGTGGGCGGGTCTGAAGTGCTCCAAGCACTCTGGACTTTTTACATGGATATTTTACGGATATTAAAAATAAAATAGTTTACGGATTTGAGTATAGGATAATTATGTGCTATTTTTTCTAACACCTAGAATCCCTTTATAGTCTTCTCAAAGTGCAGGATGGCTTTATTTGAGCTATTTTATGTGCTTAATTGGTGCTAGCGGGACCTCTTTCCTGCAAGTAAGCTGCGGCTCGCTTTTAGCCTTGCAGAGAGGTTTCCCGGAGCAATTGAATTGCAAATAGGAATTTCTTACGGCCGAAACTCTTGCGCCCGTTTTAGATCAAAGGCTTTCCTCTGGCGCGAGCGGCCGCAAGAGATAGCAAGGCACCGGCCGCAAGCCTGCCGGAATCCCCGGCCGTAAGGGAATAGAATAGCCGAATAGCTTGCGGACGGTCCTTGCGGCCCCGCAACGGCTGCGGCCGCTAATAGAATGAGGCCCATAGTGATTAAGGTTGAAAAAATACTTTCAGTCCATCAAGTTTAACCTTTTAATATCTCCTCTAATCTGCAATATGCGGATTAAATATTAATTAATTTGTTGTTAATTAATTATTAATCAATTATTTTATTTTTATTTTTTTATTTATTATTAATCCAGAATCTATTATTGGTTATTATAATGTTTATCATACATGAGTTTTATATATACAAAAAAGTTTATATAGATTTTATAATGAATCAGAACTCCTAATATATTATTGTAACAATACCTATCAATCCTTCAGTTTATATAATGAACTTTGTTTGAATTTTGTAATATGATTTCTATGATTTGTAACCAATTTTTCTTTTCTCTCCCTGTATTCCCCCCTTTATCCTTTTTCCTCCCTACCTCTCTATTACTTTTGCCTTGTCTTTCACCTCTTCCTCCCCTCTCATCTATCCTCTTGTGATTTTAGATATATCATTTCCCTTATTCTAATTCTAATCAAATGGTGGAGAAATCATACATTTATCTCAGAAACTGGTGTGAGAACGCATTTCTTATATGCCAAGTAACTCATATAAATATGTATTGAATTTAATACTTGGGGTAAGTTCCCGCTAACTCACTTATTCAACGTCCAATTATTATTGAGCCCAGTATAATAGAAAAAAGTTGGATCTTATAATATCAGGTCAAGACGAGTCCCATAGATGTATTTATATGATTTTTTTTCTTTATTTTCACTTTATCTCTTCCTCTGTACTCCTCTTTTCCTCCTTAATATAATTAAGTGTTCTTGAAGGGATTTTATGTATTCTTTATATGATACAGATAGTTCTCAAATCTACTTTTCTTAAACCATGCAGGCAAAGCTAGGACATTGAAGCAAACTGTAGCTGTATTAATATAGGGCAATGTCCCCAAGTGTTCAAATCAAAACTGATTAAACAGCCCCTACAGTTCTCCAGTCTGGGATCCCACACTTCCTCCTATGTTTCAGTCTTTATGGGACTGTATTTGCCCAACATGATTTAATCAAGATAAGTGAGTACAGTTAGTTTGAAATTGTTCAATAACAATACAGCCGATTGCAATGTATATTATCGGAAAAACACAACTCCCAGACTTCAAATCTTCTGCAATCATACTTTTTCCATAAATGAAGCATCACTTAGTTTAAGTGTTGAGCTAATTCGGCTTAATATGTTACCGGCCACCAATCTTCCAGCCGTTGGCTGGTTTTAGATGTCTTCTCCAGCGTCTCCTGTGTTCCCATCATCGGGATGCCGCTACTCAAGCACTGTACCGCTCCGCCCCAAATACTGTCCTGGTCCTCAGACATCGGGCAGCTCACCTCTCTGCGGCATCCTCAGGCAAAGCTCCGTGTCACACTGTATTTGCAGGGGGGTAGCTGTCTTCCTTCTTCTTATATCTAGGAATATACTGGGCTATATGCTAATAATAAAATATTAATCTCAATGTATTGCGAATGTACATAGAAATATTATCACATTTATCCACATATTGTTTATTATTAACCACTTTGTTTCCCTCTTTTTCTTCTATTATTCTTAGGATGAGGATAAATCCAGGGGCGGCCCGTCCATTGGGGCGTCAGGGCAAACGCCCCCCCCAAATATTTTCGTGACCCTGCAATAAAAAAAACACAACAATGTATTAGTAATAACCCAAAAACAATTAAATATAAGGTGTACATCATCATTCAAGTGTTAATACAGTAATAAATGAAGTAAACTATTCCCAGGGACACTGTCACTTTAAGATAACCCCTTGCGCTGTGTGTATATATTAACTAATGCTGCTGTGTATCTAATGTAGCCCCCTGCACCCCGTGTGATCATATTACACTAGTAAAGTACACTAACCTTTAGACTCTTCTCTTCAATGAGGCCTGGCCTGGCCCCCTGACCGTTAATGCATGCCGCCCACCAGCACAGTGACGATATGCATGGGCGGTCATAAATGTATCAATTTAATGACTGACAGTCTTCCATCATTGACCAATCAATGATGGAAGGCTGTACAGTTGTCAAGAGAACATTGTAAACCCAC
>CM050170.1:158240568-158478068 GCA_027410445.1 Discoglossus pictus | reverse complement strand
TGTGACATAGTGGTGGTTCATGCAAAAGAACGTTTTTCATTTTCAAATCACTTAGTCAGTGCCAAACTTGTTCAGAGTGACTTGTATAAAACCCATGACACTTGCTTTCCAACCCAAGCTCTGGAAGACACCGTGCAAGCATATCCAATACTGAAGAAGGAACAATTAGGCACTGAGCTGTCACTTCTGTATGGGAAGACAGATTTTCATGCTTGTACAAGTGCTGTTGCTCTGCACAAACTTTGACATCAATTTAATCTGCAGAATGATTTCACAAAGACAGTGAAATTATTAAGAATCCTGATTACAACACCGATGACCACTGCAGAATCAGAAAGATGCTTCTCCACATTGAAGAGGATAAAACCCTTTTTAAGAAGCACCATGTCCCTGGAGCGGTTGAATGCATTGGCGATGCTCTCAATGGAAAAGCAACTGATTTCCGAGATCCCAGACTTCAATGAAAAAACCATTGAGAAGTTTTGTTCTTTGAAAGAACGGCGTGCAAAATTTAAATACAAGTGATTGAAGCAAAGAAGAATGCATACCCCCAGGGTGTGCAAAGATAAACTGTGTTAAGCAGCACCACCTCACACTACCAAACATAACTAGTGGTAAGTAAAGTATGAACGGTGTGTGGGTGTGCATATGGAAGGAGCTATGAAAGGTGTGTGCATGGTCAGTAACAATAGTTGAAGCCTTGGCGTGGTTTGAAGGAATTGGAGGCACTTCCAAGGGTAGCTGTCACTTGTGTACGGGAAGCCAGAATTCAATGTCTGTACAAGTGCTGTTGCTCTGCACCAACTTTACCATCAATTTAATCTACATAATTTAACAGAGAGAGTGAAGCTATAAGGAATCCTGCTTACAACACCGAAGACTACTAAAGAACCAGAAAGATGCTTCTCCACATTGAAGAGGATAAAAAGGTATTTAAGAAGCACCATGGCCCTGTAGCGGTTGAATGCATTGGTTTGAAGGAAATGGAGGCACCTTCAAGGGTACGTAAAGGTCTCAGAAATGGCACCACCGAACTACTAAAAATAACTAGTGGTAAGTAAAGTATGAATGGTGTGTGGGTGTGTATATGGAAGGAGCTATGAAAGGTGTGTGAATGGTCAGTAACAATTGTTGAAGCCTTGGCGTGGCGTTACTTCTCATATGGTTATCCATATGCTAATTCAACGTGTTTGTTTGACATTGATTATTGTGTTGTCTAAACAGAAGTGAAATTTTGTTGTTTTCTTGAATCCCAAGATCCACTGGTTTGGGCCTATACAGTGCTGATTGGTCTTTTAAGGTATGTTTGGGGCCTATATGGTCACACTTGGTCTTCTAAGGTATGTTTGGGGCCTATGGTCACACTTGGTCTTCTAAGGTATGTTTGGGGCCTATATAGTTCCACTTGGTCTTCTAAGGTATGTTTGGGGCCTATGGTCACACTTGATCTTCTAATGTATGTTTGGGGCCTATATAGTTCCACTTGGTCTTCTAAGGTATGTTTGGGGCCTATGGTCACACTTGGTCTTCTAAGGTATGTTTGGGGCCTATGGTCACACTTGGTCTTCAAAGGTATGTTTGGGGTCTATATGGTCACACTTGGTCTTTTAAGGTATGTTTGGGGCCTATATGGTCACACTTGGTCTTCTAAAAGGTATGTTTGGGGCCTATGGTCACACTTGGTCTTCTAAGGTATGTTTGGGGCCTATGGTCACACTTGGTCTTCTAAGGTATGTTTGGGGCCTATATAGTTCCACTTGGTCTTCTAAGGTATGTTTGGGGCCTATATGGTTCCACTTGGTCTTTTAATGTTTTTTAAGTATGGTTTTGTTCTTGAATGGTCTGATTGATTTGCTTGTTTTCTTTCAACCCCAGGTGCAAACCCTATGTGGCTGCAGATTTGTTTCTACTTGTTGGTCAACTTACTGAATGTGAATACCCTGAGAAGAAGACCCGACTAATGGTAGGTGTCACTCCTTTAATTTTTCTGTTAATGGGTATAGGTGCAATTATGATATTGCTGTAGTCTTGTCACATGAGTTTTTTTCAATCTATATTGTATACCAATGAATTTAACACATTGTTACTTTACTTCTTGACATTTCTGCATTGCTGATCATGTATTTCAATGGGCTTTACAAGTATAAGGTCATTGGGCGGGGCTTATAAAGGTCATTATGACGTCAGGAGTTATAAAAATGGGTGTGGTTTGAAAAAGGGGGAGTGGCTATGTTTCGCCCTGTCGCCCCTCCAACTTGAAAAGTCACCAGCCGCCACTGGATAAATCCCATACTTAATGAAGTATTTGGCAAATGATTTACAAGAAGCGATGAAGATAAATCCCATATCTAACGAAGTATTTGACAAATTGTATGTAAGAAAGATATTAAAGGGTTAAGAAGAAAATTGAATTATCTAAACTATAAAAACACTCACTTGCACGTTAATTTGATCCTGGTCCTTGAAGAAGCAACAGCGAAACGTGCGTATCTGCCACCGTAGAGACAGTGTTACTTCCTGGTTTGTGATGTCACTGATGACAGCGGAGGAATCCTGGACTGCCGGCCCGGCCTATTCTAATCCTTTGCCATCCGGAGGCTATTCACAACATACAAAGATAAGAATTGGATAATCTGTTTATAAAAAGGCTCTAATATTTAAATATAACTATATTAATGGGAATTTATATTTTTCTTATATGTTATGAATACCTATTTTTTAATAATGTGCTAGATATTATAATGATATCCTTTTGCAAATTTCAATACAAAATCTGAAATTATGATTGCCTTGGGGATGTTATAGGATTTATAGAAGTGTAGTTAGGTAGAGTCCACAATTTTTATTTTTAGTCTTTAAGGAGTAAATGGTGGGCCCCCAGGACTATCACATACACAGTAATATTTCACTATAATAGCGTAGATAGTTGTACTAATAAGCAGGGTGTAAGGGATAGATCCCCAGCTCCACCATAATCTACATTTCTTTAGTTTCACATCTGAACAAACTTTCATTTTTTACACTTTATTAGCTATTATTGATTTTTGCATTAGCACTTTGCCATTCACAGTTAAAAGATAGTTCTATATTTCCCAAAGCTACTATGAGAATCCACAGTATTACCAAAAGTATTTACTGAAGCATATGATTATTGAATTCCTAGGTATCATTCCTTTTTTGTAAAAGTAACTGATAATATAATAGAATGCAAGCAAATTGTTAGCGGTGACAAAAACATAGCAAGGAATTTTGACAATTTTATTATAATTGAACAATCAGTAAGTATCAGTGTTTTAAATATGTTTTAACTTTTCTATTTTAAATACGTGAATAAAAATTTGACTTTTTAATCTAAAATCTTTTTTCTTGACATAAATAATTTATTTGAAGAGTTAGGTCTTAATCAGTCAGCTCTCACACAGCTCCACATCTCCGTGGTGTCCACGGACTAGACGCAGCTCAACTCAGCTCAGCTCGGTGTCCCACTGCAATCACAATAGGGATAGTTGTATGTGTTCTTATCTCAGAGTCTCTGTTGGACTCTATGCTGAACTCGCCATCTGGGCCGTCAAACAATTGGCGTACTCACAGCCTAACATCTCTGATGCGTTCATATATCAGGTGTAGCCCAGCATCCCATCACCTTCACTTTAGGGATAAAAGCTAGTTCAGGTCTATCTCAGCAATGTTTTCATATCGTAAAGACATGAATCCATCAGCAGAATACCGTCTTCATATGTGGTAAAGGGGCTTAGATAAAACAGCTAAGATCCCCCATAGATTCTGTCCAGAGATTCTCCACAGCTCAATAGAAGCTTTAGTTACTCAGATCCCGCTCATAACAGGACTCCCGCGCGAGACCTCCCCTCTAGCCACTTCCTGGGAGGAGCTCCATCCACCCTCCAGAATTTAAGACAAAAAGAATAACAAAACCCAGATATAATCATACGAAAAAAGTATGATAAAAAAAACAAACAAATGTAATAGGAAAAGACAAACACATGCCATGAAGAAACCAAGATTTATCACTAATATAATTGTGGTAAGGGTGTAACGCTCCATGGGAACGTACACACTTATCACTTCCTAAGTCCGTACAGAGCTGTGCGCGCTCACAGCTCTCTATGGACGCTGTGAGAGCGTGCAAATGTCGCGGGCATGCATAGGCCGCGCATTGCACAGCAAAGCCGCGCATGCACAACGCGCAAAGACACATGGGAGAGGGGGAGGAAGAAACAGGGGATACGGAGAAGGAAGACACAGGGGAGGGGAGAGGGAGAAGGAAGACACAAGGGAGGGGAGAGGGGAAGGAAGACACATGGGAGGGAAGAGGGGGAGGAAGACACCGGGGAGAGGGGGGAGGAAGACACAGGGGAGAGGGGAAAGGAAGACACAGCGTAGGGGAGAGGGGGAAGGAACAGTGGAGGGGAGAGGGGGAAGCAAGACACCGGAGGGGAGAGGGGAAGGAAGACACAGGCGAGGGGGGAGGAAGACACAGGATAGGGGAGAGGAAGAAACAGGGGAGAGGGGGAAGAAGACACAGGGGAGGGGGATGAAGAAACAGGAGAGGGGGATGAAGACACAGGGGAGAGGGGGAGGAAGACACAGGGGAGGGGAGAGGGGTGGAAATACACAGGTGAGCGGGAGGGAAAGAGACACAGGGGAGGAAGGGGGGGGGAAGATACAGGGGAAGGGGGGGAACGACTAGTATATTGATAAAAAAAACAAAAAAAGTATTGGTTAGTATAACCAAGGTAGTATAAGTTGAGAGCTATAAGCTGGTAAAAATGGACTAGAAAAGAAGTCCTTCAAAGAAATCTTCAATGGAAATTGAGTCAAATGCTGGAAATAAATACCAAATTGTAAAAAATCATCCAAGTAAAACTCTGAGCTCTAAAAGAAAATACTCAGAAAAAAAAGTAAGTGAGAAGTAAGATAAAGAAAAGATATAGATACAGCAAAACTGCTACAGCTTAACAGCTATAACAAAGTAACAAGTACAAATAAGCACTCTATCGCATATAATAGTTGTGGTAATTGCAAGTTGTCGTCACGCAATGTTATCATTTACGGACTTGCGCATGCGCAATGAGCACCAAAGGCACTCATCGCAAGGTCCGAAAGTTCCAGGCTTGGCGGTGGCTGCAATGCCCGTAATTTAGGGGGGGGGGGGGAGAAAATCACAATGGGCGCCGAAAACGATTATCGCGAGGCCCGAAAGTTAAAAGGGGGGAGAGGCTCACAATGAGCGCCGTAGCCCGTAACTCAGAAGCCGTTCGGGGGGGGGCGCAAAAAAAATCCAATTGATTAGAAATTTTGCTTACAACCTCACACAAAGCACAGGGGGAGAGGCAGGAGCCTGTAGCTGAGGTTACAAGCTAATTTGCTATTTAATTGGTGTTTTTGGGCAGTCTCAGAACGACTATGCGAGATAAAAAATAGCGGCCGTTAGGCCGTAATTTATTATCAAACCCATAAATCGGAAGCCTATTTCGGGCTTGAGGAAAGTTAGAGGGAAGAGAGCCTCGCATTGTGTGGCAAACAGCATTGTCAGGCTTCCAATTTTATTGCCGTCATTTTAGACGGGCAAGTCGCTAGTCACAAATAGTATTCGAGTGAATGTACTTAGTGCTACAATACAATCTTTTACATTTGGTGAGAAGAAAAGGAAAACACTATACCTTAAATCTATAAAATTGTGGAGTTAATGTCCATAGCAAACTGACATATTAAGTGGTGGTATACAAAAAGTAATTTGGTTTTAATTAAAATTTTTAATCTGACGTTTTTTAATCATTAGTGCATAATAAAAGTTTAATTTTAAAACGTAATAAACCTAAAAGGTATATCTTTTTTGATGATCAATCTTATTGATCATATTGTCTATTACCTTTTGCAACATTGTAGCGGTTCACAGTTACACATCGTCAGTTCCGTATTGGTGTCTGACTCTAAATCAGAATATTACAAATAATCTCAGATAATGGGGTTCTTTTTTACAGCACAGAAAAAAAAACTGAAGTATGTGTTATTAGTCAGGATTCTCTTGAAGATTATCTTCCATTGTCATGTCAGCTTTCTGTAATTCTGACTAATTTAAAGAACGACTGAAGTCACGAGACGTGACATGGCAGCATCATATAAAGAGTTGAAAAGCATGCAGAAAAAATGTTTTCCTTTTTGTAGTTTCTGTTAAATGGCTTTAGTTATAGATATTATTGTAGTTCCGGGTCTTGGAGTGCTTGCGTCCACCCCTGAAAAGGGAACATTGCGAATTGCTTGTTTGTAATACTAAAATAAACTAAGTGTTTATTTGCATATCTAAACATTATTTGGACCTTTAACAGGTGTTTAACAACTCTGTTTTTACTCATGGCTACCTTCCAAACAGTCCCTACAACGGTCCGCCCCTGTAGTTCATGCACACAGTGATTCTATTGGAACTACACGTGCTACTTAAACACAGTCTGTCATTGGCTAGTAAATCAAGTAGCATAGAAACACTGTGTGTATGAGCTACAGGGGCAGAGCTTTGCAGGGACTGTTTGGAGTAAAAAACAAGCTTTTTAGTACTTGTTAATAAAATATGCAAATAACAACTTAGGTAGTTTATTTCAATATTATTGCCAGTAATTAGTAATTATCCCTTGAAGCTTTCAGCCCATGTGCAAAACAAAATGACTGGCAACAAAGGACTTATTAGAAAGACATTGGTGGGAGACTCAGAAGGGGTGATTGACAGTTAAATATTGCAAACTTTAATGTAAGGTTACTATAAGAAAATGTATTTTTCTTAGATAATATTCAATTGAGAAAGTACTTGTTTTTAGATTTGGTTTTCAGTTACCGTATACAATGTTTGAACCGTCTTCTTTTTCTGTGGGGCTAGCCTATAAAAAACAGTTTGCACACTTATGAAATTTAATTATTCTTAAAATTATTTACATATATGTCTTATGCAACTCCTCACCCTCTGCCTTAAAGGCAGTGGTGGCGGATACAAGGGGAGAGAAGGGGTGTAGACATGTAGAGACAAGGTACATTGATGGAGAGAAAAGGGAAGAAAAAGGGGAAGAGGAATAAAGAGAAAAGGGAGTTAGAATGAGAGAAGGGGAGAAGAGGATAGTGTGGCAAATGGGATTGAAAGGAATAGAAAAAAGGGGAAGGAGAAGATAGAAAGTGAGAGGTTGATAATGGGGAGAGGTGTAAGTTACAGACAAATCGAGAAAGAAGGGGAGAGAGAGAAGATGAAAGAGCGAGAACAGAAGAGAGAGGAAATATGAGAGATAGAGAGGAGGGTAGAAAGAGAAGGATGAAAGATAGAATGGGGAAGAGAAGAGGGAGATAAAAAAGGGTGTAAGGAGGAGGAGAATAGGGGAAGAAGAGGAACATTGAAGGGAAAAGAGAGGAGGGGAAGAGAGGAGAAAAAGAAAAAATGGAAATAGAAGGTATGATATGAGTGGGGAGAAGGGGAAAAGAGGGAGAAATGGAGGAGGAAGATAATGGAGAAGAAGAATGACTAAGGAAATAAAGAGATGAGGAGAGAGAAGATGGGAGTGAGAGTATGGGAAGAGAAATAGAAAAAATGGAGAGAGAAGAGTGGGAAAATGGGGGCAAAAGGGGAAGGAAAGAGTAGACGGGGTAAGGGAAGAAAGGGTATGAGCACTGCTGGGGGCCGCAGGGAGCCAGAGAAGGTGAGTGTGAAGACTGGGAGCGGCAGCAAGGGCCCGTGAAGGCGCAGGTCCTGGTGCGGTGGTTGCTGCACCCCTGCTTAAAGGGAGTTTTGTACTGTTTCTGGATTTCATTAGGAATAAAAAGTCCCTGTGTATCAATTTACTTTGGTGTACTTTATTTTATTAAGACGTGCTTACCTGTTTCTCTCTGCCTCTGTATCTCATGGAGTGTTTCAAATTAGCCAATCAATGACCTATCTCAAGCAGCATGTTCCAGAATGTTACCACTGATTGGTTACTATGAGGCACTGCACACCCTGTAGTACTCTATCTTCATGAGCTGCAGGGGGGTGAAACCAATTAATAACTATTTGTAAGATTTTAGGCAGAAAAAAAGCAGAGCTTAATATAATGAAGGAAAAAATAGTACACAAGTAAAGAGATAAATGGGTATGTTATATTCCTAGTGATATCCAGAAACCTTCCATGTCCCTTTAATGACCTTATCAGTGTAGGGAAAAATCCTCGGCTGGACTCTTATACTCTAATCCGTGAAAATTAATTTAATATGTTTGTTCATGCTTCCCTTACTTAAATTAAAAGACCTAAATTACTTGACAATACCGTCAAAATTTAAGGGTAAGGAGAAAAAAAAAAAAAAATAAACGGAAAGGATAGGCTAGAAATTTGATTTCAGGTATATATGTTTACAGACAATCCTATGTGTTAATGTACCTAATACCTGTCTTTATTCTGTATTCCTTTCAATAAAAAAATTTATTATAAAATTAATTTAATATTAAATATTATTATTATTAATAATTACATATTTATTTTATTAATCCGTGCGTAATTTAACCTAATTAACACTTCATTACGGAAATGCCGTAAACTAATATCTTCTCTTGAAATATTTTTACGCTCATGACTTCCACTTTTGTAATTGTTGATAACTTGCTTAAAAAGTGTCAAATTCTCCTAAACTAGAGTGCTTTTGATAAATCAGATTCTGGCTGTATTCCAATAAGTCCACGCAGAGAGGATGGGCCAATCTTATGTGTAGATTATATGTAGTTTTCTAAGCATTACAAGAAAACCACGTGTTACTCTGTGTATGAATCATGGCACAGATCCTCTATGGCTATTAGCTAATTGGTGCAGACACCACATTGTCTGGGCCCCAGATATAAGTGTGTTATATACTGAGTGTGACGGCTGCCACTGAATTGACATGCTCTGAGACTGGTGTGTCCTAGATTCTTAAAGATAAAGAGCAATAAGTAGGCGTGCAAGCTCTTTTAAGAAAAGACAAACTCATTTAAGAAACTTTCATTTCAATTTTAGGCGATGCTAAAAGGAGAGGCTCTGATATCCAGTGAAAATAAGGTAGGTTTGAAAGAACATTAATCTCATAAAAAACATCCTCAATTTTAAATTGTTGATCTGTTAATAAATAAGCCTTAAAATTCTATTTTCTTTTCAATACATTTTAATTTGTTTAAGAAACATCCACCCAACATAGCCCGTTAACTCTTTCTTATGGGTGATTATTGCTAAAAATTGCTCATATATTTTGTGAACTGGCTGTATTGTTTTCAGTTTAAAATCATAAGGAATTTCTAATAATGAGCATGTGCGGAATACATAAAGGAAGTAAAAATAAAGACAAATCAACACCTAAATAGGTCTAAAACATGAGAGGAAATAATCTATCACTCACAGCGAGCTCTTATCTGTGTATTCAAAAGTATGCTAATTTGACCATTTTGATTTATCTACATTAACAGCCTTATTAAATTGCAATTCTGCAAATCTAAAGGTCGCTATATAAGCACACAGCATATTTTTTTTACAGAAGTTTTTAGTTAGTGAAGACTTTGCTTTTGGATAGCAGTTCACTAACTAAAAACTTCTGTAACAAAATGTGCTCTGTGCTTAAATAGAGCCCTATTCAATTGGCCAAATCACAATTTAATAAGGCTGTAAGTTTCTAAGACATTATTTGATTTCATTTTTAATTATTAATGAAAGAAATCTGAAAAATGTATGAGAGCAGTTCAGGGCCAGTTTTCAAATGACATAATGTTTACTTAAAAAAATATACAATTTAAGACCAGTAAAACATTCCATTTCCTCCCATGAAATGATTCATCTTACACTTTTATCTAATTTAGTGGTTTGCAACCACTATTTCAGAAAGGGGCATAGCGGAGATTATGTATAATTTAAAACCATAGGTAATAACAAATACTTATCAACTGGATGTTATTAACATGCATTTTCATATAGTATACTAACATTGAAGTTTATCATTTTTGCCTGTGTGTCCGAACCACTAACCAAGCATGGACTGTCATCAGTGTAATGGTTACTATGAATTGGGTTTTGCCTTCATTATTTTCAGTCTTAAAGCAACTGAGAAGAATGAGCAGATGGAGTACCCAGGTAGTAATTATCCAAATTAGCCCCTGGTGTCTGCACATGCTCATTCTTCTCAGTGTCATATGACTTGAGACATTGTAGATATGATTTTTCAATGGTCCTATAATGGAAATAAGTGAATTTTTTTGTCAATGGAATCTGTGCACAATTTGCTCTATGTTTTTTTTTTGTTTGTTTGTTTTTACTTTTAGTTTTATTTACCTAATATCACACCAATTATCTGCATGACATTAGATTAAAAACGTGTGAGTATTCTTTATATTGCATTATGTTCAATATTTGGGTTTTACTGTGGTCTACACCCATACATATAGTAGATGCAGATAAACATTTACAGCCTTATTCAATTGCAATCCGGACAATTGAATAGGGCTCTATATAAGCACATACCATTTTTTTTACAGAAGTTTTTAGTTAGTGATAACCTTGCTTTTGCATAGAAGTTCACTAACTAAACACTTCTGTAAAATAATATGCTCAGTGCTTATATAGAGCCTTATTCAATTGGCCGAATCACAATTTAATAAGGCTGTTAGTACCCAGGAACAGTATCAATGTTTTATTGGATGCACCAAGTTGCTCCATATATAGTGGTTTAGTTGTTCAGTCATGTCTAAATCTCTATGGACCTCAGCACACCAGATGCATCTATTGTTATGTCTCAGGTTGTACTTATCCAAAAAGTTTTCCTTGCAAAGATATTGGAGTGAGTTGCCAGTTTCTTCTCCAGTAGACCGTGATTTGTCTGAAATTTCTGCTATGATCTGCTCATCTTGGGTGACCCTTGATGACATAGCTCACAACTTCTGTGAGGTACCCAAGTCCCTTCACCACGATAAGGTAGCGATCCAGAAGGCGATATATATATATATATATATATATATATATATATATATATACAGTGGATATAAAAAGTCTACACACCCCTGTTAAAATGTCAGGTTTTCAGACAGAAATAAATTATTTCAGAACTTTTTCCACCTTTAATGTGACCTATAAACTGTACAACTCAATTGAAAAACAAACTGAAATCTTTTAGGTGGAGGGAAGAAAAAAAAAAAGAAAAATAATGTGGTTGCATAAGTCTGCACACCCTCTTATAACTAGGGATGTAGCTGTGTTCAGAATTAAGCAATCACATGCCAAATCGTGTTAAATAGGAGTCAGCATACACCTGCCATCATTTAAAGTGCCTCTGATTAACCACAAATAAAGTTCAGCTGCTCTAGTTGGTCTTTCCTGAAATGTTCTTAGTCGCATCCCACAGCAAAAGCCATGGTCCACAGAGAGCTTTCAAAGCATCAAAGGGATCTCATTGTTAAAAGGTATCAGTCAGGAGAAGGGTACAAAAGAATTTCCAAGGCATTAGATATACCATGGAACACAGTGAAGACAGTCATCATCAAGTGGAGAAAATATGGCACAACAGTGACATTACCAAGAACTGGAGCTCCCTCCAAAATGGAAGAAAAGACGAGAAGAAAACTGGTCTGGGAGGCTACCAAGAGGCCTATAGCAACTTTAAAGGAGCTGCAGGAATATCTGGCAAGTACTGGCTGTGTGGTACAAGTGACAACAATCTCCCGTATTCTTCATATGTCTGGGCTATGGGGTAGAGTGGCAAGATGAAAGTTTTTTCTTAAGAAGAAAATCATTCAAGCCAGGCTACATTTTGCAAAAACACATCTGAAGTCTCCCAAAAGCATGTGGGAAAAGGTGTTATGGTCTGATGAAACCAAGGTTGAACTTTTTGGCCATAATTCCAAAATATGTGTTTGGCGCAAAAACAACACTGCACATCACCAAAAGAACACCATACCCACAGTGAAGCATGGTGGTGGCAGCATCATGCTTTGGGACTGTTTTTCTTCAGCTGGAACTGGGGCCTTAGTTAAGATAGAGGGAATTATGAACAGTTCCAAATACCAGTCAATATTGGCACAAAACCTACAGGCTTCTGCTAGAAAGCTGAACATGAAGAGGAACTTCATCTTTCAGCATGACTTCGACCCAAAGCATACATCCAAACCAACAAAGGAATGGCTTCACCAGAAGAAAATTAACGTTTTGGAATGGCCCGGCCAGAGCCCAGACCTGAATCCGATTGAAAATCTGTGGGGTGATCTGAAGAGGGCTGTGCACAGGAGATGTCCTCGCAATCTGACAGATTTGGAGTGTTTTTGCAAAGAAGAGTGGGCAAATCTTGTAAAGTTAAAATGTGCCATGCTGATAGACTCATACCCAAAAAGTGCTGTAATAAAATCAAAAGGTGCTTCAACAAAGTATTAGTTTAAGGTTGTGCATACTTATGCAACTATATTATTTTATTTTTATATTTTTTCTTCCCTCTACCTAAAAGATTTCAGTTTGTTTTTCAATTGAGTTGTACAGTTTATAGGTCACATTAAAGGTGGAAAAATAAATGATTTATCTTTGTCTAATTTTTTTACAGCACAGAAACCTGACATTTTAACAGGGGTGTGTAGACCTTTTATATCCACTATATATATATATATATATATATATATATATATATATATATATATATATATATATATATATATATACACACACACACATTATTTTGTTCACATACATTCTGCACGAACAATAAGCTGTTGATAATTTAATTTATAATTCCTTTATTAAATAGCATTTTGAGGTAGTTAGTAGGTTGAATGCTGTTGGTACAAGCATATTTTGAACTCTGTTCTATGTATTACATTTATTCCATGATATGCTCCCTGCTCTAATGGATATTATACCTAAAGTGTAATTATACACCTCCTGTAAGAATTCTTCCCAGTTCCTACATGTTCCAGTTAAGCCTTTGCAGGCACTCGTACTTAGCCTAAACCCTGCATATAAGCTGCAGCATCAGCTTATGTGAAAAGTAACGGCTCTGACTAGATTTAAAGCTATATGGTTCCTTGGCACAATTGCAGCAGGGAAGAGTTTCACATTTAAAAAAATACAATGCTGCCATGGGAAGGCGTCTATCTATATAAATCAGATAAATATTGGTAGGAGGATGTTAGGGCTAGTATATAATGTGTTAATGTTAGAAGGTTGGTAGCGATGCGTAACTTTGCTATGAAGACCACCATGAGTCTGACTTGGAGTCTCATTGTTGTGTTGTTTAGTTGTGTCCGACTCTCTGTAACCCTGTGCACTACAGCACTCCAGGCATATCTTATCAGTGGTTGTGCTTTTGCTTAAGATTATCTTGGCAGTTCCTTCCCCAGTGGACTGAGATTTTTCCCACCTCTCTGCTATGGCCTGCCCATCTTGGTGATCCTACATGGTATAGCTCACAGCATCATTGAAGTACACAAGCCCTTTCACCACGACAAGGTAGTGATCCAGAAGTGGTGGAGTCTCCTACAAGAATACAAAAGGCAAGTTGCTAGCACACAATAGTGATATGAGCAAAAAAAACCTGGGTGCAAGTACGTAACTTTTACAGGAGTCTTCTTGTGGGAGCCAGTTAATAGCTTTGCAAACTTAGCAATGAGTTCAACTTAAAGGGATATCTAAATTTCCTGGATTATGAATGCATCTGATGTAGGAGAATCAGAAGTGTATGAAATAAAATGTTTGCATGAAAAAATAAAAAAATAAAACATTTAAACACTAACCTTGAAGTTGGCAAAATCTATTGTAATTTCTGACAGTTTAAAATTAAGGTTAACACCCCCTCCAATTTGTTTTGGCTAATCCAGTTAGAGAAAGATTTCAGACATAGCACTATGTTAGTTGCTATGGCAACACCACATAGCAAAGCCAGGAAGCAGGGATGAGTCATATACCAGCAGTGACAACACAGCTCTCCTATTGGCAGTGGTGCAAAGCAGCATGGGATATGTAGGCAAGGGAGCCTGGGAAATGTTGAAAAGCTGCAAGGGGAGGAAACTGCAAGGAGATTGGCTGAGCTAGCAAGAGCAGGTAAATAGTGGGTTAATATTGCTCCCCGGGTGCTGCTTGCTGATTGGGAGAGGCACCAGGAAGTTGAGTAGACACCCCCTGGGGGTATCAACATAATCATTAGAGGGATTTTTAGATCTTAATGCAAATAAAATGTTTTATGAGATGTGCTGCAACACATAGGCTGCTTTTTGCCTACAGAGTGCAGAAATGCATTAATCCAACTCCAACTTAGATATCCCTTTAAGGAGGTTCATATGGAAGCCGTGTAATCAAGCTCCTTGTGGTCATGCCTATATAGAGTATGTCAGGCCATGTCATGTATACCTAAAGCCTGAAAAGTCAATGCATATACATTTTTCTGTGCATATGTTTATATTTTTTGTGGTATTGCACAATGACCAACCTATACATGTGTTACTCTTGGCAGGACCATGTAGCAACAGGCAGAAATATATCACTGATTATGCTGCTATATCATTTGATCTTTGCAGGACTGGAAAAGATCCAAATCTCATTTCCTTTGTAATCAGGATGTTTGACTTATACAGATAACGTGGGCTCAGTTCTCCCGAACACACTATCTCTGGAACTTATCATGAAATTTCCTTTTTTTACTGTTTCTTCTTTCGTGGAAAAAAAAAAACACTGCTTACTAGGCACCAAACAAAGTGTGACAAAATTCACTATTTATTTGCTATAGAAATAAAGTTGGCTTGTTCTGTGTATTTTGACAGTACTATTATTACTCCTTATTTATAAAGAGTACAGTAATATAGAACTGTAAGGTGTACGTTTAGTATTTTATGCAATATAATAACACATTAAGATACAGATTTGATATTAGATAGGAACAAAAAGAGCCATTTAGTCTGGCTTCCTAGCTAATTAAAAGCTTACCTTAAATGACCACTGAAGTTACCATATGTGCTCTGCCCTATTGGACAGAGGATGAAAAAGTATGTGGAATAAGTGTTTTCCTTTTAAAACTTGATGCTGATTTCCTGGAGTTGTGGTTAATCGAAGTCAGGTTATTTCAGTGTGTAGTCTTTGCCTGAATGAGTAATGAGCTGTGCTGAATATTGAATCAGACAGTGGCTATGCCATATGTAACTACTTGATTATATTCTAACAACTAGATTAAGCTTTAATTTAATCATTTTCCAAAGTCGTCTCATGACCTATTGTTTTTGCATTACTTTATTTTTCTGGAATTGTTTTCCCCCTGAACTTTATTAAATTGTATTATATATTTGAAGGTTTCTATCATATCACCCCTCTTCCTTATGTCCTCTAAGCTACATATATTCAGGTCATACGGAAGAGTTAAGGTTCTTATGCTAGGGGAGAGATGCACTAAGACTTGACATTAATTGTATGGTACATAATTAAAACAACAATTATAACAAGACGCCTCCCTCCCTCTCACAGTATGGATATTATCTCTATATTCCTCAGTTTATGTGAGATTGTTCCTGGAAAGTCAAACAGAAAAAAACCTTATGGTCCCGTATGTCACAGGTCCGGTTAACCATTACATTATATTTTCCATTTCGATACTATCCAACAACTATAGCTATTAGAAATTTTTCTTAGTTGAAACACTTTACATATATTACATTTAATTAAACACTTCAATGTTTATAACATCACTAGCGAATTGCCCGTCAAAAAATGACGGCAATGAAATTGTAAGGTAGCTAAATTAGTAAATGAATATAGTGTACCTATTTTGAAGCATTGTGATGAAGAGCTGGCAATCTGTGTTGATGTTGCTGCAGCATTAGTGGTGTGGAGCTGCTGTGTAAGCATGATGAACGTGTGCAGTGTAATAGTGTGCGTGCGCGAGACCAAACCGTTAGCGTAGTCGTGTACTTCCGCATTGGTGTAAAATGGCGAGTAATGTGTGGTATGAGTCTGTATCGGAATATCCGTAGGTGTTTTGTGGTGTTTTGCGAGTTTAGAGTGCTGTAGCCTCGTTTTCGTTTTGTTCGGCGGCCATTTTTTCTCTCGCTTAGATTTTTTTTTAGTCTCTAAACTGTTTTATTTCGAGTAAAATCGAGGTGTAAGTTGCATTTTTGAGGTCCTGGGTGCTCCCTCTTGGTGTAGGTAAGTTTTTTATGTATGTGCTGTGTGTATGTATTGTGTTTTAAATGTTTGTATGTCGGCGTGTTGCGTCCGATGTTTGCGAGGTCGTAATGTGTGGTAACGTGTTTCGTACGTTGTTTGCGTTCCTCGTAAAATTTAGCGAGTGTCGTAATTTGTGTGTCGTGTTTTTTGAGTAGCGACGTGAATTTTGCGAGGGTTTGAGGCCCTTGCCCAGTGACCTCGCCAGCAACTGAGTCCCTCGCTTCGCGAGGGGCCTCAGTTGCTGGCATGGAGCGCCTTCGGCGCTCCATGCCAGCAACTGAGGCCCGTGCCCAGTGACCTCGCCAGCAACTGAGGCCCTCGCTTCGCGAGGGGCCTCAGTTGCTGGCATGGAGCGCCTTCGGCGCTCCATGCCAGCAACTGAGGCCCTTGCCCAGTGACCTCGCTACGCCCTTGCCCAGTGACCTCGCTACGCGAGCCCGCAAGCGTGAGCAACAACCCGATGTTTGCGAGGTCGTAATGTGTGGTAACGTGTTTCGTACGTTGTTTGCGTTCCTCGTAAAATTTAGCGAGTGTCGTAATTTGTGTGTCGTGTTTTTTGAGTAGCGACGTGAATTTTGCGAGGGTTTGAGGCCCTTGCCCAGTGACCTCGCCAGCAACTGAGTCCCTTGCTTCGCGAGGGGCCTCAGTTGCTGGCATGGAGCGCCTTCGGCGCTCCATGCCAGCAACTGAGGCCCGTGCCCAGTGACCTCGCCAGCAACTGAGGCCCTCGCTTCGCGAGGGGCCTCAGTTGCTGGCATGGAGCGCCTTCGGCGCTCCATGCCAGCAACTGAGGCCCTTGCCCAGTGACCTCGCTACGCGAGGGCCGCGGCTCGCTGCGCGAGCCGCGGCTCGCTTCGCGAGCCACGGCCCTCGCTTCGCGAGGGCCGCGGGCTCGCTACGCGAGCCCGCAAGCGTGAGCAACGACTCGTACGCTCACAACTATATATGTGATACATTTCCTTAGAATATAACCACAGTTTTTGAGCCTGTTCTCTTTGATACGTGAAAAAATGCCCCTGCAGTTCTGACGCCAAGTAACTGACCTCTTTGGAACCCTGTTTGTTGCTTTGTCACCCATCAAAGTGCTAATTGTCGTTCCTCTTTATTGATGACACATGCTGCTAATTGGCAATCTACCTAATAAAACTTACCTTTGTAGCTGCATTTGTAATTATGGTTTAGTTATTTCAAAGGTAAAGTGTGGGGTTTTCCCTTATTTTGCCCCCCCCTCCCCCCGTATAATTACATGGGCCCTCATTCTATTGCGATTTTGCCAATTGAATAGTGCTCTAAATAAGCACATAACATATTTTTTTTAAAGAAGTTTTTAGGTAGTAAGCATCTATCCAAAAGCAAGGTTTTTACTAACTAAAAACTTCTTTAAATATGTTATGTGCTTATTTAGAGCCCAATTTAATTGGCCAAATCGCAATCGAATGAGGGCCATGGTTTTCAGTTACGTTGCTGTCACTCATAAAACATTTTAGATGCGATCTTGATCAGGATGTCTCCTTATACACCAGGAAACCCCTCCAACGTCAGTGCTAATAACTTCAAATAGCGCTACTGCTTAAAGGGACCTGCAACATTAAATTAAGTTGTTATGTGTTTTTAATTATTCTTAAAGAACATGTTATTTATTGTACTAGCTATTTCGTTCTAAAGTAAGAAGATATATTCACCATTGTTTGTGTGATATTGCATGTTAATGAGCTGCTTGACGTACTTTGTACCCCAGTGTGAAGTTTGATCCCCTCCCCACAGAAATCAAGCACACTGAGACACAAAATAAGGATATCTGTACCTGTCCAAAACAAACAAAAAAAATTAAGCATCATTTTGGTTAATACATTTAAAGGGACTCTGTCACCCTAGCAGGAAGTTTATTTAATGTAAAGAGCAATAAAACTGTCCATACATTGTACTAGCAGTTTTTCTCTACAGTAAATAATTTCTCAAATATTTAAAATGGATTTTAATGTAACAAACGGATAACATTGGGAGTCTTTAGTTTGGCCATTAAAGAGACAGAAAAGCAGACTGTATTCATTTGAGGCTCACATACAGGGCCCTCCTTGCTTTGTTATGATTTTATTTGTATTTCCCGTTGCCTGGAACTTATTTACAGCGATACGGAATATGTTGTCGCGTTATTAATAAACGATAATAGTAATAATTAGCACATCAAAGCAGCTAATTAATATGCATGAACTTCTCATTTGCATATAAATACAACAATAAAAAAACATGTCATTTCCCAAGCAGGATTCACTCTAGAAAAAATGGATAAAACATATAGCCAGTTTTATAACTCGATTTTGGAGTGACATCTTTAGTAGCGTTAGAAAGAGGTCTCTAAAATAATTAGTTAAGACTTGATAAAAAAGCTTTATTAAACTTTTACTGTGCATTTACTTACTACTATTAATGACCTCCAAGCTGTATAAGCTCCTTATCCTTCCACATCCTAAATGAAGTATTGTGGCTGGAGTGGATCTGCCCAGGGGGAAGTGCCAAATTGAAAACCATTCTCTTAAACACATATTAGTATATATAGCAGTGTAACCTGGGCTGCTAGCCATGTACAAACACTTCCTAGTCACCACCTACTATCATACTGCAGCTGTGGTATTTAGATAACCTTCCCCAGTGGATGGCTCCACTCCAGCCACAATACTTCACTCAAATGGCAGACAGCATGATTGAAAAATAGATATTCATTTTAATTGAAAATTCTTATCAAGCCCTACCTAACTATTGTTTGGCAATCCCTTTTTAGAACCACTAAGGATCCTTTAATATTATTAATGACTGGCGAAATTATGTAATTCATTAAATTATTCTTTATTTTTTCAATTTGTTGTCAACACTGTTGTTTACTGATCTGAAAGTTTAACCTATATACTTTTTTTTTTACATGGACATAAAACAAAGACAAGCTAACGTGCCATAATTTAGGTTTTGTAAAAATATTTGTTTCTGTCCTTTTTTTGTATATTTGCTCTGATACTACTACTATAATACTTAAGTTGTCGATAACCGTTCTTAGAAATGTGGCAATAGGTTGGGTCTTATTGCATTTACTTCTAGTTCCTTATAAAGATTTACTGTCACATAACATTTCTGAGTAAAAAATTACACACTGAATAAGTTCACCTTTATTACTTTATTTTAAGTAGGTTTTATTTCTTATAAAGCTGATTTTTGTGTTTTTGATATTTTGTGTTATAATATTGTATTTCCAAGAATTTTTGAACTGTTTTTTTTTATTATTATTAGTTCATTATCTGTACTACACACTGGCCTAGTTCTCAAGAAAGTGACTTACAATCTTCTAATGATAGTTGTCGTCAGCCGAGTTTGTGTGTAACGCTTGCAAAATTGCGAGTTGCACATGTGCGCTGCGCATTGCGAGCTGTGAATGGGGGGGGGGGGAGGGAGGGAGAAGGAAGGAGGGATGAGAGAGAAGGAAGGAAGGAGGGAGGGAGAAGGAGGGAGGGAGAAGGGAGAGAAAGAGAGAGAGAGAGAGAGAAAAGAAGGAGGGAGAGAGAAGGAAGGAGGGGGGATAGAGAGAAGGAAGGAAGAGAGAGAGAGAGAGAGAGAGAGAGAGAGGAAGGAAGAGAGAGAGGAAGGAAGAGAGAGAGAGAGAGGAAGGAAGAGAGAGAGAGGAAGGAAGAGAGAGAGAGGAAGGAAAAGAGAGAGAGAGGAAGGAAGGAAGGGAGAGCGAGAAAGAGAGAGGGGGGGGGAGGATGGGAGAGATAGGAAGGAGGGAGAGAGAGAGAATGAGAGAGAGAGGGCGCAGAGAGAGAGTGATTTAGGACTTATGGAAAATGTGGGGCTTGTTGAAAAAAGGGACGTTTCTCTGGGCAGGGACTTTTCTCTGGGCATGGGCAAAGACATCGATGGGCCAAAAAATGATTAAGGTAGTGCCTAACAAAGGCTGATGTAGGACTTATGGAAAGCCTGAGGGCCTGAGGGCTTGTTGAGAGCCATGTGATGATGAAAAAGGTCCAAAAGCCTTTCAAATCTCAATTTGTATTTTGTATGAACTGGCTAAAACAGTGTTATTTCAAAACCATGACTCTCCAGCAATGTAAATGCCCCCCAGGACATGTAAGCAAAAAGGGGCCAAAAGCTACAAAAGGACAAAAATCTCCAAGCGAAGGGCTTTGTGAGTTCTGATAAACACCCTCCAGACACAGACCTAAAACTTAACTGAGGTGTGCAAGGAAGAGAAGGGCTGGAAGTACATTGAATGATTTTATATTTTTATATCATGTGGCGGGTGACATTTTTTCGTGACAAAAATTTAAATTTTTTAGATTTTTGGTGGAATATTGGAGCCTTTTTTTTTGCCAAAAAATATGATGAATATTGGATTTGACAAATATAGGGGCTGATAAACATAAAGGTTCCACTGTACACACACATATATATATATATATCACATATTATAATTGTCTAACTGCGATTCGTCGTCACGCTTCAGACGAATCGCAGTTAGACAATTATAAAGTGCTGCGCATTGCGCAGAGCGCGGCCCGAGCCGCGCATGCGCAGAGCGCGGCCCGAGCCGCGCATGCGCAGCCCGAGCCGCGCATGCGCAGAGCGCGGCGCAAGCCGCGCAGCGCGGCCGAGAGCAGGTAAAAGAGTGGGGAAGAGGGGGGGGGGAGGGGGTAGAGGCACAGAGGGAGAGTGGGGAAGAGGGGGGGGGGGAGAGTGGGGAAGAGGGGGGGGGGGGGGGAGAGGGGGGGGGGGAGGGTGGGGAAGAGGGGGGGGGGGAGAGTGGGGGAGAGTGGGGAAGAGGGGGGGGGGGAGAGTGGGGGAGAGTGGGGAAGAGGGGGGGGGAGAGTGGGGAAGAGGGGGGGGGGAGAGTGGGGAAGAGGGGGGGGGGGAGAGTGGGGAAGAGGGGGGGGGAGAGTGAGGAAGAGGGGGGGGGGAGAGTGGGGAAGAGGGGGGGGGGAGAGTGGGGAAGAGGGGGGGGGGAAGAGGGGAGGGAGAGTGGGGAAGAGGGGAGGGAGAGTGGGGAAGAGGGGGGGGGGGTAGAGGCACAGAGGGAGAGTGGGGAAGAGGGGAGGGAGAGTGGGGAAGAGGGGGGGAGGAGGCACGGCACAGAGGGAGAGTGGGGAAGAGGGGGAGGGGGGGGGGTAGAGGCACAGAGGGAGAGTGGGGAAGAGGGGAGGGAGAGTGGGGAAGAGGGGAGGGAGAGTCACAGAGGGAGAGTGGGGAAGAGGGGAGGGAGAGTCACAGAGGGAGAGTGGGGAAGAGGGGGGGAGAGTCACAGAGGGAGAGTGGGGAAGAGGGGGGGAGGAGGCACGGCACAGAGGGAGAGTGAGGAAGAGGCACAGAGGGAGAGTGGGGAAGAGACACAGAGGGAGGGGGGAGAGACACAGAGGGATAGGTGGGAAAGAGACACAGGGGAGGTAGAAGAGGGGGAAAAGACACACGGGAGGGAGAACATGGGGAAGATACACATGGGAGGGAAATGGGAACAGACACAGGGGGAAGGGGGAAAGAGACACAGGCCAGGGGGGAACAGGCACAGAGGGAGAGGGGGGAAGAGGCACAGAGGGAGAGGGGGGAAGAGACACAGGGGGGAGAGATACAGAGGGTGAGGGAGGAAGAGACACAGAGGGAAGGGGTAAAGAGGTACAGAGAGAGGGGGAAAGAGGCACAGAGGGGGGGAACAGAGGAAGGGGTGAAGAGACACAGTGGCGAGACACACAGAGAGAGGCGGGGGAAGAGGCACAGAGGGAGAGGGTGGAAGACACAGAGTGGGGAGAGACACAGAGGAAGAGGGGGAAGAGACAGGGAGGAAGAGGCACAGAAAGAGGAGGGGGAAGAGACACAGGGGAGTAGAGAGGAGGGGGAAGAGACACAGGGGAGAGAGTGCAGGGGGGAAGATACACAAGGGAGGGAAATGGAGACACGAGGAAGGCCGTAACAGACACAGGGCTGAGGGGGAAAGAGACACAGACCAGGGGGGAACAGACACAGGGGAGGGTTGGGGGAGACACAGGGGAGGGTTGGGGGAGACACAGGGGGGGGGAGAGATGCATAGGAGGGAGAAGGGGGAAAGAGACACAGGGGAGGGGTTTAGAGACACGGGAGGGAGAGGGAGGTAAAAACACAGGGGGGCAGGAGATACAAAGGAGGTAGACGAGGTGGAAGGAGACACAAGGGAGGGAGAGGAGGGGGGAAATAAGACACGAGGGAGGAAGTAGACAGAGGGAGAGACTCGCAATGAGCTCCAAAGGGGCTCATTGCAAGGCCTGTGATGAGCGCCAAAGGCGCTCATCACAAGGCCAGTAAAGTAGAGGGGGAGAGGCTTACATTGTGTGGCAAACAGCATTGCCAGGCTTCAATTTTTATTGCCGTCATTTTTGATGGGCAAGTCGCTAGTATATATATATTACTACTGTAATTTTATAACTTGTAACATTATGGCAGTAAAATGAATGTGTGTATATATATATGTATATATGTAAAATATAATTTTTCTATATTAAACTTTTTTTTTAATTTACAGATCCATGTTGTCTAAAGAATTCAGATATGGGAAACTTAATTTGCAGATGGGAAATGGTTTGGATGGTATTCACATTTGTAGTGAAAAGCAGTAAAGGTAAGGATCAAACTGTTATTTGTCTATTCACATTGTTAATAAAGCATAAATTAGTGACACCACTATTCAAAGGATACATTATTATTAGGGTATTGTAAAAAAAAATCTTGTATAAACTTTGTTTTTTTTAAATATGTGCCTTTTTTACAGAAAAAAATCATAAATCAATTGTATGTTTACAAAAAAAGCAATAGATCATTTTAACATAAAATCTTGTGCTCTTTCACATCATGAAAAACACTTATGGTGAGGTAAATGGCCCTTTAAGAACCACTGTAATGTATTTAAAAGTAAAGCTCTTATCTTAAATCTAGACAGGTCAGAACACAAAATGTAAACAACCTGTTATGAGTACACCAGCAGTGGCAGGAGCTGCTAGATGGCACTGCTGAAATTGTACACAGTTTGTAAGTGCTGCTGAGATCATCCACAATTCCCAAGCGTAAACTATTACCCTTATCCTAACCTTAATTCCCTAACCCTTGCCCTAACCCTACACCTATGACATCAGCAGCAAAATCTTGGCAGCAAAATCCAGTGGATGCTCACTGCCACTGCTGTCGCCTTTGCTAGTGGTGGGCTGGAGTACTCAAATAGGAAAGGACTGATTAAATGCTTAATTGAATTCTATTGCTAATCAGTTACTAAATAAAAAATAAATACCACTGTACTACCACTATAGACTCCCTTTAAGTCAGCATCATGTTTATCTTACTGATCTTTAATTATTTCTCATTTTTATTTGATACCAAAGTTTTGACGTGACCTCTATAGATTCATCCTACGTCTGCCCTATAGAATTTGTTCCTATAATGGTTTTGCAGCACAGAAGATTAGAAAAAAATTATGTTTACCAGAAGAAACATTGTCAGTGTTTCTCAAAGCGGGAGGGTTAATCGTGAGAATGTGAATATTAAATGACTTATATGCAACAGTAAAAAGGTTAAATAGGTCAGGCAGTGGTGAAAGTCTGTAATACTTATATTAACAAACACCTACAGCTTCCTTATTGTAGGTCAAAACCCTAAACTGCTTCCTTATTGTGCAGATTTTCTACTGTTCTGCTATAAGGAAATGCAGCTTTGCAACAAAGTCTGGACATCCAACTGACCACTAATTAGGATTTGTTATAGCACTGCACTAGCAAAGTTATGGAAAAAATAGTTTACCCCATATAGCAGTGATGGGAAACCAGCATCCTGGGGCCCGCATTTGGCCCTCAGTCACTTTTAATGAGGTCCCCAGCCTGATCTCTGTATTGGGAGAGCATGACCCACGTCAACAATACACAGTCCATTATATCTCTACTAGCGAATTGCCCGTCAAAAAATGACGGCAATGAAATTGTAAGGTAGCTAATGCTGTTTAGTGTGTAATAATGAAATATATAATAGATTAATAAATGAATATACTTTACCTATTTTAAAGCATTGTGTGGAAGAGCTGTGAATGTGTTTTGATGTTGCTGCAGCATTAGTGGTGTGGATCTGCTGTGTAAGCGTGCTGAATGTGTGCAGTGTAACACTGTGCGTGCGCGAGCCCAAACCGTTGTCGTGTACTTCCGCATTGGCGTAAAATGGCGAGTAATGTGTGGTATACGTCTGTATCGGAATATCCGTAGGTGTTTTGTGGTGTTTTGCGAGTTTCTTGTGGTGTTTTGCGAGTTTAGAGTGCTGTAGCCTCGTTTTCGTTTTGTTCGGCGGCCATTTTTTCTCTCGCTTCGATTTTTTTTTTAGTCTCTAAACTGTTTTATTTCGATTAAAATCGAGGTGTAAGTTATATTTTTGAGGTGCTGGGTGCTCCCTCTTGGTGTAGGTAAGTTTTTTATGTATGTGGTGTGTGTATGTATTGTGTTTTACATTTTGTAATGTTCGCGAGTTGCGTCCGAGTGTTGCGAGTCCGTAATGTGTGTGAACGTGTGTCGTATGTTGTTTGCGAGTGTCGTAATGTGTGTCTGTCGTAGTGTTTGGGTTGCGACGTGAAGTTTGCGAGGGTCACAGTTGCTGGCATGGAGCGCCTTCGGCGCTCCATGGCAGCAACTGCGGCCCTCGCTTTGCGAGGTCCTCAGGTGCTGGCATGGAGCGCCTACGGCGCTCCATGCCAGCAACTGAGGCCCTCGCTTCGCGAGGGTCCTCAGTTGCTGGCAAGGAGCGCCTTCGGCGCTCCATGCCAGCAACTGAGACCCTCGGCCAGTGCCCTCGCTTCGCGAGGGCACTGCCCGAGGGTCTCAGTTGCTGTCAAGGAGCGCCTTTGGCGCTCCTTGCCAGCAACTGAGACCCTCGGCCAGTGCCCTCGCTACGCGAGGGCCGCAGCTCGCTACGCGAGCCCGCAGCGTTAGCAACAACTCGTACGCTCACAACTATATATGTGATATATATATATATATATATATATATATATATATATATATATATATGTATACACACTGCACATTACACACACACAACACATCATTATATATATATATATATATGTATACACTCTGCACATTACACACAATACATCATTATATATATATATATATATGTATACACACTGCACATTACACACACACAACACATCATTATATATATATATATATATATATATGTATACACACTGCACATTACACACACACACACAATACATCATTATATATATATGTATACACACTGCACATTACACACACACCTCACACACACACACAATACATCATTATATATATATATATGTATACACACTGCACATTACACACACACAATACATCATTATATATATATATATATATGTATACACACTGCACATTACACACACACAATACATCATTATATATATATATATATATATGTATACACACTGCACATTACACACACACAATACATCATTATATATATATATATATATGTATACACACTGCACATTACACACACACAATACATCATTATATATATATATATATATATATATATATATATATATATATATATATATATATATATATGTATACACACTGCACATTACACACACACACCTCACACACAATACATCATTATATATATATATATATGTATACACACTGCACATTACACACACACCTCACACACACACAATACATCATTATATATATATGTATACACTCTGCACATTACACACACACAATACATCATTATATATATATATATATATGTATACACACTGCACATTACACACACACAATACATCATTATATATATATATATATATATATATGTATACACACTGCACATTACACACACACACCTCACACACACACAACACATCATTATATATATATATATATATATATATATATATATATATATGTATACACACTGCACATTACACACACACCTCACACACACACAACACATCATTATATATATATATGTATACACACTGCACATTACACACACACCTCACACACACACACAATACATCATTATATATATATATGTATACACACTGCACATTACACACACACAATACATCATTATATATATATATATATTATTATTATTATTATTATCTTTATTTATATCGCGCCAACATATTCCGTAGCGCTGTACAGGGGTTGAGTACATAGCAGAAAACAAATTAAACACCTTGTAAAGAATGGAGGGCCCTGTTTTTGAGCATAAAATCAAATGTACATAGAGCTTGTTTCCAAGGCCTGACACAAGATTGAAAACTCGCAAACTTACAATCTAAGGGTTCATATATATATATGTATACACACTGCACATTACACACACACCTCACACACACACAACACATCATATATATATATATATATATATATATATATATATATGTATACACACTGCACATTACACACACACCTCACACACACACAACACATCATTATATATATATATATGTATACACACTGCACATTACACACACACAATACATCATTATATATATATATATATGTATACACACTGCACATTACACACACACCTCACACACACACACACAATACATCATTATATATATATATATATGTATACACACTGCACATTACACACACACCTCACACACACACAATACATCATTATATATATATGTATACACTCTGCACATTACACACACACAATACATCATTATATATATATATATATATGTATACACACTGCACATTACACACACACAATACATCATTATATATATATATATATATATATATATATATATGTATACACACTGCACATTACACACACACACCTCACACACACACAACACATCATTATATATATATATATATATATGTATACACACTGCACATTACACACACACCTCACACACACACACAATACATCATTATATATATATATATATATATGTATACACACTGCACATTACACACACACCTCACATCATTATATATATATATATGTATACACACTGCACATTACACACACACCTCACAGACATACACAATACATCATTATATATATATATATATATATATATATGTATACACACTGCACATTACACACACACCTCACACACACACACAATACATCATTATATATATATATATATGTATACACACTGCACATTACACACACCTCACACACACACAATACATCATTATATATATATATATATATGTATACACACTGCACATTACACACACACCTCACACACACACACACAATACATCATTATATATATATATATATGTATACACACTGCACATTACACACACACACACACAATACATCATTATATATATATATATGTATACACACTGCACATTACACACACACCTCACACACACACACAATACATCATTATATATATATATATATATGTATACACACTGCACATTACACACACACCTCACACACACACACACACACAATACATCATTATATATATATATATGTATACACTCTGCACATTACACACACACCTCACACACACACACAATACATCATTATATATATATATATATGTATACACTCTGCACATTACACACACACCTCACACACACACACAATACATCATCAGTCAGACCCATCAGACTACTTACATTCATCGAAGCTGTTCAATTATCCACCACTATGCATCTCCTGCCTGTACGTTTTTCTGCAGAGGCAGGGACTTCCTGAATGACTTTGCATGCATGTGACGTAATTCTGAAACTCCCTGCCTCTGCAGAAAATGTGCAGGCAGGGGAGACATGGCGGAGGTGAATTGAAATGCTCCAATGAATGTAAGTAGTCTGATGGGTCTAATGGGGCATGGAGTTCTGCTCCCTCTCTCCAGCAGCGTGCACGCACAGTTCCCTCTCTCCAGGGGCGTGCACGCACAGTTCCCTCTCTCCAGGGGCGTGCACGCACAGCTCCCTCTCTTCGCAAAGGCCGCAAATGCTGTCAAGGAGCGCGAGGGCTGCAGTTGCTGCGAGGGCTGCAGCCCTCTTCGCGAGGGCTGCAGTTGCTGGCAAGGAGCGCCTGCGGCGCTCCTTGCCAGCAACTGCGACCCTCGCTTCGCGAGGGCCGCGGGCTCGCTATGCGAGCCCGCTAGCGTGAGCAACGGCTTAAGCAAGCTCGCCTGCTCACAACTATATATGTGATAAAACCATCAAATACCCAATTTCTCTTAAATACTTCCCATTATCTATACCTTTATTATTTATTATTATATTTTATTTGTAACACGCCAACATATTCTGCAGCGCTATACAGGGGTTAATTAAAACATAAAATACAGTATTAAACAAAGCAAACATTGGACGGCCCTGTCTTTGAGTTTAAAATCTTATATACATAAAACTTATTTTTCCAAAGCAAAACTTGCAATCTAAAAGGAGTAAGAGATGCAGAAACTTCTGTAAGAAACACAGATAAGAATTGGAAGAACCAGGAAAAGAGAAAGTAATAGAGACTGAAAGTGATAGAGAGTGAAAGAGAGGAGAAGACAATTCTGTTGCTGAAGGACAGGCATTGAGATACCTGGGTAGACGATGTGAGAAGTTGGGTAGATGTTTCTATTTAGTAGGAGACAATAGAAATCTGATAGGGAGGGATTGTAAAACAGTGGCTCCAGGAGTAGGGGCTATTACTGCCCAAGGCAAACTAACTATAGAAAGGTTACCTACTTACAAGGACCCTGACATCTGGCTTCTGTATCAGTCCGGGTCTCTTCATCAGAAATCAGCACTTCAAGGAGTCTCAGTAACTTTCCTGTGATAAGTACTTGCAGAATGGAGATAGGATCAGTATCGCAGCCACCAGGAGCAAATAAGAGAACATATCTATATGTCTCAGCAGTGAACTGATTTATTTTTGGAAAGTCAGCAATATTTATAGGGGTTAGATACAGAGGGGGTGTATACAACACAACAATGCCAGGGAGTGGCAGACAAACACAGGAGATTGACTCCACATGGGGTCTAATAGTCTGGCATCCTGTCTGGCACCTGTGAACAATAGGCCAACCCCCAAATAAACATAATACTGTCTCCATATCTAGTGGTCCAGACCTCAAACAGAGTACATTAACTGGGACAAAATATATTACAATACAATCAACATATTTATGTACATAGACCTTTGGCTGGAGCCAAGCAGTCTGTCATTTATGGTGGCTCAATGGGATAAGATCCAGGAACAGGAAAAAGAGTATGTGACAAGTGGTGCTAGTATCTTTACCTAGCAGAAGTTTTGTGTCAAGCACAGGAGAAAACGCTGAAGGGTAATCAAGATGGGTATGGTGGGGGAAATGGTAAAATGTTAGGATAGTATACACTGCTGATAGATCAGGTGAAAGTGATTCCCATGCCTGTATAAATTGATTCTGAATTGGGGCTGGTGGGACAGGGGCAGGGAGGGAAGTGCTCTCTGAATTTCTTTGAGTTATCCCAGAGCAGAGGAGGCCTGTATGGTAATTTCAATTGGCACTAAAAAAATAAGAATGAGAGATGATGTGAGGGACAGAGAGAACAAAGAGAGAAAGGAATGAGAGAGAGAGAGAGCAATGAAGAGATAGTAAAGGCTTAGGATATGTGAGAAGGAGGAGAACTTAGCAAAGTCCTAAAATAGCGATTGGGTGGGTAGAGTCAAGCCATATACAGCATGGAGGTTACACAGATGTTACAACATTTGTAAGAGATTGCAAAATTGTTAGAAATAATTTAAACCTCCCAAAACATAATAACAGGCATACATTAGTATTAATATTAATAATGATATTGGCTGCTGAGATGGCCGCATATAATGCCCTTCATGTAAAAAACAGATTGCCCATCAATTCCCTTTAGACTGATTGGCCTAATCAGCTAAGTTACTCCCTAGACTCTGCACACTCTCATTCTTCCCAATGTCATATGGATTTAGACTCAAAACACCAGGGGTAACTGGTAATTACTGATAATAACCACCCATAAGAAAAAGATAACATATGCTTGATGGGTGGCCCAGAATGTGTGATTCAGTCATAACTCTTGCTACAATGCAAATTTAGTGTAGAAAAAACAGCCTTTAATTGGTTCAAAAAATCTGAGTAACTATAGCTTTATTTTATACAATTTTTTAAAAAAAAGGTAAATAATTGTTTATAGTGCATTATCAAATCAATGGTAGTAAAGAATATACTATTTACATAAATGAATCACAATAATCAGGCAGGATAAATAAATGATAAAAGATAATGATTAACATTTTATCTGTCAAATTGAGGCTAAACATGATTAATCTGTAGTAAAAGGCGCACTGTAGTCTCATATTTGTATTATGCTTTAAGAGCGAGTATTGATAATGGTAAAAACGTTTAGAAAGATAAAAAAAAAATGTTTTTATATTTATGCAGTCCTACCCATCACTTGGAACCTTGGGGTGTGAGATTAATTTATAGCAGTGAATTGATATTTGCACTTTTATGACAATTGGCTCTACTTATCTGCCATTCAAGCAGGAAGGAGTCTTAGATGTTGAGACATAACAGATAAGAGGGAGCCTTTACAAGATAACAATGGAGATGGTTAAGACAACATATCATTTTATATGATAAGAATTAAATTAAAGGTTATTTAGGTCATTAATTAAAATACAGCATTTAATTTTTTTAAAGTGCTTGTTAGTTTTTATAGCACACGGTCTTTTTATTTAGCCTGAATTATGTGTATAACCAGAAGTCGGCTACACCACAAAATCCATTGAGCTCATTGTAACTTTCCGTTAGGTCTTGAATGGACCATACATTACAGGTTCCCTTTAAATGTTCATATTGGTCTTTAATACTTTAGATACCAACAACCCCTTTGCCATTTGAGTGTGCTTGTGATTTTTGCTCATTTTGGTTCTTCCTGTCCCTTACTCTAACAACATGCCATTTGTCAAATGAAATTCTCTTTATATTTGGTTTCATTTCATAGGTTCATGCTCAGGCAACGTCACCATTGAACCTTCATCAATCATCCTGGCCGGATCCAATGTTTCAATAATGTGCACGTCAGCAATTAAACATTGTCGCCCAGAAAGCAAGATTGATATATTTTTAGATGACAGCAAAAAACAACCAGTCCAGATAAACAAGACAACAGCTGTTCTTAAGCTTTATAATGTCAGAGAGTCTTATGGTGTTTTTTGCTACATTGACTGTTTCGATCCTTTACAATACAATACAATATGCTGGAATTCTCTAGACGTGGGATGTAAGTACTTTCTGTATCTTTAAAAGAAAGTTAATAGCCAAAGCCATTTATTTATTAGAGGGGCACTATGACCACAGCAACCTGTTGCTTCAATAACAACTGTTTATACCTTGTACTAGCTGTTTTCTCTACTGTAAGCCCTGTTGAGATATTTAACATTTCCAGATAGGTATGGTTGGCAACTGCCTAGTGTGCACCATCTGTCAAAATATAATAATTGTCCTGAGATGTTCTACATTAATCAATTCAGGAAACATTGGTGGTATAAGGATGGGACAACACAACCTCTTCTCTGATTGGTTAGATTGTGCTGCCCACCTACCCATTGTCTATTTGCACATTGTACTCAAGAGATGCACTGGATACTGTGAGTTGTACTGTTATGAAGTCAATGAGATATCAGTATAAGGCAGAGGAACCAGAACTCCCCTAATGTCTTGGGAATCTTGTGCCTCTCTCGGAGGTCAAGCATTGAACTGGCTTCTGGGGAGAGGTAGGTGGGCAAGGATGGGTAGAGAGCCAGTGGGGTTCTAATGCCCTGCTATAGTCTGGATAGAACATTTGCGTCATAAAAAACTAAGTGTGGGCCCACAAAACCATCTTATTTTAAAAGTATTCTTTGCCCCCCAGTTTATGAGTTGAGGGCAACCTAGCAAGCTTATGTACAGAGTAAAGTTTGCATTACACAGAAAGTTGTACAGTAGCCACCAAATGGTTGTTAGGTATGTGGTTTATTTATGTAAATTTGTATGTCTACATTATTTCCTTGTTGTTAAGATGTAACTATGTTTTGTAGATCCTCCAGAAAAGCCTACTAATTTATGGTGCTCATCTGAAGAAAATTCTTCCGACATGAGATGCTCATGGGATAAAGGACGAGATACACGTATAAAGACTGAGTATAGTGTCAACATCACTAAGTATGTTTTATGATTTATTTCACATTTTTATATACTGATTACAAAGTAAAGGATTGGCAAAGTATACCTAAATTATTTATTTATAGTCATATTTACTTATTAGTACACTTTATGGTACTTTACATTGCTATTTTTCTATCATGCATCAATAAAGAGGATTCATGGAGTGGATCTAATTTGTAGTGCTACAATATATCTGGTTTTGTTATAATTGTTTGGCTTTGGGACAAGCCTAGATGTAAGCACCCAGTAAAATATCAGGGACATTGTGATATCTGTTATCCAAGGACTGACATGTTCTAGTAGGATCCTATGTAGCAAGTCCGAGAAGCCTGAAACAAAATGATGGTCAGGCAAGCCAGGTCAGGAGCAGGTAGTTAAGGCTCATAGTTGTACAGGCAGAAGGTTTGTCAATAAGGAGGTCAGATTTAGAAGAAGCGAGGAAGGGTTCTCCACAACTCTGGCTCAATAGGCTGGGAGGGTACCATAAGTTGGAGTATACGACGGAGTATACAGGCGCAGGATGATGGAATAGTGATACTGATACTGACAAGAGATACTCAGTAACTCAGGCTTGAGTAGGTGGTATTGCAGCTCTGATAGGAGTCACTGATGAATGTTATGGTGGCACAGGTATGAGGCACTCTGTGGCTTCATCACAAGTGGGTAGAAATACACACATAGGCTAGCACATAGTACATCTGGTAATGGGCTCTAGAAAAAGGGACCTGGAAATGTATTAAAAGTCCAATAAATATCTTCCACTTGAATATGAATATTAACAATTACTTATGTATGATTAACTGGTGGAAATATTCCACTATGTAACACTTACTGCTTATCGTTTATGATGGTGGCACGTCCTTTGTGCACAGGACAAAAGCGCGCTGTCATCAGCGCGCCGCAGAATGAGCGCACAGACAAATGCGGTTATTATCCTTTATTTGTAACCCGCCAATGTATTCGTAGGGGCTAAGTACGAGGCAAAATGCTATAGTATATTCATACATTGCAAAAGAATGGAGGGGCCAGTTTTTTTTAACTTAAAATCCAACGTACATAATGCTTTCCCAAAGCACAGACACAAAATTTAAAACTTGCAAATATACAATCTAAAGTTTCATATTGAATGAATAAAAAGAGAAACAGCTTATCAAGTGTTACCTAAACTCAACCTGCAGCGGGAGTAATATCCAGCACAAACTGGATTTCAAATTTAAAACTGTCCTGGATTTAAAAGGTGGTCTCCTTGAGCACTGTAAGATAACCAACCGGTCCCCAGATAAAAAAACTGTTGCGACCCACTGCTTAAAAAAATATATGGGGTAAATGGTTATCATCCAATAACACAAAACATTTAACAAGGTTATTAAATATTGGTGACTATTTGGATATATATCTTGTTTTATAGATTTCGGGAATATAATTATTTGGCATCTATTGTACAAAATAAAAAACATAGAGTTGGGACTAAAAATAATAAATCCAAAAAATCTGCCTCCAAATGTCGAATAATTTTGGAGACTTGCCTTCTAGATCACTACCTTGTTGTGGTGAAGGGGTTTGTGTACTTCGATGAAGCTGTGAGCTATTCCATGTAGGGTCACCCAAGATGGGCAGGTCATAGCAGAGAGGTCAGATAAATCATGGTCCACTGGAGAAGGAACTGGCAATCCACTCCAACTTTCTTTGCTATGAAAACCTTATGGCTTGGCACAAACAGACACAAGATGTGCTTGGCATGCTGTGGTCCACACAGTTGGACACGTAGAGTTGGACACGACTGAACGACTAAACAACAACAGTATTTGATGTTCTACCACTTTGAGAGTTTTGATAACCTCTTAACTGTTACATGCTTTAAAAAGAAGGAAAAACACTCATCATACAGCTTAAAGACATAGGGCCTCATTCTATTAGCGGCCGCAGCCGTTGCGGGGCCGCAAGGACCGGCCGCAAGCTATTCGGCTATTCTATTCCCTTACGGCCGGAGGCTCCGGCAGGCTTGCGGCCGGTGCCTTGCTATCTCTTGCGGCCGCTCGCGCCAGAGGAAAGCCTTTGATCTAAAACGGCCGTAAGAGATTTGCAATTCAATTGCTCCGGGAAACCTCTCTGCAAGGCTAAAAACGAGCCGCTGCTTACTTGCAGGAAAGAGGTCCCGCTAGCACCAATTAAGCACATAAAATAGCTCAAATAAAGCCATCCTGCACTTTGAGAAGACTATAAAGGGATTTTAGGTGTTAGAAAAAATAGCACATAATTATCCTATACTCAAATCCCTAAAATATTTTATTTTTAATATCCGTAAAATATACATGTAAAAAGTCCATAGGGCTTGGAGCACCTCAGACACACCCACGCCGCAGCCGGAAAATAAACAGTTAATTTGAACTCGGGTTTGGGCTGATGTGCAAGCTTGAGAGTGGGTTACTTTTAATCCTCATGTCCCCCAATATGATCCCTAGCATTTACAGAGCTGTACAGTGCAGGCTTGAATTTATTTTTGCGTTTTTAGATTTCTGCGCTTACGGCCGGTTCCAAGATATGCGGCCGGCCGTAAGATGAGATCCTTGCGGGGCCGTATAATAGAATCGCGAGTTAACAGAACCCCCGCAAGGAATCGCAGCCTTACGGCCGATTTACGGCCGCTAATAGAATGAGGCCCATAGATTGTATAAACAGCACTGGCTTATACGTAACATCAATTTGTATGTGCATTTATGATTGTAAATGCCAATTGTACTTGATATGTTGACCAAAAATTAAAGAAAGATAAAGAAATATTATAGAAAATAGTTAATATTGGTTACGAAATAAATAAAAACAATACAAATTTGCTCATAATTCTCTCTCAGCCAATTTCATATAAAGAGTACATTTTTAGACAGTTGACCGAAACATTTTAAGAATGAAAAAAAAAGATATTATGTAATTGCATATAAAATGTATTATTATATTAAACTCATATATATGTTTCATAGTAGATATGTATGTATATATATATATATATATATATATATATATATTTATCAAATAAATAGAATATTTGGGTTCACATTTGAACTTCTAAAACAAGTTAAAAAACTTGTCTACTCCAAAGATTATAGTTTTTCGGTTTATATGGCACAATTAACCCCTCCAGAATAGCTATATCTCTTATGTATAGGCACAAAACCAAAGGGGGGCTATTGTGCCCAAATCTAAAGCTATATTATAGGGCAGCTCAATTAGCCTTTATACCCCTGGCACACTCGAAACCTTCCCACTCAGAGTGGATGTTCATCAAGAACTGGGTTATGCGTCCACATTTGTGGGACACATTAGTCTGGCTCAATCAGTTACACTCTATAATAAGAAACCTACCAAATCCAATGATCAAGCATATGGTTTCATGCATAATGTGGTCCTATCGTCATTCCACACTTTTTCCCAATTCACCCCATCTAATCTCGGTATTTACACATCCACATGCCCCAACAGATATTGCAGCTACATCCCAGCGGTGGTGGAAATGTAATAATCTAGACAGATTGGGCTCGTGGGCGAGGGACGGTCAGATTCTCTCATTTGAAGTGCTGAGGGATGAATTTGCCCTTCCTCTATATGAACATTATAACTACAGTAGACTGGGACATTTTGTTAATACAATGATCCGCCTAGCACCTAAACAGAAGAGACTGTCAAAATTATACCAAGAGGCTCCCCTCACTAAGGGAATGATAGGTGAAATGTACAATACGTTCAACACCCCTACAGAGGAAGGTAAAGATAGATATATCCAGGAGTGGGAAAATGATTTAGCTCTTCACTGGGACCTAAACAAGTGGGAGGAAAAATGGTCCAATATTTTTAGGGGCTCTCTGAATAATAGTGTGCTAGAAACCTCAATAAAAGTTCTCCACAGAACATATATCACACCATAGGTTAGGCTAAATGGAATAGGACGGAAAGTCCAAAATGTTTTAAAGGTTGTCCCGACACTTTTATCCACATCTGGTGGAGTTGCAGAAAAGCACAACATGGAAGGGAGTGGGTAACCAAGCAAAGGATATTTTCCCTCAACCAAATTTGCCTGCTAGGGATATTGAGTACTACATTATCCCCACCTGAAAATAAACTCCTACAATACATTTTATTAGCCACAAAATCTCATGTAGCCTGAAACTGGAAATCGAATGCACTAGGCAATTGAGGCAAAAATTCATTTTATTGCAGCAAATGAGAGAATCTTACCCCCCCTCATGGATACCATGCCCAGATTTCTAGAAATGTGGGGCCCCTGGATAGCTTTTACAGGGATTTGGGTCTTCGGCACAGGCTAAATATTCAGTAAACTCAGCTGGATATAATATGTGAAGGACAGATGGGGTTGGAGAACATGTTTAACAGGGATGTTCTAAAGTGAAAAATAACGACCAGCTTGACAATTGTGATAAGATATATGTTAATTTGTTTATCTTATTATGTTATGTTATTGTATTGTATTATTTAGGTAAGGTCCTCACCCAAGTGGGATACCCTCTGCAGTATAGTATTCTATTTTACCGTCTTGAATTTAAGATCTTAGCTACTCCATAGGAAAAATATTAGCAGTAATAATACAGAGGGCATTGCCTCCAAAGTACTGTGAATATGATTGTATTTAATAGGCAAGGAAGAACCAACATTGTATAAATGTGTAATGCAACAGGTAGTGAAAAGGATATATATGGATAACGGTCTCACGCGTGTACCTATGAAACATGTCACTACATAAAATTAACTTTGTATCTCATGTATCTGCCTTAGTAAAACTAATAAAAAAGAAAAAAAAATATGTTTATTGCCCAGAATTCCAAGAAATACATTTATTACATTGCATTCTGGGAACATGCAAATGTGCCCACAAAGGATTCGCTCTTGCAATCCATTACCATTTTAAACATGGCTTTCTTTATTCAGATGCCTGCGGTATCACACAGCTTTGAGCAAAGCTCAGGATAGATTATACACAAGCTAGGAATCCCATCCACGTACAGTTGAGAGGTTACAACAATCATTTATGCTTAAAAGAAGCCATGTTTAAAATGGTAATGAATTGCAAGAGCGAAACCTTTGTGGGTATGTTTGCATGTCCTTGCCCAGGTTCCCAGAATGCAGTGCAATAACTGTATTTCTCTGAATTCTGGGCAGGAAACAGGGTTTTTAGCTTGTTTTAGACATTTAAATGTGAACCCAAATGTATTATTTATTTACTGTATATATATATATATATATATATATATATATTTATATAAAATGGTATGTATTAATTAAAAATACAATGAAATCATGTTAGAAGCCATAATCAAATACGGTAAGTTCTTATCTACTTAAAGATTCGTTTTTGATCTCTAACCCCTTTTGGTAGTCTTGTTGAGTTCTGCTCCACATCTTCATGTAGATTATTAAGATAGAAAGGAAGTATTAAGCTGCAGTGGTTGATTTTTATCTAGGTTAAACACACTGAAAAAGGTCATGTACTTAGAAATTTACAGAGAGTGTACCTTTATTTCGTCTTAAACATTTAAAATGTGAGAATATCAATTGTTGAAAAAAAATTCCAGGAACCAGTTACAATAAAATATTATATTTTGGAAATTTTACTTTTATGAAAATACTAGAGAATTGCCCGGCAAAAAATGACGGCAAAAAAATTGTAAGCCAGGCAATGCTGTTTGCCACACAATGTAAGGCTTTTGGTCCTCTGAGTACCTTTGGAGCTTATTGCGAGGCTTGCACTGAGTGCCTTCTGAGAGCCTCTCCCCTGGTGTAGTTTTGGTCTTGTGAGCTCCTTCGGTGCTCATTGCAAGCCCTGTGCTGAGCGCCTTTGGCGCTCATTGCGAGGCTGTCCCCTGGTGTACTTTTGGTTCTGTGAGCACCCTGTGCGTTCATTGTGATCCCTGCGCTGAGCGCCTTCGGCTCGGCGCTCATTGCGACACTCTCCTCTGGTATTTTTACTTTTGATATATTTATTTATTTTAATAATAATAATTAATTAATTAAATAAATTATAAATTAATATACTTTACCTACAGTGGATATAAAAAGTCTACACACCCCTGTTAAAATGTCAGGTTTCTGTGCTGTAAAAAAATGAGACAAAGATAAATCATTTCAGAACTTTTTCCACCTTTAATGTGACCTATAAACTGTACAACTCAATTAAAAAACAAACTGAAATAATTTAGGTAGAGGGAAGAAAAATATAAAAATAAAATAATATGGTTGCATAAGTATGCACACCCTTAAACTAATACTTTGTGAAGCACCTTTTGATTTTATTACAGCACTCAGTCTTTTTGGCTATGAGTCTATCAGCATGGAACATTTTGACTTGGCAAGATTTGCCCACTATTCTTTGCAAAAACACTCCAAATCTGTCAGATTGCGAGGGCATCTCCTGTGCACAGCCCTCTTCAGATCACCCCACAGATTTTCAATCGGATTCAGGTCTGGGCTCTTGCTGGGTCATTCCAAAACTTTAATCTTCTTCTGGTGAAGCCATTCCTTTGTTGATTTGGATGTATGCTTTGGGTCGTTGTCATGCTGAAAGATGAAGTTCCTCTTCATGTTCAGCTTTCTAGCAGAAGCCTGTAGGTTTTGTGCCAATATTGACTGGTATTTGGAACTGTTCATAATTCTCTCTATCTTAACTAAGGCCCCAGTTCCGGCTGAAGAAAAACAGCCCCAAAGCATGATGCTGCCACCACCATGCTTCACTGTGGGTATGGTGTTCTTTTGGTGATGTGCAGTGTTGTTTTTGCACCAAACATATCTTTTGGAATTATGGCCAAAAAGTTCAACCTTGGTTTCATCAGACCATAACACCTTTTCCCACATGCTTTTTGCAGACTTCAAATTTGTTTTTGCAAAATGTAGTCTGGCTTGGATGTTTTTCTTTGTAAGAAAAGGCTTTCGTCTTGCCACTCTACCCCATAGCCCAGACATATGAAGAATACAGGAGATTGTTGTCACATGTACCACACAGCCAGTACTTGCCAGATATTCCTGCAGCTCCTTTAATGTTGCTATAGGCCACTTGGTAGCCTCCCAAACCAGTTTTCTTCTCGTTCTTTTCTTCAATTTTGGAGGGAGCTCCAGTTCTTGGTAATGTCACTGTTGTGCCATATTTTCTCCACTTGATGATGTCTTCACTAAGTTCCATGGTATATCTAATGCCTTGGAAATTCTTTTGTACCCTTTTCCTGACTGATACCTTTTAACAATGAGATCGTTTTCGTTTTTTTTGGTGGCCATTTTTTTTTTGTTTAGGTGATTTTCGAGTGGTGAAACTCTGCAAATTCGACTGAAAATTGCGTGCAACCTCACTCCCAGACATCCTGGCTGTCCCCCCCCCCCCCCCCGTGCTGTGTAATGTTTTTTGTATGTTTATTATTTTATTTTTTTCGTGTTTTTCTATGTGCGCGGTTTGGTGGTTAACTTTGTATTTTTTGCGGGTCGTATTTTTTTTTGTAAGTGCCGGTTTCCTTTTCAAAGTGTTACAGGCCGCAATTTTTGCAGTTGATTTTTTCAAAGTGCTACAGGTCTTGCACTGTGAATTGTGTATTTGAGTTTTCTGTTGATCTGTAGTTCAGTGGGTCGTAGGTATGATGCTTAAGTCGTGCGGGGTCGTAGGGCGCTCATCTCCACCATCTCCACCAGCACAGTGAGCGCCTTAGGAGCTCCCTGCCAATGTCGTGCGGGGTCATAGGGATGAGCCTATGGCGCTCATCTCCACCAGCGCAGTGAGTGCCTTCGGCGCTCCATGCCTAAGTCGTATAGCGCTCATCTCCACCAGCGCAAGGAGCTCCTCTGGTACTACTTGCTGGCCGCAACCGCGGCCCTCGATTCGCGAGGACCGCGGTTGCGGCCCGCAACTGCGGCCCTCGCTTTGCAAGCCCGCAGTTTTAATGTTGCTTTACCAACGTTTTTTGGCAACCCCGCACTGCTGAGAACTATATATGTGATTGAGCATTTTTTAGTAATGCCTTCACAGTGAGGGGTATTTTAGAGGCGGTAATGGGTGAATTTTAATACATTTTGAATAACGTTTTATAAACCATCAGTGGCAGAGCTAATGCTGTTGCAGCCTGTGCAAAACACCAGGGCCCACAACAGATTAGGGGCCCTCTGCTATTGGCAGTAAATGAGGAATGTTAATTTATTACATGAGAATGACTGATATAGAAAAGAGATCTGATCATCTACATATGTTTTTGGCTTTTTTATTGATGCCAGGCAATGAGAAGTTGCAGTGACGCCCTGCATTGTTTTGGGCAATCCATTCACTAGCTCCACCACTGTAAACTATTGATAGTGGTTCTGTATAGTTAGCATTAAAGGACTTTTACAGTTTCCCTCCTGAATGTGTTCAGATATATACTTCTTACACATTTGCGAGGAGCCTTGCATATAGGTATTATATTCCTGGCCCACACCCCAAATTAATTACTGCCTGTATCTATGTTTACCTGTCTATGTTGATTGTAATATTTATGTCCTTATCAGGTTTGTATTTGAGATCAGCCGATATCTCTGTTGTAACCGTTTGTTCCTATAGTGACACAGCAAAGGTCCAAGTTATTACAGGAATGGAATGTACACAAATACATTTAATTGTAAAACAGATGTGACAATATATATATATATATATATATATATATATATATATATATATATATACACAATAGAAAAGTTTACAGGGGAAATTGTATTGATAAAAGTCATAATTAGCAAACATTGAGGTAAATAAAGAAATAAAAACTGGTATCCTATGGGGATTCTTTTATATTTAATGTATCTAGCATAAAAGAGGACCAAATTATATATATATATATATATATATATATATATATATATATATATATATATATATATATATATATACATATATATATATATATATATATATATATATATATATATATATATATATATATAACTGATATCTATTACGCATTTATGTATTTATTGCTATATTATAGTTATATTTATGTGTTCTGTTGTTCCCGTCTATTAAATCAATTTTAAGTAGTGAGAAACATGCTTTGGGGGAATGTATACAAGTATTGTCCATTTAGGGTCCCCTTTTGCATTTTATATATCATTAATATCGGGGCTCCATCTAGGATATCAACAGTTTGTGGACCATAAAGAGGACCTATAGGTATATTATATGAATATTTGTATCAGTTTACTTCACCTTTGGATTTCCAAGGTCACATTGTGTGAATACTTATATTAGATCTTTATATAATTTTGTCCTCTTTTATGCTGATTACATTAAATATAATGGAATCCCCAATGGGGTAGCAATTTTTAATTCTTTATCACAATGTTTGCTAATTGTGACTTTGTATCATTAAAATGTAAGTTGTAAACTTTTCCTTTGTATGTTAGATATTGGAGTTAAGCACCATGGACATTTATCACTATATATATATATATATATATATATATATATATATATATATATATATATATAAATATATACACACATTGTAAAAGGAGAACTAGCAACCCCTCCAGTAACTTTGCTAAGATAACTTTATGGACAAGCACAACCAGAGACATAACGATATGTGCCCGTCAGATCAGAAGATACTACCACATTTCTGAGGAAGAGTTTAAGGCGATTATGAGTAGCACCAGATCTAATGAAGTGGTTGGGCCAAACCCAGCTGCGGATTTGTCTGGAGGAGAAAGGAAAGTCCACTAAAGCAAAGAACAATTCAACATTGGAACCTGGAATGTTAGAACTATGAACCAAGGCAAACTGGATGTGGTTGACAAGGTTTAATACATATCCTAGGAATTAGTGAACTAAAATGGACTGGAATGGGACATTTCACATTAGACAAGCACTAGATCTTCTACTGTGATCAAGAATCCCGCAGAAGAAATGGAGTTGCACTTATAGTTAATCAAAGTGTGGCCAAAGCAGTGCTCGGTTACAACCCAATAAATGACAGAATTATTTGAATTTGAATTCAAGGCAAGCCATCTAACATCACAGTGATCTAAGTCTATGCTCCAACCATGGATGCTGAAGAGGCTCAAGTTGTCCAGATATTAAGACGCCATAGATATAACACCAAGAAAATATGTTACTCTCATCCTAGGAGATTGGAACGCTAAAGTAGGGAACCAAAATACATCTGGGATAACTGGCAATTTTTTGTCTTGGAGTACAGAATGAGGCAGGTCAGAAATTAGTAGAGTACTGTCAAGATAATTCTCTGGTCGTAGCAAACACCCTCTTCCAACAGCCTCCGAGATGGGTCTACATGTTGACATCACCAGCTGGACACAAAATAGCAATCAGATTGACTATATACTTTGTAGTCAAATAGGGAGGAGCTATATACAGTAAGCAAAAACAAGAAATAAACTAAAGAAAAGAGGGAAAATCAAGCATATCCAAAATAAATAATACGAAGATAAAATGCGAAGATACTTAAGAACTTTGGACCAAAGTTTGCAACATTATTCAGGAAACAGCAACAAAGATGTCACATGACACCAGTACCCATATGTATCTAATATCCCTCTATCACAAGAGAGCTGGGGGATATTTTCTGTTATCTGCCCGCCACTGTCACGCAACCCACTGGCCTATCTTTTACTAGAGTTTTTTTTTATCTTGCACTAGCCTAAACCCTAGTCCTAAATCCTAACCCTAAACTTAAACCGGAAAACTAACCCTAAGAACAAATTGAACAAAATCTGACGGGCCAATAACAGGAAAGATACAGGCTGGAATAATAAGTAAAATAACCATTTGTATAATGTACCATAAATCCCTATACTGTGGTAGACAATGCACCTATAACATTAACTGTCACTAAACAAAGCAATCCATTGTTATAAGGATTGGATTTGTCTCTATCTACCACATTTCAGATTAAATGTACATACCATTTTATATAAAGCAACATAATTTATAAAACAAATATTTTTCATTTTTTTGTAGTTTCAGTTATTAAAAAAGTGGAAATATAAGAATCCCTTTGAGTTATTTTAAACTTGTATAGAAAAACTGCCAAAGGGGGCCTGGCATTTTTTGCACCGGGGCCCTCTATTCACTAACCTCCATTGTTCTTATCAAAAGAGACTGTTTATCGGGGAGGTGTAAACAGTCTTGCTTGGTTACAATGGTTACATTACGTCAGGTGTCAGATACATATGAGTCTAACACTATCGCGGTCAAAGAGCTGACAGCCACAAAACCAGCTCTGCAGTGATCATGATTGATCTCTAACGAGTCACTAAAGCAAATTATATATCACCTGGTTAATGTGTTAAAGACAATAGAATGAGAATTAAGGGAAAGTGATTAATATATTTAAACAAATACTCTTACCTGACACTTAAGCTGATTAGCTTTAATTTAAAGGTGAACCTTCCAGGAATGTAGTTCTGTATAAATGATGGTTTAGAAAACAGTTCAAACGGGGCTCTAAATGCACTAACAATCAATAGTACACTGCAGTCAGCAATGAGATAAACAACTTAGTAATACACTTTTATTAAAGGACCAACGCACAATGACATTATATTTGTTTGAAAACATTTAAGTCTGTCTCAGAGTATAATTAAGCAGGAAAAAAGCCATTCATATAGCTAAAAAAAGGTGATGCCTCAGCAAAACCCTGGAGGCATCCATGATACATTGGTGGAGGTTGGGTGTCTGAGAGGAGTGTTTACATTTCTTGTTGCAGTGAATGATGCAAGGGATCTGCTTCTGAGACAGTGATGGGGAAGGGGCCCTCTGTTTACATCAGTCTAGTTATAGTTACAAATGCTCTGTATTTCCCTTTCCCCAGTAATTTGCTTTTATGACACCAGATATGCACTGGAAGGACATAAGTCCTCTTGAAAGTAATGGCAGTTTATGTTACCATATTCCATTATGCATATATTCGTTTCTTATCCTTGCTTTTATCTAAAATGGTTTTGTGTTTATATCTTACATAATTGTTAATGTTGTTAATGTGTTATATACTCCACTAAAATGCATTATTCCCCTCAAAATACAGTGTTCCTCCAGTCATGGGTGTAATAGGCCAAAAGAATCTGAGGGGGGTAGAGTCTAAAGAGAAAAAAAAAATATACATACAATAGTGGCACAATTTTCAACATAAACAAAATGTGTTAGAATATCAAAGAAATGGTACTTATATACTATCAATGGAAGATTTATAATGGTATCAGTCCAAGCCCACGTATGTATGAATGATGGTCTGCTATCTTTAAGGTTTGAGAGACCTCCCTGCAAAGTAAATCAGCTTGATTAAAAAAAAACTGCAGGATTGAGCAAAAAAGTACTTCAGTATCATATAACTGCATAACACAGGATTCCTCCCACTTCACTGTCATATCACTGCATAAAATATTCTTCCTCCCTCCTCAGTATCATATCACTGCATAACTCTGGCTTCCTCCCTCCACAATATCATAACACTGCATAACACAGGCTTCCTCCCACCTCACTATCATATTACTGCATAACACAGGATTCTCCCCCTTCTGACTTCTGTCTCATTTTAATCACTACATGATACTTTACCAAGGGAAAAGAGTCTGTGAGGGTAGGTGGGGATATGGGCGATGAGGAAAAGAATGGGAAGTGAAGATGAATTAGTGAAGAGCAAGAATCAGCAGGCAAAGAGAGAAGGGAGAAAGTGAGATGTGAAAAGTAAAGACTAGAAAAAACAGCATATAGAACAAAAGTCAAGTGTTTTGGTGCAGAAATACATGCATGAGAAAATATACAAGTAATTTTTAATTTCAATTGCATCTTGCAAGGGTTGTTAAAAAGGTTGGGAGGCACAAGCTTTCCTGGGAGAGACAAACTGCCCCATAGCTCTGGTGGCAAGCTTTGGTAATGCATGATTAAGTTTAATTTCAGCATTTTGATTGTCCATTATTCAAATAATCTCAGGGGGATTTGCCCCCCCCCCCCTGCCCCCAGTTCCTATGCCTCTGCCTCTATAGGCTGCTGTTATTTATATGTCTAAATTACTAACACTAACTTCTTGTTTTAGTTTGCAGACTTCGAAAGAGCTCCCGTTCACTACAAACACGTATGTGATAATTCCAGTTAACAGATCACATGATAAGGAATTTGTATTGTTGGTTACAGCTAGAAATTCCCTGGGATGGTCACAGTCAGACCCTCACCAAGTCGTACTGGATGATATAGGTAATTCACACGCCACACCATTTATTAAAGGGCCATTGTAGTGATCATGCAATGGCATTTCATTTGTTGGTTTAGCTACTGGTTATAGACTAAATCATTATTTACAAAAAATATATATAGCTTTAAAAATGTACTTTAGCATTGTAGCTTCATATTTCCCCTAAGTCCTCCAACTTCAGATTATGACCTCTTGTTCTTGATTTCCTCTTTCTCATACACTTCCCTCTTTAATCTGCACCACAAAGTAGAAAATGAAGAGTAGGAGCAATTAGGGAGTGGATGAAGTATTAGTTCCTTGTGAGACATTAGACAAAAGTTCTTACATCTTAAAAGTGCTTTGAACCTTTCCTGTTATCTGCTCATTAGCAGTGGTGGCCAGCGGCCACTAGGTGGAACAGCCAAAAACGTCTTCAATTTCCTAGGGTTAGATTTAGGGGGTAAGGTTGGGGGACAGGGTTAGGTTAGTAGCTGATGATAAGCTTAGCGCGCCACTATATTAATATGTAAAGCTTATAATCTGTCATTACTCTAACTCCTAAACGTAACCCATAAACCTAACACTCACACTAATAAAGTGACAAAATTCTCAACCACGTCACCAAGATGGCTGCTACTGCTGGCCGGCAAAAAACAGGAAATATTTCTTATAAATGTTTTTAGGATTCCCTTTACATAGCTATTGACATCAACTCAAATGTATAAACATACATAGTTGTTTTCTTTTGTGATAAGTAGAGCAAATGGGCCCATCAATTCACCCCATCTCCCTCTGACAATGATTTGGGTGTGTCAGCTGCAGCCATTCTGTCTAAAATGAGTAACTGATTACAGTTCCATGACACACCCTAATTATAGTTTTTCAGAAGAAAAAGTATAATTAAATGTGCAATTATTTGCAATTACATGCAGTCCTGTCTGTCTCTATTATTGACTTATAAAGGCCATTAGTCTCAGTTCTAGATTATTATGATGATTTTGTATGTATTTAAAATGCACTATACTGGATAAGTAACTGACAAACCCACTCCAGTATCTTTGCCAAAAAAAAAGTTATGGATAAGAACAACGAGATACATAATGATAGATGTGCCAGGAGTACTGCTGTCCATAGGGTCATGGAGAGTCAGACACAACTGAATGACTGAACAACAACAACAACAGAAAAGCACTTTATTCAAAACTGTGCAAAACTATATAGCCATTTATTTATTTTACATTTGTATCACCCGGTTAATATGTCCTGGATCTCAAGGTCAGTACCCATGACCATTAGGAGGTGACCAGCCGACCCCCAGATCACAAAGGTTGTAAGACACTGGTATATAACGCTACCTGTGACTTTACCTTTCTTGTCAAGTAGGGACTATTTTCAACTCATTGCCACAAGGTATCTATCTATCTATCTATCTATCTATCTATCTATCTATCTATCTATCTATCTATCTATCTATCTATCTATCTATCTATCTGTGCTTATCAGCCCTTCAAGCACACTGTAGTGGTTAAACAATAGAATTGCATATAATTGTTTGATGTCTGATTATCAATAAAATTAGCATGTGGAGAAAAAAACAGCATCATTTTTTAAACTTACATTTGAATCTTAGTGTATCAGACTTATGTGGTCTATTATGTATCCATAGGCTAGAATCTGCCCTAGAGCATGTCCTGATAGGAGTATTTGTTTTCATTCCTTCACCACCACAGAAATTTAGGAAATCTTACATTGCAGATCCTCCCCCAGACCCTAAACACCAACAGCAGGTGGAGATAAGCTGGTCTACTAGTCCCTGAAACACTAAAATCCAAATGTAAGTTTTTTACTTGATTGATTTGATGTACAATATTCTTTGAATTGTCAATTTTTTTATGTTATGTAAACATTGTCATGGCAATTTAGTTAACAGGGAAAATCAAATGTTAGTTTTAAAAGCTACACTGAATGTATTTTATTCATATACTGATGTTAATGTCAAAAAGTAATTAAATTAACAAAATTATATTGTCTGAGCACTGGCCCTTCAACAGGTAGATGTGGTATTTGGACACTAATTGGGATGGGCAGCACTGCATATATCTGCATATACATTCATGGGGTTTTCTCTATTATTATTGTCTTGAAATATTTATATTTCTTGAAAATAATCTGTACACACAGTGTTACGAAGTACATTTAAAGCGATACCCACCATATCTCCTCATGTTCCTGTCCTTACAGTGGTTCCTATCAGACCTGAGATCACACAAATAGAAATTCTTAATTCTCTGTTCAAAATCACAATTCGGTGGAGAAACCGAACAACAGCGAATCTGTGTTACTGTGCACTGGAATATAAACCTGCCACAAACCAGACATGGACGTGGGTATGTAATACGCAGAGAATGTCTGATGGCAATGTTCATGTGTGTCAATTCTGACCTTCATCTAGATTGACCTTTGTGACCTTTAGATTGTAAGTAGCGAGTTTTCAGTCTTGTAGGGTGCTTTGTCCAAATACTATAAGCTCAAAACAGGGCCCTCCATTTTTCAGTTGTTAATATTGTATTTTTCCCTGTTCTCTCCCCTTGTACAGCGCTACAGAATATGTCAGCGTGTTACAAATAAACAATAATAATAATAATAATAATAATAAATCATGTTTATTAACTTCATATTTGCCATTTAGATAGAGGCAAGGGCCACTCCAATGCCATAACAACAGGAGGTAAATGAGTTAATTAGAGCGGTCCATTAATACATTTCTATTTACTGTATATACTCGAGTATAAGCCGAGTTTTTCAGCCCTTTTTTTAAGGCTAAAAAGGGCCCCCTCGGCTTATACTCGAGTCACTCTCCCCCCGTGACTCTCTACCCCCCCCCGTGTCTCTCTACCCCCCCCCGTGTCTCTCTACCCCCCCCCCCGTGTCTCTCTACCCCCCCCCGTGTCTCTCTAACCCCCCCGTGTCTCTCTAACCCCCCCGTGTCTCTCTAACCCCCCATGTCTCTCTTTAACCCACCCCGTGTCTCTCCTCAACCCACCCGTGTCTCTCTAACCCCCCGTGTCTCTTTCACTCCCCCCTCCTCATTCTAATCCCCCCTCCTCACTTTATCCCTCTCCCTTTCCCCTCACTTACCTTCATCTGCAGCTTCTCCTTCGGCCTCCGCTCCTTCCTGCGTCGGCACCGGGTATAAGCTAATGACGTGGCGCGCATGTGACGTCACGTCATTAGCATATACCGGGTGCCAACGCAACCCCCCCTCCCCCCTCCTCATCCACAACCCCCCCTCCCCCCTCCTCATCCACAACCCCCCCCTCCTCATTCTAAACCCCCCTCCTCACTTTACCCCTTGCATGTGACGCCACGTCATTAGCATATACCGGGTGCCGACGCAAGAAGGAGCAGATGGTAAGGTAAGTGAGGGGAAAGGGAGAGGCGGAGGTATTTAGAGGGGTAAAGTGCGGAGTGGGGTTTAGAATGAGGAGGGGGGGTTGAGGATGAGGAGGGGGGAGGACGGGGTTGCGTCAGCACCCGGTATATGCTAATGACGTGACGTCTCATGCCCGCCACGTCATTAGCATATACCGGGTGCCGACGCAGGAAGGAGCGGAGGCTGGAGGAGAAGCTGCAGATGAAGGTAAGTGAGGGGAAAGGGAGAGGATTAAAGGGACGAGGGGGGATTAGAATGAGGAGGCGGGGAAATAGAATGAGGAGGCAGGGATTAGAATGAGGAGGGGTGGTTGAGGATGAGGAGGGAGGATGAGGATGAGGAGGGGGGTTGAGGTTGAGGAGGGGGGTTGAGGTTGAGGAGGGGGGTTGAGGTTGAGGAGGGGGGCTGAGGTTGAGGAGGGGGGCTGAGGAGAGAGTTTGAGGAGGGGGTTTAGAATGAGGAGGGGGTTGAGGAGGGTGATAAGGGAGGGGGGAAGAGACACAGGGAAGGGAGAGGGGGGAAGTGACACAGGGAAGGGAGAGGGGGAAGAGACACAGGGGAGGGAGAGGGGAGAAGAGACACAGGGGAGAGAGAGGGGGGACACAAGAAAAGGGCACACAAGAGGGGGACACAGACGGCACAAGAGGGACACAGGGGGCAGCACATTTCCCACCCTCGGCTTATACTCGAGTCACTCATTTTTCCCAGTATTTTGTGGTAAAATAGGTGCCTCGACTTATACTCTGGTCAGCTTATACTCGAGTATATACAGTAATTACTTAAAAAGCAACATTAAACTTACTTTCAAAAACAAACTTCTGGCTAATAAAACAGGTCTTTCCTGTTATCTACCAGCAACTACCCTATCGCTAATTCGAACCCTAAACCTAATCCTAACCTTAACCCTAAAACCTAACCTTGTCCCTTAACCCTAACCTAAACCTAATCATAAACCTAAACATAACCCTAAACCTAACCCAAAAAGCCTAACCCTAACCCCTAACTCCTAAGTGTAATCTTAAACCTAACCCTAACATTAACCATAACCCCAAACCCTAACCCTATCCCTAATCCTAAACCTTAACCAAACCATGAATCCTTCACCTTAACACTTAACCCTAACCTAAACCTAATCATAATAGATCTTTTTGTTATCTGTGTCCCTGAAGAAGGACACAGAGAGAAATAACAAAAAAAGGGGGGGATCACTTTTATGTGGCTAAATATGTTATGAATTGCCTCATACTACATTTTTAAAAAAAAACAATCTTTAATGAAAATTATTTAAAATAATTTTTATAATTAAAATCCGATTGTTTAAAAACAAAAAATATATACAAACAGATCTCTGAATTTATTCTCCAGAGAATACAATGACGTCACTACAGTAATTGGTTTAGATATAATGTGATATTTTTAAAAACGGCTTATAACAAATATATTTTTGTCCCTTAAAGATTTTTACAATTTCTCTATAGCTGCTAAGTGAATGTAGCCGGTGATATTAGTGTTTTACAAATATTGGTTAGAGTTGCTCTATAGATTGCAAGAAAGGCAAAAGCTGATTATATGCTATAGCTTCTTAACAAAAAGCTTTTATACAGAGGTCCCATGAAGATATTACATGCTTATACTGTCCCATACAAGGTATATGTAGTGTATAGAGGGACCATGAGGTATGCTATATCCAGTCTATATAAATGTCCAATTACATTGAGAACTTTGGGGTGTAGTAGTGGTGTCTAAAAAAGAAACACAAGGTATAACCTACTCAGTCCTAATATGATACAGAAGGTGTAGTGGTCTCTCATAGTGGATCCACGAGGTATGGCCTACTCAGTCCTAATATGATACAGAAGGTGTAGTGGTCTCTCATAGTAGAACCACGAGGTATAGCCTACTCAGTCCTAATATAATACGGAAGGTGTAGTGGTCTCTCATAGTAGATCCACGAGGTATAACCTACTCAATGCTAATATGATACAGAAGGTGTAGTGGTCTCTCATAGTAGATCCACGAGGTATAACCTACTCAGTCCTAATATGATACAGAAGGTGTAGTGGTCTCTCAAAGTAGAACCACGAGGAATAGCCTGCTCAGTCCTAATAGGATACAGAAGGTGTAGTGGTCTCTCATAGTAGAACCACAAGGAATAGTCTACTCAGTCCTAATATGATACAGAAGGTATAGTGGTCTCTCATAGTAGAACCACGAGGTATAGCCTACTCAGTCCTAAATTGATACAGAAGGTATAGTGGTCTCTCATAGTAGAACCAAGAGGTATAGCCTACTCAGTCCTAATATGATACAGAAGGTATAGTGGTCTCTCATAGTGGATCCATGAGGTATGGCCTACTCAGTCCTAATATGATACAGAATGTGTAGTAGTCTCTCATAGTAGAACCACGAGGAATAGCCTACTCAGTCCTAATATGATACAGAAGGTATAGTGGTCTCTCATAGTGGATCCACAAGGTATGGCCTCCTCAGTCCTAATATGATACAGAAGGTGTAGTGGTCTCTCATAGTGGATCCACGAGGTATGGCCTACTCAGTCCTAATATGATACAGAAGGTGTAGTGGTCTCTCATAGTAGAACCACGAGGTATAGCCTACTCAGTCCTAATATGATACAGAAGGTGTAGTGGTCTCTCATAGTAGAACCACGAGGTATAGCCTACTCAGTCCTAATATAATACGGAAGGTGTAGTGGTCTCTCATAGTAGATCCACGAGGTATAACCTACTCAATGCTAATATGATACAGAAGGTGTAGTGGTCTCTCATAGTAGATCCACGAGGTATAACCTACTCAATGCTAATATGATACAGAAGGTGTAGTGGTCTCTCACAGTAGATCCACGAGGTATAACCTACTCAGTCCTAATATGATACAGAAGGTGTAGTGGTCTCTCATAGTAGAACCACGAGGTATAGCCTACTCAGTCCTAATATAATACGGAAGGTGTAGTGGTCTCTCATAGTAGATCCACGAGGTATAACCTACTCAATGCTAATATGATACAGAAGGTGTAGTGGTCTCTCATAGTAGATCCACGAGGTATAACCTACTCAGTCCTAATATGATACAGAAGGTGTAGTGGTCTCTCATAGTAGAACCACGAGGAATAGCCTGCTCAGTCCTAATAGGATACAGAAGGTGTAGTGGTCTCTCATAGTAGAACCACAAGGAATAGTCTACTCAGTCCTAATATGATACAGAAGGTATAGTGGTCTCTCATAGTAGAACCACGAGGTATAGCCTACTCAGTCCTAAATTGATACAGAAGGTATAGTGGTCTCTCATAGTAGAACCAAGAGGTATAGCCTACTCAGTCCTAATAGGATACAGAAGGTGTAGTGGTCTCTCATAGTAGAACCACAAGGAATAGTCTACTCAGTCCTAATATGATACAGAAGGTATAGTGGTCTCTCATAGTAGAACCACGAGGTATAGCCTACTCAGTCCTAAAATGATACAGAAGGTATAGTGGTCTCTCATAGTAGAACCAAGAGGTATAGCCTACTCAGTCCTAATATGATACAGAAGGTATAGTGGTCTCTCATAGTGGATCCATGAGGTATGGCCTACTCAGTCCTAATATGATACAGAATGTGTAGTAGTCTCTCATAGTAGAACCACGAGGAATAGCCTACTCAGTCCTAATATGATACAGAAGGTATAGTGGTCTCTCATAGTGGATCCACGAGGTATGGCCTCCTCAGTCCTAATATGATACAGAAGGTGTAGTGGTCTCTCATAGTGGATCCACGAGGTATGGCCTACTCAGTCCTAATATGATACAGAAGGTGTAGTGGTCTCTCATAGTAGAACCACGAGGTATAGCCTACTCAGTCCTAATATAATACAGAAGGTGTAGTGGTCTCTCATAGTAGATCCACGAAGTATAACCTACTCAGTGCTAATATGATACAGAAGGTGTAGTGGTCTCTCACAGTAGATCCACGAGGTATAACCTACTCAGTCCTAATATGATACAGAAGGTGTAGTGGTCTCTCATAGTAGATCCACGAGGTATAACCTACTCAGTCCTAATATGATACAGAAGGTGTAGTGGTCTCTCATAGTAGAACCACGAGGTATAGCCTACTCAGTCCTAATATGATACAGAAGGTATAGTGGTCTCTCATAGTAGAACCACGAGGAATAGCCTACTCAGTCCTAATATGATACAGAAGGTATAGTGGTCTCTCATATTAGAACCAAGAGGTATAGCCTACTCAGTCCTAATATGATACAGAAGGTATAGTGGTCTCTAATAGTGGATCCACGAGGTATGGCCTACTCAGTCCTAATATGATACAGAAGGTGTAGTGGTCTCTCATAGTAGATCCACGAAGTATAACCTACACAGTCCTAATATGATACAGAAGGTGTAGTGGTCTCTCATAACCTACTCAGTCCTAATATGATACAGAAGGTGTAGTGGTCTCTCATAGTAGAGCCACAAGGTATAATCTACTCAGTCCTAATATGATACAGAAGGTATAGTGGTCTCTCATAGTAGATCCACGAGGTATAACCTACACAGTCCTAATATGATACAGAAGGTGTAGTGGTCTCTCATAGTAGATCCACGAGGTATAACCTACTCAGTCCTAATATGATACAGAAGGTGTAGTGGTCTCTCATAGTAGAGCCACAAGGTATAACCTACTCAGTCCTAATATGATACAGAAGGTGTAGTGGTCTCTCATAGTAGATCCACGAGGTATAACCTACTCAGTCCTAATATGATACAGAAGGTGTAGTGGTCTCTCATAGTAGAGCCACAAGGTATAACCTACTCAGTCCTAATATGATACAGAAGGTGTAGTGGTCTCTCATAGTAGATCCACGAGGTATAACCTACTCAGTCCTAATATGATACAGAAGGTGTAGTGGTCTCTCATAGTAGATCCACGAGGTATAACCTACTCAGTCCTAATAGGATACAGAAGGTATAGTGGTCTCTCATAGTAGAACCACGAAGTAAACAGCATAGATTGCCAGTTTCCATCTTGTAGTGTTTATCATAGTAGAACCAAGAGATATATTAACAGCTTGCCCTTAAGTTTGCAGAAAATATAGGTGGTATAGTAGTGGCATTTTATTGCCACAAGGTAATTATTGCTGAAGTCGCCGCTTGTGAAATGGCGTCTCATAGAGATTACACAGATTGTGAGAAACATAAATAAAAGTTTATTTCAGCAACATAAATATCTTTATAATGCAATTGAACAATAGTAGGATGTAATAGTGACACTAGCCAAGAAAGTGTCACAAGATAATCACAGTCAGACATTGTGAGAAAAGCAGTAACATCAACTGGTGCAAATGTATGCTTGTAATCCAATATATATAACTGATTGAATTCTAAAACTTTATTGTTCATAATAGTATCAGCAACATACTGACAGCTACTCTTAATCTCAAGACATCTTGATAAGACCAACAGTATAAACCAAGAAACTATTCATAGAATTTATATATTCAGCTAAGTGGATAAATTCCACCACCTTTGTATAGAATGTATAGCACTTTTTTCATTCTTTCACTATTTAATTTTTTCATTTGGATTTTATCACATTTAATTAGTTTATGTAAAAATAAATCACAAATATATATGTCAATATACTTTGGGAATAGTAAATTATTACTTACACAGATATCAATGCTGCTATATTAAAAGCAACATTTAAAGTCTCACTAGTCACTTATTCTAATACAGTAAGTGCTGCAATCTATAGAGCAACTCTAACCAATATTTGTAAAACACTAATATCTCCGGCTACATTCACTTAGCAGCTAAAGAGAAATTGTAAAAATCTTAAGGGACAAAAATATATTGGTTATAAGCCATGTTTAAAAATAAAAAATATATCACAATATATCTAAACCAATTACTGTAGTGACGTCTTTGTATTCTCTGGAGAATAAATTCAGAGATCTGTTTGTATATGATTTTTGTTTTAAACTATCAGATTTTAATTATAAAAATTATTTTACAACATTTTCATTAAAGATTGTTTTTTTTTTAAATTTAGTAGGAGGCAATTCAGAACATATTTAGCCACATAAACGTTTTCCCCCCTTTTTTTGTTATTTCTCTCTGTGCCCATCTTCAGGGACACAGATAACAAAAAGATCTATTATCTAAGTGTTCACACTTTGGCTATAACCAAACAAAGGATCAACTCTAAGAGAATTAAACCTAATCATAATCTTAAACCTAAACCTAACCATACCCCTAAACCTAACCTAAAAAACGTAACCCTAACTCCTACATCTAATCGTAAACCTAACCCTTACCTAAACCTTATCATAACCCTAAACTTGACCCCAAAAACCTAATCCTAACCCCTAACTCCTAAGTCTAATCTTAAAGCTCACCCTAACACTAAACATAACCTTAGCCATAAACCCTAACCTAATCCTAAACATAACCCCTAACCTAACCCTAAACCTATCCCTAATTCTAAACATAATCCTAGCCATAAAACCTTCACCTTGTCCCTTAACCCTAACCTAAACCTAATCATAACCTTAAACCTAACCATAACCCTAAATCTAACCTAAAAAATTAACCCAAACTCCTAAATCTAATCATAAACCTAACCTTAGCCCTAATCCTAAACCCTAACCCTAATCCTAACCCTAACCTCTAAAACCTAACCCTAACAACAAAGTTGCAGGTTTTATGTAATATTTTTCATACAAAACCCAACTATGCGTGAACATTTTTTTTCCATATAGCTTTAAGGTTAACTTACAACTTAAAATGTTTATATATTTCCCTTTATGCAGGGTTTCCTGTTTTTTTATGGTTTTGCTGATTGGTTCCTTTACACATAAAAATATAATCTGATTATTCATCAGTGATTTTTTTGTAAGGTGAAAGAAGATGTAATCAGCAATCCAATCGTCCTCTTCATGGAGGAAAACACAGAAGCTCTTGAACTGCGCGTCCAATGTCGAGAGGAGGCCGGAAAAAGTTATTGGAGTCATTGGAGTGAGCCCAAAAACATCTCAGAAACTGGTAATTTTATTGTGTGAGATTAACAATTAATAATTCATTCAGTTCTAAATAATATTTTGCACCTTTGTGAAATACTATAATAGTGATAATTGTGTCCAAGAACATATTGACAGAAAATCACAGTCCCATATTTACCAAGGCCGTTTGATAGAATTTAACTTGATAAAAATTGAATAAAATAATAAATGACATTTAATTTATTAAAGGGACATTGTCACCCTAACAGGAAGTTGGTTTCATATTAAATTGCATCAAAACTGCTTATACATAGCACTAGCCTTTTTTCTCCAGAGTAAATCATTCATGAGAATGAGCACTGTCATTGCTATGTGACTCAATATACTTCTGAGATAACTTGATAAGGTTGGGGGTTCTAACTTATTGTGGGCAGAAGAATGATAGACGACCTCCACGGTACAGAGTACAGTAGTTGAGTAGGTTTCCTGGTTATCATTATGATTTAAAAAGGAGCCAAACAACTATGTAATCATAAATGGCTTGATATAATCACTATCCTTCAATAAAATACTTTTTTTTTTTTTTTTTTGCATGACCAGTCATATTTCCAAAATAAATGCCCAAATTTCACAATTTCTGGTAGCCAGAAACTCGACTACCTCCATACTTATTGCAATAGCTAAATCCAATTTATGGGAGTTTGGTACTCATCGTTTTTGGTACTAACCAGCAGTCTAGAACAGATTAACATTGAGTACCAAAGTACCACTTTATATATATATATATATATATATATATATATATATATATATATATATATATATATATATATATATATATATATAATCAGATAATAATTAGATGAATCAGAGTACTGCAGTATTGATACATTTTTTATTAAGTCAAAATTAATACTAATTAGGTTACCAGTGAGAGAGAGAAATTCATAGTGACAGGCATCTTAAGTAAAAATTAATAATATAATAATTAATGGAAATGATCTCTCATTAACAAAAAAAATTGAATCTGGGTTTGTGTTTAGATCAAAATGGCCAACATCAATGTTAATTTAATGTAGCAAAATACAATGATTTACTAATATTCAATTGATAAAGTACTTGTCATTACCTATATTTTTAAATTACAGTAGTACCTCAGTTTGAGCCCGCTTCCATTTAAGTCCAATTTTGTTTAAGCCGTGTCACAGGAAAAAAAAAAAATTGGAACAAGTCGCTTGCTTGGATTGCGACCTGTCCGCGATGCGGAAGTACAATACAGTTGCAGCAGTGTAGGAAGTGCGCAAGTGTAGGAAGTGCACAAGTCGCTGTGCAAGTTAAGGGTCAACTGGCGGGCCAACAACAAAGTCTTGGTATCCGGGCAGTTCTTGATTGAATCTATGAGCGAAGTGTTTGGCACCATTGGCAAGCAATATTTGGAGGTGAAAGAACTTTCCTGTTATTAATGGACAATGCTCCTGCTCACCCTCCAGACCTGGAGGAAAACTTGCTGGAGGCCTTTCCTCTGATCTAGCCCATGTACCAGCAGGTCATCTCCAACTATAGGAAACTGTATATCTAGGCCCACTTCTGGGGGTGCTTTGAGGTGACCTCAGATACTCAGTTGACACTAAGGCCTGGCCTGGCATACAGTGTCTAACTGCGACTGGAGGAATTGTGGCCAGAAGCTGTAGATCTGAGGAACTTGGAGGCTGAACCTAGCTCAGTAGTCAAGGACATTGTGTCTCTGGGCAAGTCCATGGACCTGGAGATGAGTAATGAAGAAATTGAAGAGCTAGTGAAGGAGTACAGACAAGAAAGAGCTCAGCACTGAGGAGCTGCAGGAACTTTAGAGGGAGCAGCAACAGAAAGTGGCTTAGGAACTTTGTTCAGTTGAAAGAGAGGGAAGGGAGGGAGCACCTACTGCAATGATCAAAGAAATGTGTGCTAAATGGGCTGAGTTACAAGATTTTGTTCAACACCATCACCCAGACAAAGCTCTAGCAAACCGCATTGTGGACTTGTTTAATGATCAAGCAATGTCTCACTTCAGAAACATTTTGAAACAAAGGCAAAAGCAAGTTTGTCTTGATAGGTTTCTAGTGAAATTGTCTCCATCACAGTCTCCAACAGAGTCTCCAGCATGTTGCAGTGGTGTTAAGAGACATAAAGGACAAACATCCCCTGTGCAAGTGCCTGATGTTGCAATGGAAGAGGACTCTTCTTTCAAGCAATGACCTGTCTCCTCTCTCTCATCTTCTACATTGCTACCATCCCACTGGGCCTTCAAGTCTTCTCAGAACTGTAGAGTTAAAGTGAAATTAAATTCTCTGTTAATTGACGTATGGGAAATGGTTGTTTGGTTTGCATCCTGTTTGGTTCTCATCTTGTTTGGTTTGCATCCTGCCGTCCAGAACGGATTAAGGACTTAAACCGAGGTACCACTGAATAACATATTTGAAACCTCCACTTAGTCACCTTAATGTGTGAGGGTCATAAATATATGAATGAATATTTTGTTATACTTCATTGTTGAATGTAATAAAATGCCACTATACTGCCATCTGCTGGCTGTGTACTAGTACCACAAGGATAAAAAGCAAATTAAGTTTCTGCCTTAAAATAAAATATTGGAGATTACAAAATTTACAGCATATTAAATTGGAGTATGGAAGTAACATGTAAAAATATGATTTTTGATAAATAACAAATTACAATATGTTACAAAGTTACACACTTAATCTGTATAAACATTTTTTTTTATTATTTATGTCAGTATTACTTTACTTGAAAGGGACACAGTGGAGGTTCCATAAGGTAAATCTTTAAGCAATAACAAGCTATTTATTATTTGAATGTTTAAAAATTATATTTTTTTACAGTAAAAGTGCATTTAAGTTGTATAAGTATTTGTCGTTTAGCCTTTTTGGATCCACCCGCCAAGCAAACAATGATATTACCTACTAATTGTAGATAATTGCCAAAAATTGCTAATTAGACACAGTCTCTGGATCTTTTTTTTTTTTTCAATGGACAGTCATGTGCACATTGCAAGACTAAAGATGCTCAGGTATATATAAACAATTGTAAAGTCTTCTGCCCTCCCAGTTTATCATTTCACCATCTGTCACTGGGTTCCCTAAATTGAAATAAGTATACACATTTCAGCCATGGTCTTGTGCAATCAAATAAATATGTACATATTTACAGGTGTAGTTCCCCTCTAATACTATATACCCCTTCTAGATCACTAAATTGTTGTGGTGAAGGGGCTTGTGTACTTCAATGTAGCTGAGGGCTATACCTTGTAGCGTCATCCATGATGGGCAGCTCATAGTAGAGAGATCAGAAAAAAACTGTGGTCCAATGGAGAAGGAACTGGCAACCCACTCCAGTATCTTTGCCAAGAAACCATATGGATAAACACAGTCAGCAACACAGACAAATGTGCCTGGCATGCTGCGTCTATATTGTCCCAACTTAAGGACTGAACAACAACAAAGCTATATACACATACAATGTCTTCATATTAATGTATAAATATTCTGACATGATCACCTGGAATCACCATAGTAATACTGTATATAAATATTTAGTAAGTGTTTCATATAAACAAGCATATATTCAGCCAAGGTCTCCTATAGACATATACGGGACATAAGCCAGAAACCATTATAATATAAATATTCAACCCAAATTAATATACAGTGAATATAAAAAGTCTACACACCCCTGTTAAAATGTCAGGTTTCTGTGCTGTAAAAAAATGACACAAAGATAAATAATTTCAGAACTTTTTCCACCTTTAATGTGACCTATAAACTGTACAACTCAATTGAAAAACAAACTGGAATCTTTTAGGTAGAGGGAAGAAAAAATATAAAAATAAAATAATATGGTTGCATAAGTATGCACACCCTTAAACTAATACTTTGTTGAAGCACCTTTTGATTTTATTACAGCACTCAGTCTTTTTGGGTATGAGTCTATCAGCATGGCACATTTTGACTTGGCAAGATTTGCCCACTCTTCTTTGCAAAAACACTCCAAATCTGTCAGATTGCGAGGGCATCTCCTGTGCACAGCCCTCTTCAGATCACCCCACAGATTTTCAATCGGATTCAGGTCTGGGCTGTTGCTGGGTCATTCCAAAATTGTAATCTTCTTCTGGTTAAGCCATTCCCTTGTTGATTTGGATGTATGCTTTGGGTCGTTGTCATGCTGAAAGATGAAGTTCCTCTTCATGTTCAGCTTTCTAGCAGAAGCCTGAAGGTTTTGTGCCAATATTGACTGGTATTTGGAACTGTTCATAATTCCCTCTCTCTTAACTAAGGCCCCAGTTTCAGCTGAAGAAAAACAGCCCCAAAGCATGATGCTGCCACCACCATGCTTCACTGTGGGTATGGTGTTCTTTTGGTGATGTGCAGTGTTGTCTTTGCGACAAACATATGTTTTGGAATTATGGCCAAAAAGTTCAACCTTGGTTTCATCAGACCATAACACCTTTTCCCACATGCATTTGGGAGACTTCAGATGTGTTTTTGCAAAATGTAGCCTGGCTTAGATGTTTTTCTTCGTAAGAAAAGGCTTTCGTCTTGCCACTCTACCCCATAGCCCGGACATATGAAGAATACGGGAGATTGTTGTCACATGTACCACACAGCCAGTACTTGCCAGATATTCCTGCAGCTCCTTTAATGTTGCTGTAGGCCTCTTGGTAGCCTCCCAGACCAGTTTTCTTCTCGTCTTTATGTCAATTTTGGAGGGAGCTCCAGTTCTTGGTAATGTCACTGTTGTGCCATATTTTCTCCACTTGATGATGACTGTCTTCACTGTGTTCCATGGTATATCTAATGCCTTGGAAATTCTTTTGTACCCTTCTCCTGACTGATACCTTTTAACAATGAGATCCCTCTGATGCTTTGGAAGCTCTCTGTGGACCATGGCTTTTGCGGTGTGCTGCGACTAAGAACATTTCGGGAAAGACAAACTAGAGAAGCTGAACTTTATTTGGGGTTAATCAGCGGCACTTTAAATGATGGCAGGTGTATGTTGACTCCTATTTAACACGATTTGGAATGTGATTGCTACATCCCCAGTTATAAGAGGGTGGGCCGACTTATGCAACCACATTATTTTTATTTTTTATTTTTCTTCCCTCCACCTAAAAGATTTCAGTTTGTTTTTCAATTTAGTTCTACAGTTTATAGGTCACATTAAAGGTGGAAAAAGTTCTAAAATTATTTATCTTTGTCTCATTTTTTAAAACACAGAAACCTGACATTTTAACAGGGGTGTGTAGACTTTTTATATCCATTGTATATGTAGTTCCAGTCTGTGACCTGCATTATTTTGTTTTTAAACCAAAAAAAAGTATTTTGGGGGGGTTTCCAAGCTAGAAAAATTGTGCCCCTAAGAGAATAGGGGGAGGTAGCTTTGTTAAATTTTCAGGCACAATGTACAATGCCTTGGAAAAGTATGGCCTTGGCATTTTTCGTGTTTTGTTGCCTCACAACCTGGAATTAACATGGATTGTTTGAGCATTTGCATCATTTAATTTACAGAACACGCCCACAACTTTGAAGATGCTTTTTCTTTTTATTGTGAAGCAAGCAACAAATAGGACAAAATAACAGAAAAAGTCAATGTGCATAACTATTCACCCCCCTAAAGTCAATACTTTGTAGAACCACCTTTTGCGGCAATCACAGCTCCAAGTCACTTTGGATAAGTCTCTATGAGCTTGCCAAATCTTACCACTGGGATTTTTGCCCATTCCTTTTGGTGGGCGGCCTCTTGGCAGGTTTGCTGTTGTGCCATGTTCTTTCCATTTAGTTATGATAGATTTGATGGGGCTCCTGGGGATCATCAAAGATGTGGATATTTTTTTATAACCTAACCCTGACTTGTACTTCTCAACAACATTGTCCCTTGTTTGGAGAGTTCTTTGATCTTCATGGCAGTGCTTGGTTAGTGGTGCCTCTTGCTTAGGTGTTGCAGCCTCTGGGGCCTTTCAAAAAAGGTGAGTATGTGTAATGACAGATCATGTGACACTTAGATTGCACACAGGTGGACATCATTTCACTAATTATGTGACTTCTGAAGGTAATTGGTTGCACCAGAGCTTTTTATGGGCTTCATAACAAAGGGGGTGAATACATACGCACATGTCAATTTTCTGTTTTCTATTTCTAAAAAATAGTTTTATGTATATATTTTTCTCATTTCACTTCACCAACTTAGACTATTGTGTTCTGATCCATCACATAAAATTCAGATTAACAAAACATTGAACTTATGGCTGTAATGTAACAAAATAGGTAAAAAGTCAAAGGGGTGAATACTTTTGCAAGGCACTGTATAGCCAACAAAGTGCACACCATTGCCTGGAGACTTGCTGCATTATAGTAATTTGCCTTGAAATCAAGCTGTTGCTGTAAAGGAAGCCCATGGACGTTTTTTTAATCTCTTTTCTAATGACATTATTCTTAAAGCCCTTTAGTCCTGTCTCTCAGTTTTACCCCCTTTTTTTTCTTGATGACCTTATCATGCTGGAGACAATCAGCTGAACTTGAGGCTAAAACTATAGCCAAGTGAAATAAATAATTAAATAGGAATTTTAATGATCAACCCATAATTAAAATAACATGTTCCATTAGGGCATTACAGTGGCAATTTTAAGCCCCATATGATGCAGCAGAGACCTAGTAATGGCTTTGGTGGATGACAGTGTTCCAAACAATATGAAAATATTGAAGTGTGCTACTCAGGCTGGTTACTTTGTTGCTGAAAAATTGTAGTTCATTTAAATGATCTTAAACGTATTATTAATCAATGGCATTCTATGTAAGCTTGCAGAATGTCAATGTTCTTTAATAAGTGTAATGGAAATGTAAGCCTATTTTATTCTTTCTTATAGCACCAGTTGAAACTTTTGATGTCTGGAGGAGTCTTGGTCCAATTTACCCCAATGGAAGTCAAGAGGTGACTATTCTTATAAAGGTAATAGCAGACAATAGTATATTATTCATATTTAGAATTGACATAGAATTCAATTATAATATATATAATATAAACAATAAATGTAATAAATCCTATGGACAGGGGCGTAGGAACTGTGTGGGATAAATAAATAATACATTTGTGTTGACATTTGAACGTCTAAAACAAGTTAAAAAAAACTTGTTTCATGCCCAGAATTCAGAGAAACACAGTTATTACACTGCATTCTGGGTACCTTTGCAGGGACAGGTAAATGTGCCCACAAAGGCTTCGCTCTTGCAATCCATATCCAATATATATTATATATATTTTTTTTATTATATTGGGAGGACCCTTGGCATTGAGAATTTAAACAAAGAAATGTAAAAATAAAAAGTTTTTGAGGGGTACTGTAGCAATGGGGACCCCCAGAGCAGGGCCTCAGTGGAGTTGAATTATCCCCCCCCCCCCAGATTTTTTTGAACAACAATCAGTTTACTGATACTGCTAATTTGTTTCTCTTTAAGCTGTGATGCAGGCTGCTCTGCTGTAGGTTTAAGTTTCAGCTCTGGGAACAGAGATCAATACTGTTTCTCATTAAATTAGAGTTTTATTAACATGCTTGACATATGACAGGCAGTTCCCACTGCTATGACTTTAAACTCTAAGGGAAATTAATAATTTCAGCCAGGATCACAGCTTAAAGGAACTCTGACATCCCAAAATCAAGTAGTTTTTCGTGTTATTACTAAAGAGCATGAAAACTGCTTATATGTTGTGTTAATCAGTCCTGGGAAATTCCATATTGTAGTTGCCCCATTCAAATAAGCATACAGATCTTGATGTTATTATTCTTAAATATTCTTAAAGTAATATCATTTAATTCTCCTAAAAATAAGCTTCGTTAATCTAAAAAAAACATCCCTTTTCAAATTCGCCATAAAATGTTTGAGGCAATTAAAATGAATACTGCTTTGTTAATCACTATAATAGTTAGTAGTTGTGAGTAATGCCTACCAGATGCGTTCTGCGCAGGCGTTACTAACAACTGCTATTCGCAAACTGCGGGGAAATCTTGCAACTGCGTATGCACAGTTGCGCAGTTGCGCCCCCAAACACAAAGGGCCTCATTCAATTGCGATTCGGCCAATTGAATAGGGCTCTATATAAGCACACAGCATATTTTTGTTACAGAAGTTTTTAGTTAGTGAACTTCTATCCAACAGCAAGGTCTTCACTAACTAAAAACTTCTGTAAAAAAATATGATATGTGCTTATATAGAGCCCTATTCAATTGGCCAAATTGCAATTGAATGAGGCCCAAAGTGTACATGCAAGGGGAAGAGAGAGGGAGAGAGAGGAGGCAGCGAGAGATGGAAAGAGATAGGGGGAGAGAGAAGAGGCAGAAAGAGAGGGAGGGAAAGTGAGAGGGAGGGGGGAGAGAGAGAGAGGGAAGGGAGAGAGAAGAAGGGGGGAAGAGAGAGGGGAAAGAGAGGGAAAGAAAGAGGAGGGAGAGAGAGAGAGAGAGAAGGAGAGAGTGAGGTGAGAAAGGGGGAGGGGGAGAGAGGAAGGGGGAGAGAAAGAGAGGGGAGATATAAAGAGGAGAGAGGGGAAGAGAGCGAGATGGAGGGGGAGAGAGAAGAGGCAGAAAGAGAGGGAAGGAAAGTGAGAGGGAGGGGGAGAGAGAGATGGAGGGGAGAGAGAAGAAGGGGAAAAGAGAGAGGGTAGAGAGAGGGAAAGAAAGAGGGGGGAGAGAGAGAAGGAGAGAGTGAGGAGAGAAGGGGGGGAGAGGAAGAGGGAGAGAAATACAGGGTAGATATAGAGAGGAGAGAGGGGAAGAGAGAGAGCTGGAGGGGGAAGAGAGAGGAGATAGGGATGGGTGAGAGAGAGGGAGTGAGGGAAAGAGAGAGGAGGCAGAGAGAGAGAAGGAGGAAAGAGAGAGAGGAAGGGAGAGAGAAGGAGGGGGAGAGAGAGAGGATACAGAGAAGGAGGAGGAGAGAGAGAAGGAGGGGAGAGAGAGAGGGAGGAGAGAGAGAGAAGGAGGGAGAGAGAGAGAGAGGAGGCAAAGTAGCTGGAGGAAGAGAGAGAAAGTGAGGAGGGAAAGTGACAGAGAGACAGCACAGAGAGAGACAGAATAGACAATTGAATATAACATATGATACCATCATTTATGACGGGCAAGTTACTAGTCTATAATAAACTGCAGGGCTGTCATCAGAAAACAAGGGGTAATAGAAAGGGCCCCCAAACCGTGCACTGACATTTTGAGCGCCCACCTTTTTTCATTAGCCATGGGTGCCTTTATCTTTATTGGGCCCCATACACCAGCCCCTTTTAACTGAATTGAATACATTTAACATTTAATTTGATTTTATTGTTTCCCAGCGTGTTGCTCCTGACGCTCCACGTGGAGCAATTTGGGGATTTAAAGTGTTTTATGAAGACAAAGAAAAAGAGACAGTGATTAAGACCTGTGCCAAGTCTCAGGTAGAGTGCCCAGTCCTAGTACCAATGGGAATAAGAGTGTTATTTATTGCAGCCTACAATTCACAAGGGGATTCTGCGGCCAGCAATGTCACATTGCAGCAAGCACCCGGTAAGAATAATTAGAGATTTATAACTGTTTTTGTTCAGACCTAATTTTAAATGTTTCTTTTTTTCCATTAAATTATAAGCATTAAAGTACCACAAATTCCGCTTTATGTGCTCTGCAGCATTAAAATTAGAGGAAAAAGTGTTTTCATTTTTAAAATTGACGCAGAATTGATAGAGTTAGAAATCACCAAGGAAACAAATAAATTAAAAATGTAGTTGTCATGCTAAAAAAAAAAAATTTCGTACAGAAAATAAAAATAAAAACTCGCCAATTAAAATTCTAAAAAGAAAATGAGCATTCTTTTTCCTTATAAAATAACCAAGACTCAATCAATTTTTGCACGCAGGACAATTGCGAGCTGACAACATTACGCCGTCAGTTGGGCACTGCTGAAAAGCAGGCGTCAAATGCTCGCTGTTAAAATCGTGCATGATTGCAACCTGGGTTTGATACCCACATAGTAGAGGTGAAAGCACCGAATCCTAACCAGTGGATCACCAGTTAACCCTCGGACCCACCATTTGCCCCCTAACTAAAACAATACTGCACTACACTCCTAACTCAAATAAAAAAACTAGCTAGGTTATTCCTATATTCAACACCCTGAACCCCCCTTAATCCTATGACACCTAACCCTAAAACCCCTATGACTAACCCTAATCCTAACATCCCTAAGCCCACCTTACCTGAGTCCGGCTTGCAGTTGTGTACGTTTTTATGACGGCTTGCTTTTCTCCTGCGTGCAAAGGACGGGTCACGCAATCAATTGTATATACCTGTGATTATGTCTACCATCAAATTATATATGCACCTCCCTTTAATATGAGACTGATGACACTCGGGGCCATTATACATGAATCTAGATAACAGAACTAAATTCGAACTTTATAAGTGTTATTATTACACCTTATTCACATACAAAAAAAAACCATAAAAAAGTGCAAAACATTAATACATTCACAAATACTAACAACAATTCTATTCTAAGGGTTTGGTATTTAGTTTAAAGCGTCTTGTGCAAATGATATTAATAACAAACATTCATACATATATGTGTTTTACCAATTCCATACATAAAAGTTTTACAATGCAATAATAAATACATTATAAATAAATATATGTGAATCTCAAAAACCTTACACCCTCTTAAAATCAATATTCAGTCAAATAAAATTATAATAATAGGGAATCCCTGCTGGAGTATCAGCACTTGGGACCCACTTTTGTTGTTGTTGTATCATTCAGTCGTGTAATTCTCTGTGACTTCACGGACCGTAACACACCAGGAACATCTTTATGTCCGTGGTCATGCTGATCCACTTGGTATTCATGGCAGAGATACTGGAGTGGGTTGCCAGTTCCTTTCCCTGTGGGCCACAGCATACAGCTCCTGGTTTTCCTAGGAGGTCTCCCATCCAAGTAGTGACCAGGCCCAACCTTGCATGGCTTCAGGGTGGTGTAACCTCTCAGTTCCCCGACTATAATCAAACCCAGGTCGCAGTGGTGAAAGCACTGAATCATAAACACTGGACTACCAGGGAACGCTGGGACCCACTACTTGCCCCCTAACTAAAACAATACTACACTACACTTCTAACTCAAATAGAAAACTAGTTAGGTTATCCATATATTTATTATGGTAGTGCCACTTGGGACCTGCTACTTGCCCCCTAAAAAAGAAAAATATAGATCTACACTACCTATTATTTTAATTATGGAGCAATATCCATGTATGTAATATTATAATTAATATAAAATACTTACATTAATACTGATTATGGCAAATTGATCAGGCCTTCCCCTTGGTTGGATTCCTAATTTACACATTTTAATCCAGTTTGTTGCCTCTTCCTGAATGAGTAATGAGCTCTGTACCGCTTGGGGACAGGAGTGGGACAGACACAGGGGTGGGAGAGACAATGGGGGGAAGAGACACAGGGGAGGGAGAGGGGGGAAAGAGACAGGAGAGGGGGAGAGAGACAGGAGAGGGGAGAGAGACAGGAGAGGGGGAAGAGACACAGGGGAGGGAGAGGGGGGAAAGAGACACAGGGGAGGGAGAAGGGGAGGAAGAGTCACAGGGGAGGAAAAAGGGGGGAAAAGAGACACAGGGGAGGGCAAGGGGGAAGAGACACAGAGAAGGGAGGGAAGAGACACATCAAATATTATACCGTCATTTATGGCATGCAATTTGCTAGTACATAATAAAATTCAAAATATACAAGGCCAATTTATATAACATTTTAGCATTGGTCTAATCCACAAATTGTTGTTGTGGTTGTTTAGTCATTCAGTAGTGTCCGACTCTCCGTGACCTTATGGACCACAGCATGCCAGGCACATCTGTTAGTCACTGCCCCTCTGAGCTCCATCAAGCTCATGTTCATTGCCTCAATGACGTCATCTATCCATATCCACCTCTGCCTTCCCCTTCTTCGTGTACCTTCAATATTTCACAGCATCAGCGTCTTCTCTAGGGAATTCTGTCTTCTCATGATATGCCCAAAATATTTTAACTTCAGCCTCATGATCAAACCTACCAGTGAACAGTTTGTCTTGATTTCCTGAAGTAATTATTTATTGGATCTTTTTGCAGACCACGGGACTCTAATCAGTTTTCTCTAACACCACAATTCAAAGGCGTCAGACTTCTTTATGGTCCAGATCTTACATCCGTATGTAACTATTGGGAATACCAGAGTTCTAGCTATGAGGACCTTTGCGGATAAAGTAATATCGTTACTTTTTACTAGTAGCAGCATTAAAATGGAATACTGATTTTATTTTATTTTTTTACAGTTTCACAAGGACATCAAAATCTGGCAATTACAACAAAATCTCCGACTTCAATACTAGTAAAATGGGAACTCCCCAAAAAATCAAATTCCCACCCATGTTGGTTTATTCTTCAATGGGTTCTTGATTCCTGTGATGGAAAACCTACAAATGTATCATGGCAGAAAATTCCAAAGGAACAGACTCAGTTTTATATAAAAGGTAAACAATCTCTCTTATCTGTTTTGTTCTTAAATTTGCAAATATTTATTTTCTCCAAATATTATTGTCTTTTATATTGATTAACTAATTGATTTTAGTTAAAGGGACCTGAAGTCACCAGTTGTGCTCAGCACCATCAGGCATGTGGGGGGGGGAGGCATCTGCCCAGGAGGCTGTCATGAATTAGCCCCTGCTTGGAGGGAGGCAAATAAAGATTTCTATTAGGACAGTCTGCTGGAAAGATACTGTCCTAAACCTGGGCATCTGGTGGGTCAAGAGAAGGCTGAATCGCAGAAGTTTAAATAAAAGTTTTAAAATGAAACCGTTCTACTATATGAGCATTACAGCGATCTATTAAACATGTAACGAATGTTAACTGTAAATAAAGAAAATATTGTTTAGTTGTTCAGTTGGGTCTGTCTGTGACCCTATGGACTGCAGCACGCCAGGCACATCTATCTATGTCTGTGGTCTTGTTTATCCATAAAGTTATCTTGGCAAAGATACTGGAGTAGGCTGCTAGTTCCTTCTCCAGTGGCCCTCAATGACCTGCACTTCTTGGGTGACCTTACATGGTATAGCTCACAGCTTCATTGAGGTACACAAGCCTAGTCACCAAAACAAGGTAGCAATCCAGAAGAGGAAATAAAGAAGAGGTGTCAACAAAATATAATGCAGTGTTATTTTTACATTTGTGACCTAAGACCACCCTCACAAATAAAGGGCTCACACTACTAGTGTCTCATACTGCACTGCAGCAAAGAGACAGTGACATGCTGTGTGTCTGAGCATCATGAGACACTGGTAGTGGGAAGCTCCATCCCCTGTGTGTACATGGCTTAAGGTGAAACATGGCACCCTGGATGAGAGAGAACTGGACGACGCAAAGGTTTCATAAGGTGAGAAACTGTTACTTTGGAGGCTTCTTAGAAGTAATTGAAATGTACGTTTTATAGGACAATAGTTGTCACCTATTTAACATATTTATGTCCTAGCCATTGTAGTACCCCACCAAGAGGAGCTAGTTATTCTAATTATGCATTGATCATTGCATATTGAATAAATTATTATAATAACAACATCCTACCGAGTGTTTGTCTACACCATGATAATGTAATTAAGAGAATTAACTGAGAAACGGGTATGAAGGTTTTTTTAGAACAATTAGATTTGATAATTATATAAACATCCATTGATAGTCTGCCCAAACAGCAAAGGCTTGCTGCCAATGGAAATCTTTTTAATACAAGTCATTGGATATCATTGTATTGGTACACTTTGTGTCTGAAAAAGTAGGTCTGCTAGCCAAGCACCCACTCCTCATTGAGTTTATAGTGAGTAGAAATCATCAGCAGCTAAAGTTTGAAAGTAACATACATATTAAATATTGCTTTTTTAAATAATGTGATGGAGTGCCATTAGGGATCACAAGAGAGCTCTGTAAGACTTCTCCCTTGAGAATGAAAAGAGTTAAATTCATTCAGTTATCAGTGGCTAAATGGAAGCAGCCTAGCTGTGAACTGCCTTTAAAAGCAGCCGTGAGCTGTGTGTGAAAGCCCTGGACAGCTCAGCTGCGGGGATCCTGAGAGCTGGGATTTGTGCTGGAGCGAGACAGTCAGGAAGGCTGCGGAGTTCCAGAGTTTGCGCACAGAGAAGACCTCTGTCATATTGGAGATATTCCACTGAGATAGGATTATCTGGAGACACCATCCCTAAGAAGCCGGAAGGAACAAGGGATAAAAGGTTGGTGCCAATGCATATTATTCTCATTGTATCCAGAGAAGGATTACAAAGGTCCCAGGGAGAAGAAGAGTGCATTGAGAGTGAGAGTAAGAGTTCCTCATTACAAGAGGGTGACAAGGGCCCTATGCTTCACAAACAATTGATAGAAGCTGTAGAGGAAAAGGCAAATAAGAGACTGTATGTTTCCTGGCCACAAGGTGGCGATATATCACAAATAAGAGACTGTTTGCATCCTGGCCACAAGGTGGCGATATATCGCTGAATACAAGCACTGTTATTTTGTTCTGTTTATGCTACCCAATAAACAGCAGTAAAAATCTGACAAGCCTGCTGTGTCTTCCTCCCTGGGTAAAAGAGATAAGAAAGTGCAGGACGCAAACCCCGCCAGAAGGGGGCGCTCTGCCACAATAATTTAATATTAATTTTATTAATGATCAATGCTAATTAAAACATTTAGTACATATCGTTTGGACATTAAATTAGTAACAAATGTTAATTGCAATTAAAGGAAACGTGTCATCAAATATAGGGCTACAAAATATGTTGGCGCGTTACAAATATTGGATAATAATAATAAAAATAAAATACATTCTAAATCTAAACTCCCTATTGATCTTGCAGTTATCGTCTTTCTACTTTACAAGATTGTTTATTCTGGTATTCTTGGCAAACAACAGTTCACAGGGTACAATAATATGGATATAGATATTGAATAATGTAAAAGACTTATAGTAATTCATGTGTGTCTTTTTTTCAGATGTTATAAAGGCCGGCAGGACCATGAACATATCTCTGTACGCAGTTTATCCTGGTGACGTTGACCTCATGTATTCCTATTTGGGTTTCTTAAGAGAGTCCAGTAAGCTTCACTTGTGTACATACATTTGTATGATTTGATTTCATCTGTCCTGTGGTTTGTTTGTCTGATGAGATATCAGGAAGGTATTGCTCTTTCGTATATGTGTATAGACATAAAAAGGATTGGCTGCACCAATTAAATTAAACTAGCTGCTGCAGCGCTAAGAAATACATTTGTTGCTTTTTAATATTTACACTTAGTATGAGTTTTCTGTGTAGATAGCTCAATAGATAGAACATCAGCCTGCAATATGAAAGTTCCATGGTTCAAAGTCAAGTCATTGCTATTTTGTTTTGTTTTTTTACTAATTTATTACTGAGTCCATGGGATGAAAAAAACAACAAAAAGATTTACAGCTTTACTATATAGCGCTCTATATAAGCACAAAGCATATTTTTTTTTACAGAAGTTTTTAGTTAGTGAAGACTTTGCTTTTAGATAGAAGTTTACTAACTAAAAACTTCTGTAAAGAAATGTGCTCTGTGCTTATATAGAGCCCTATCCAATTGGCGGAATCACAATTTAATAACGCTGTGATTCTGTAAAAGACAACATTGCAGTGCATTGACAGTCACAGTCACTCGTTCCCCTTCTAAACAGAGTATCAAACGTTCCATGACTTCTCTTCTGCTGCTATTGGATACATCGCACAAAGTGTCTTCATCACAGTCTAAAATGTATGAGATACACAGAGATTAAGCTCCGATTACTGGAATCTGCAGCTTATCTCACCTACCTGCTGTCTCAATACAGATTCACTTTCTTTTCTTTTTTTGTTTTGTATAAGGGTAATAAACGGCTATAGTACCAATAAGTAAAATGCATATAACTAAGTTTGTACTTAGTCTGTTTTTAAATCACCTTTCCACAGGATTTTCAACCCTTATGTTTTGATGCACATCAGGTTTAGTGAGTTTAATGTCATGTTACTTTTAATTTTTGGAGGTATGTGACATGAACAAAATAACTTGCTATATTATGATCTAGGATTTGATCTATTGCATCAAAGCATGTAAAATATCTACAACTTTGATTACCACGCTCTAAAAAGGAAGTTGTCTTTTTCATCTCAGTCGCATAGATAAAAACTTTGAGAATAAAACCCTAAATCAATTCTCTAAAGATGTTTCCACTGAGTGGGCGACGTGACATGGCAGTGATCCAGAGTACCTGCATTGTGGTGACACTCGTGAAAGTGCATCTTGAATCTTCCGGTTTGAGGAAGTGGCTGCATCATTACTACGTATGCAACCACACTATGTAACACCTGCTTAGGTACTTTACACAAGGGAAAGTGAGAGTAGACACTCCAGGTCATAACTGCTTGTGTGAGTCTGGTGTGGTCAAAACTACACATGGGGGGAATCAGGTGTTTCCTGCTCCTTTCACTTATTTTTTCTGCGCACACAAAGTAACTGCCTCTTCTCTTTTCAGCTAAATAAAGGGGTCCAGCATTCTTAAAGAGACACAATGGTTTTCTTTATTAACTAGTAATATAATACACATATGTACCTATTTACATTTTGTTAACATATTTTTTATTAAGAAGTACTCAAAAGCTCTGTCTAAAATCATACAAATAGTACCTGCTTGAGTATCTCCTCTATAGCTCATGAAGACACAGCATGTTCATACTGGTTGTGCAATGTCTAATATTAGCCAATCAGTGACCATCACTCAGCTACTTTCTGCTTTTGCTGACAGAGATAACTGACAGGCTAATTTAAAACACTGTACATCATAGCATGTTTCTTAAGGAGATGGTAGAACCAAGCAGGTACTTTTTCAAATGAGTAGCCAGTCAAGTTAGTGGAGCTGGGTTATGTCAGCTGCTAGGAGAGACAAGCAGCTGTACAGCAAGCTGAGCTCTCTGTGTCTTTCATCACATTACAAAGTTACAAAGAAACATAGATACTTTGAGTAAGCTTTTATTAGTGCATCATATTTGGCATCAAAAGAGCAGTAGTTGAAATTTGGGTATAATGGGCCTTGTGACAGCTCTGCAGGGTAAAAGTAATATTATGAAGTGCACTGTAAATAGAGAAGAGAGCAATACTCAGAATGTTTTAGCAGATAAATGAGTGACTGTGACTGTCAATTCATCCCAGAGATCACAGTTGTTTTCTACTATAAATTTATAGTTTATACCTGGTCTCTGTTTTATCTCGTGAGGCTAATACAATAAAAAGGAATGAAAAAAAAGTTGTGGGTACCTGTATTTGAGTTTAATACCTCTATTTTTTGCAGATAACATTAAACTATCTAAAAAGTGAGAAAAATACACATTTGCACTGCTGTCATATATATCTCTGCACAGCAGGTTCCAATTCCTCATCTGATGAGGCCTTCTTACTAATTAACAGTTGTTTTATGGAATGTTTTAAACACTCTGAAAGTTCTAAAATGCATCAAACTCTATCGATTAAGCAACAAGCACATGCAGAAAACCAGTCAGATTCATACAGGACAAGTAGAAATGGAATCACTATGAGGAGATAGAGAAATCAACACAGAAAAAGGGAAATATAGATAGGAAAGTCTGCAGTGTATGGAAAGGGGCCATAACATCAAAAACGTCAAGTGTTCTAGTCAAGATTTATACAATTTTGTATAGCGTTTTAGGGGGACTTTAAAGGGACACATAATTCAGCACAATTTGGAGCACATCACTGTAAAGATCTCCTAAAAGCATGTTGAAATACTTTTTAATTTTTGAAATAATTTCTCATTGAAATATGCATTTATGAAATGAAATATCTGTTTACATGAGTCATTGGCATGCCACCAGACAGACCCACAGAAACAGCTCTGTGCAGTGAGCAAGAGAAAAATCTGTGCGTAGAATGGAATGATGGAAACACCTAAATAGTATAGTTGTGGGTTAACTGCTCTCTGCTTTCCTAAGTTCAGGGAAAACAACTATAAAACTTTGTGTTCACTGCACAGTGTTGGCATATGTTATTATTTATGGAACAGTCAGTAGGCAGGCTACAGTGTGTTTGTAAACAGACCTAAACCTTTAGATTTGTAGGTGTTGTTAGTGTAATAAAAAAAAAAAGAAGATAATTTTATCATACAATCTTGTGCTGTTTGACACCATTAATAGCACTTACTGTGAGGTAAATGGCCATTTAAGTTTCTCCATGGGGCAAACCTCCAATCCAACAGAATGTTTAGGTATTTGTTATGGTATAAACTCAGCTAAACGATCTACTAAATTTGCTGAATATGTTAACATTAAAGTCTAAAGGAACCTTGATCTCATTAGATGAATCATATATCTGATTGTGTAGAAAACAATATTATGTGACAAATTGTTTTCCTTTTTTAAATTGCTGCTGAATTGATGGAGTTAGAATCATTTGTAGTTATGTTTTTTTTTTAATTAGCTGTATATACAAAGGCCATTTTTATATTTGATTGTATAAAAAAAGAAATAAACTGTAATAAAGTAATTTCCACACTACCAGAGACTGTCTGCATATAGGAGCGGAGATGATTAACTGTAGATTGGGAAAATCTTCAGATTTTTGTAATTAGTCAACAAAGTTTGCAGCTTAGTAAACTCTTGGCATAATATATTTTAAGGTAAAAGGACATCTCCCCCCCCCCCCCCCTCATTCCCATGCCCTGCTATGTTACCCCCCCCCCCCCCCCCGCCCCGTTCCTTAAAAAGGAAGTATGACTGTCACGTTAGCTTCCGCGCTCTACTTAAATACTTTCATGTTCATACTTCACAAATATGTGTAGCTTTTGATAATCTCCAATTATCCTTCAACAGAGAGATCATACAAGATTTACATTTTCTTAAATTATTATGTTTTTTGTTATACATGCAAAACAAACTACATATTGATAATATGTATGACATGAATCATGGAAAGTTTTGGACTGCGGTTACCATTTAAATCTACCCCTTTAATATTTTGTTTAATTGGAAATGCTATCATTATTTTTCCACAGAACCCAAGAGAGGTCCCAATGCAAATATTAAAATGAATACTAGAAACAAAATAATTGTCGAGTGGACCGAAATTCCTTTTTGTGAACAAAAAGGGTTAATTATCAACTACAGCATTTATCTGACAAAAAATAAAAGTGATGTCTCTACTAAATACCGTAAGTAATCTCACATAAATTCTTCGAATTGAGGACTATAATCCTGAGTTTTCTTTCTTTATATTGCTGAAGACATGGATATTTCATTGTTATAGAATTTTAAATTATTGATATATAAATATAGAAATAGTTAAAAAATGTGCACCTTTGTATAAAATAGTAAAAATGATGAGTAAAACATGCATTAATAATCTGGAAATGTTTGTGTACATTTTAAATACATTGTTGCTGTTTGGGACCTGGAATTTTATACATTGATGGGGCAATATAATCAGTGGTGGAATATAGTTGTGTCTGTCTTGAACAATAGCTTTATCTAATTTGTCTATTTTTTCTTCATAAAACAATTACATGATCACAGTAATATCCTATAAACAGGGGCAAGGTAGTATAATTACCCATTGATCTTTCATAAACTTCTTATACAATGATTTAGAAAAGCAATGTTTAATATTAAACTTGCTTCCAAACATAAACTTCTAAATCTCCAGCTTAGCTGCTTTTCTCCACCCCTTATGAGGTTATCAATAGGTGGGAGTAACTCAGACTGGGTGGCAGTAATACATGGTCAGACACAAGCTTAGGTCTAGATAGGAGCATATTCGCTTCATTGACTGGAGACTTGGGCGATCTGGAGGTTTTGGGAGATCTGGAGGCCCGGAAGTGCTATTCAATTGGTGTCTTTTTGCGGGCTCTGAATGGCTTCTGAGTTGCAGGTGTCAAAAAAATGGCGATGGTTAACCTCACAATTTACAGCCACAAGAAGAAGCCTTTGATCTTTCACTTTCGCAAGGCTAAAATCACAAATCGCTATTCAATTGCTCAATTTCCCCAAGATTGCAAATGTTTTACCACCCCTAAATGGCAAATGAAGGAAAAATCTAACAAGTGCTAGAAAGGACCCGCAAGGGGGTTAAATGCCTATTCGTAGCACTGTAAATGCAAATTGTGACAATCTGTGAGTAGGGGCTATACAAGCCCAGATATAGACTACATGTTATCTACCCACAAGGACCATTGGATTCTTTGAAATCTTGGCACCAGCACCCTGATATCTGTATCAGTCAGAGTCTCTCCATCAGGAATCAGCACTTCCAGGAGTCACAGTAACCTTCCTGTGGTAGTGATTAGGACATGTTACTTTGACGGTGTAGATATGTTCAGTATCGCAGCAATCCAGAAGAACAGGAACAAAATAAAGAGACCATACAATTTCTATATGTCTGTGAGTGAACTGATTTATTTTTTAAATGACAGCAGTATTTATAGGGGATAGATACAGAGGGGGTGTACACAGCACAACAATAAGAGGGTGTGGCAGACAAACACAAGAGATAAACTCCTTATGCGGTCTAACAGTAGCTTCCTGAGATCAATAGGCTTAATCTCTAATACAGATCCTACCATCTCTAGCACATATCAGATGGGATTAATTTAATCTGGGAAACAATAGGACAAAACAAATTTACAAAGACAATGGAGGTGTTTATGTATCCAAGCTGTATGTGCTTTAATGAGCACAATGGGCCAACACCAGGGCCTATTAAAAAGGGGTCTGTGACATTAACCCCCTTACCAGACAGCATGATAAGCTTGATGATAGGCTTGAACTGCGGCCCATAGCCCAAATCCATGTCCTCATCCAAGGTAGAAAAAATGGTGACCAAAGTGGGCACTGCAAAATCCCCTTGCATGTCCTCCTCCTGGAGGGGGTAGGAGGTTTGCCCGGTCTGGCTGTGGTTGCCCATCCTTCAGGAAAGTGTAGACAGTCTCTAACCCCAATTTCTGTAGGGTATTGGGCAAATAGTCCATTTCTACAGTCCTTCCAGGGGGTATCTGAGCTAGCAACCACTTCTCAGCCACCCTCCCCCTTTTCCTACACAACATCTGGGATCCCAATCCTCAGGGTCCCAGGTAGCAACACAGCCCAACCCCAGCTCATTTTCCTTCAATAACCCACCCCAAATTGCAGGCATACATATTGGGGACACAGCCCGGGTCTCAGAAACTAGGATATCATCCAGGGGCATCCTGCCACCCCCTTGGCCACTTCCCCTCTGGCACAATCTCCTTAGGGTCAATTGTCAAGGCAGGGTTGGGAAAAAACAGAGCAGGACTCAGGATTACGGTCTCTTGATGGAGACACTTTCCTGGCTGAGGCTCACCTGGGGTAGTAGACTTCACTGGGATCGGTATCCCCCTGTGTCAACTGTTCAGTCTACAGCTCCTCACCCTTGGTTAGCACCTGGAACTTCTCTGGTTGTTGGCCATCTCCCAGTGGCTGATGCTGCTTTTCACTGTTTCCCGGTCTTGCATCTACCAGGGTCTGGACTGTTTTCCCGGCCTCCATATCCTGGTGAGTTCCCAGCAGTCCCTCTGATCTCACCTAATCTGTAATGGTCAGATCTCCAGGTACCTTCTGATTTCCTTCCTCCACCTTATAGGGATGTAGCCAACAGTCCATTTCATCTTGCGGTGTATCCTCTGCTAGCTCAGCTGGGGAAGCATGGGGTACTTGAGCCAGGTCCCACCTGGACCCACCTCCTCAAGCAGTTCCTCATACTCTTTTTCCAACTCCATTTCTTTATGGATCAACTGTTTGAGCAATTTTTCCTCTTCTGTCCCTGGGTCTATTTCCACGTCCTTTTGGCTTTGTACCAATAGGATTTCCCAGTGCTCTGCGGTTCCCAGGACACTCTTTGGATCACCCTGCAGCACATCAGGAAGCCCTTTCATCGGCCCAAGTGTGTAGAAGGAGGGCCATTGTGATGCAGGAGTTGGAAGCATTAGGTCCACATACTCATGTTGCAAGTCGAGTTCCAACCACACCAGGTCCTCAAGCCGTTCTGCTAGCTTCTCACCCGCCCGGAGCCCAAGGGAAACCATCCGCTGATTTTAGAATAGCTGTCCACCTACCCTTGTCTGTGGCAATCCGTTGCCATCGCCGCTCCAGCATACTAGTGACAAGACTCCTTTTATCCCTGATCACTTCTGCTCTGCAGGCCTCCATGTGATCACTGATCCCCTCTATCCAGTGCTGGCCTTCCTTGGACCTGGATTTGAAGGTTTGGCAAAATCGCTGAGTGGTTTCTGCTTCCCCGCCAAGCTACCTAAAGTAGTGGACTTCAAAACTGCATAGATCACCATATCCCATCCTTGCTGCTGGTTCTTGCATCAAGATCCCACCACTGCCGACCAGTTGTGACGATCCGTAAGTAGGGGCTATACAAGCCAAGAGCCACCTGCTATAGACTACAGGTTATTTACCCACAAGGACCATTGGGTTATTTGATATCTCTGCACCAGCACCCTGATATCTGGCTTCTGTATCAGTCAGAGTCTCTCCATCTCTCCTGTGGTAGTGACCAGGACAGGTTACGTAGAGGGTGGAGATAGGTTCAGTATCACAGGACCAAATTTCTATATGTCCCTGAGTGAACTGATTTATTTTTGAGATGACAGCAGTATTTATAGGTGGTAGATACAGAGGGGGTGTACACAGTGTAACAATAAGAGGGGGTGGCAGACAAACACAAGAGATAAACTCTACATGGGGTCTAACAGTAGCTTCCTGAGATCAATAGGCTTAATCTCCAATAAACATCCTGCCATCTCTAGCACATATCAATAGGGATTAACTTAATCTGGCAAACAAAAGGACAAAACAAATTTACAAAGACAAGCTTGCAAATCAGCAGGAAATAAACTTTATTTTAATATTTTGTTTCGGAGATAAATTGATCTTGGGTGTCAATGAGGTAATACATATCAGGCCACCCACATAGACTACAACAGTATTGGCATTCATTTTCATAACTCTGTATGTTTCGGGTTTGAGAGTCTGATCACATATCGGACAGCCGAAGCTAATTGATTGACATGTAACCTCCATGTTTTACTGCCATAATAATGACAGTCTCCTTTTCTATTGGCTGATTTCAAATGAGAGGTTACGGGCTTGCTTGATTGATCATGTTCCCGCCCTGAACTGCTCCGAACCAGTGCATAGTTTACGGTTTTTAGCTTTGGGCAGTAACTTGTGGCCTTGAGGAATTGAATAGCATCGCAATTGGAGACCAACGGGAGACAGCAACACACCCGCAGACATATGGCAATCTGCGATCGAGTTGCGGGCTTTGAATTAAATGTGGCCCACAATGTGTAAACTGGTTTAAATATGTAAGAACACAAGATTGATTATTTAGGACTGCCTCTTAGTCAGAGTTGCTTTTAGCCCTAGATGACCTCATAAGCGATGGTGAAGCTAGAGAATTTAGGGCCACTAGATTTGCCCCCTCCCATCTCCTTTGCTTCCCCCTCCCAGAACCAATCCCCTCTGAACATTGCTTTCATCCAGCTCTTGCTCTCTCATCTCTTCCCTGATACACATACCCAGCATGCTGCACTGCTCCATACTGCCACCTCTTGAAACTTCTGTAGAAATGCTCTTAATTAAACAGGCAGGGACCAATTTCCAGATGGTGTGTGTGGCCAAGGAGACCCAGGGGGTCAGTGGCAGGATGGGCCAGGGTGGGGAGTTCCGGAGAGGCCCCTACACTACAGGAAAAAATGACATGGCACTGCCCCCCCAGAGAAGGGCCCTGGTGCATTGCACCACCTGCACCACTGGTAACTCTGCCCTGCTTATACGGGAGGGAGACAAGTAGGTCGATTTGAGATTTAGAAGCTGATGTTTGAAAGGACATTTAATAATGAATATTGCTTCTCTAAATTATTGCATTTTATTAAATATCAACATCCAAACAAACAGCCTTATTAAATTGCGATTCAGTAAATTTAAAAGAGCTCTATTTAAGCACAGAGCATATTTTATTTACAGAAGTTTTTAGTTAGTGAAAACCTTGCTTTTGGATAGAAGTTCACTAACTAAAAACTTCTGTAAAAAAAATATGCTGTGTTTAAATTTACCGAATCACAATTTAATAAGGCTGTTAGTTCTTACTCACATTTAGTGCATTAAACAATATAAAGCTTACTATTCACAAAGGAGAAACCCGCCCAGGCACTTTTTATATTATAGAAATAAGGGTCTGTTTAAAAAAAAAAAAAAAATCTTTTCAGAACTGTAAGTTTAAAAAAAATGTTTTTAGAAAGTAAAAAAAAAATGAACCTTATATGCATGTATTCTTTGTTGTGGTCAGTCATTGCCATTGTTCCAGCTGCTTGATTGAACTACAAGGAGTTAAAATAGTTAAATATCCATTAGTCCTTCTGAAAATATTGGCTCTGTCACGTTGCTGTATTTCAGTTGAGCAAGTTAAAAGTTTCTTTGCATTTAAGGCCACTGCCCCTTGTAGTAGAAGGAAGTATTTTAATACCAATGGAGTTTTGGAAACTCAGTAACTCATAAGTTTAATTACTTGGTACTCTTAAAGGTATCACTAACAAACAATTGGCTTTTCCTTGGGGCCAAATCTGCACTTTTACACTATATGCATTTTTACTTTATTTAAAAACTTGTGGTTCCTAATATGGCCACATGGCGGTGATATAATCAAGTAGAAGGCTAACGAGAATTGGTGTAATTATAATGGCGATGTAAGGTAGAAGCCATAGAAGAAAAACGGAAATGTCCTTATACACTTTCACAGAGTGGGGTCTTTAGCAACAGTGGCCCATATAAGGGATTCAAATGTGTACACGCCGTATTAAAGGACCACTGGGGTCGTATTGTTAAAATTTAATATTTTGAATAACTACACTTGATCACATGCAACATGTTTTTAGAACATAGAAAAAAAAAAATACAGACTCTAATTTATTACCTTTTTACAAGAAATTATACTGCAGTAGAATCACATTTTGGATTCAATATAAACTCCCTGAGGTGGGAGAAGACTTTAAATACAGGGGAAGTTTCTCTCTGTACAATGGGAATGTGGCGTTTACAACTGCCAGTACCTTCAGCAGGATAAAAGAAGAGCTCTTTCGTTTATCAACACACATTCTCCAGATAAAGTAACAGACAGCATGAGGTAGAAAAACAAAAAAGGAGCCTAACAGTAAAGAAGATTTTCAGATAAATGCTTTAAAATATAAAAGTTGGTTTATTTTATTTATGTTTTGCTTTCTAAATAAGAGATGTATGCTTGGGAAATGTTTTAAATGATATTTAAGTACCTGATACTATAATTTTCTTTATGCCCACCATGTCCATTTGAATAAGGAGCAAGTATGGAGACCTTTATCATCTATCTCCCTGGTATCACATATAATAGTTGTCAAACTGCGAGACGTCGCCATGCTTTGAGAGGTGCGTACGACTTAGGCAAAGCTAAACCGTATCACGTAGCTGATGAGGCGTTCATCGCTGCAAGCCTCGCAAAGGGAGGCGAGCCGTTAAAATACGAGACGCGGGACTTAGAAAAAAAAAGATACGAGATGCAAAAATTTACGAGAAAAACACACAAAATACACCCCAAAAAATTACAAAAACATCACAGACAGTATGGGGCAACGTCTGTGAGTGATGTGGAACTCGAATTTAACTCCATTTAGACGATTTTCGCCACTCGAAAATTGCCTAAGCGAGGAAAAAATGGCCACCGAAAAAAATGAAAACGATGTTACACGACCACGGACCGTGCAAAACACTGCTAAACGCGTAGCACTTTACACGACCTACAAGATACACTATTGCAAAAGCCGGAAAATGTTCACGAGACGCGTACATTAATAACATTACGACTATACAATACCGCTTTACACAATAAACCAACAGCTTTACCTCGCGCACGCAGCCTATTTAGAATGGACACTTCAGACATTCATTACACTTTATAAGCAGGGCACCAAAACTCAAAATGTATATTCTATACAGACGCAAAATTAGATTAGCAGATTGTTAGCTCTTCAGCCTATTGCTCGCTGCATATATCAATTATAAATAATTAAATTATATTAATTGATTTTAGAAATCATTCATTATTACTTAACTACATATACATAGAAATAGATATCTCTCTCAGAGGACCAAAAGTACACGTCTGGAGAGACTCGCAATAGGCGCCAAAGGCGCTCATTGCGAGGCATTTGATGAGCACCAAAGGGGCTCAGCGCAAGCCTTGCAATGATCGCGGAAGGTCCTCACAGTACAAAACGGTTTCAATTATGTCTCAAACAGCATTCCCATGGCTTTAAATTTTATTGCCCCGTCATTTTTGACGGGCAAGTCGCTAGTTGAAGATATATTACCCACCACCACACACTAACCGCTATGTAGAGGAAAGCCTAACTAAGGTTAGAGATTAAGTGATGTGAGGACCATAGAGCCGAGTCATGAAGGTAGTTTGGAGAAAGAGGAGAGACACAAAACAGAGAGCTGGGTTGGGGTAAAGTGCAGAAATAGACCAGGAAATTGAAAATTGAGGGAGCAACATGCTAAATATAATTTGTGGGCAGCACACCTAGTCAGATGGGCGCCATTTGGTCTGCAGGGCAGATGTTGGTATTTGTACCACTCAGGTTTTTTGTTTGTAACCATAGCTGTAAAAAAAACTTGACCAGTGCTGTAGATGCCCTGTCTTCTCCAGTTGCCATCATCTGGTGCTGTAGATGCCTGTACTCTCCAGTTGCCTTCAGCCGATGTTGTACATGCACTGTCATCTCCAGTTGCCCTAATTTAGTGCTGTAAATGCCCTGTCTTCTCCACTTGCTCTTATTCAGTGCTGTATATGTCCTGTGCTCTCCACTTGCTTTCAGTCGATACTGTAAATGCCCTGTCTTCTCCAGTTGGCCGGAGTCACTGCTGTAGATTCCCTGTCTTCTCCAGTTTGCCTGAGTCACGGCTGTAGATGCCCTGTCTTCTCCAGTTGGCCTGAGTTAGTGCTATAGATGCCCTGTCCTCTCTTGTTGGCCTGAGTCACTGCTATAGATCCCCTGTCTTCTCCAGTTGGCTTCAACTGGTGCTGTAGATGCCCTGTCTTCTCCAGTTGGCCTGAGTCAGTGCTGTAGATGCCCTGTCCTCTCTTGTTGGCCTGAGTCAGTGCTGTAGATGCCCTGTCCTCTCTTGTTGGCCTGAGTCAGTGCTGTAGATGCCCTGTCTTCTCCAGTTGGCCTGAGTCACTGCTGTAGATGCCCTGTCTTCTCCAGTTGGCCTGAGTCACTGCTATAGATGCCCTGTCATCTCCAGTTGGCCCGAGTCAGTGCTGTAGATGCCATGTCTTCTCCAGTTGGCCTGAGTCAGTGCTATAGATGCGTTGTCTTCTCCAGTTGGCCTGAGTCACTGGTATATATGCCCTGTCTTCTACAGTTGGCCTGAGTCACTGCTATAGATGACCTGTCTTCTCCAGTTGGCCTGAGTGACTGCTATAGATGCCCCGTCTTCTTCAGTTGGCCCGAGTCACTGCTATAGATGCCCTATCTTCTCCAGTTGGCCTGAGTCACTGCTATAGATGTGTTGTCTTCTCCAGTTGGCCTGAGTCACTGCTATAGATGACCTGTCTTCTCCAGTTGGCCTGAGTGACTGCTATAGATGCCCCGTCTTCTTCAGTTGGCCCGAGTCACTGCTATAGATGCCCTATCTTCTCCAGTTGGCCTGAGTCACTGCTATAGATGTGTTGTCTTCTCCAGTTGGCCTGAGTCACTGGTATATATGCCCTGTCTTCTACAGTTGGCCTGAGTCACTGCTATAGATGACCTGTCTTCTTCAGTTGGCCCGAGTCACTGCTATAGATGCCCTATCTTCTCCAGTTGGCCTGAGTCACTGCTATAGATGCCCTGTCTTCTCCAGTTGGCTCTCTCAGAGGACCAAACGTACACGTCCGGAGAGACTCGCAATAAGCGCCAAAGGCGCTCATTGCGAGGCATTTGATGAGCACCAAAGGGGCTCAGCGCAAGCCTTGCAATGAGCGCGGAAGGTCCTCACAGTACAAAACGGTTTCAATTATGTCTCAAACAGCATTCCCATGGCTTTAAATTTTATTGCCCCGTCATTTTTGACGGGCAAGTCGCTAGTTGAAGATATATTACCCACCACCACACACTTACCGCTATGTAGAGGAAAGCCTAACTAAGGTTAGAGATTAAGTGATGTGAGGACCATAGAGCCGAGTCATGAAGGTAGTTTGGAGAAAGAGGAGAGACACAAAACAGAGAGCTGGGTTGGGGTAAAGTGCAGAAATAGACCAGGAAATTGAAAATTGAGGGAGCAACATGCTAAATATAATTTGTGGGCAGCACACCTAGTCAGATGGGCGCCATTTGGTCTGCAGGGCAGATGTTGGTATTTGTACCACTTAGGTTTTTTGTTTGTAACCATAGCTGTAAAAAAAACTTGACCAGTGCTGTAGATGCCCTGTCTTCTCCAGTTGCCATCATCTGGTGCTGTAGATGCCTGTACTCTCCAGTTGCCTTCAGCCGATGTTGTACATGCACTGTCATCTCCAGTTGCCCTAATTTAGTGCTGTAAATGCCCTGTCTTCTCCACTTGCTCTTATTCAGTGCTGTATATGTCCTGTGCTCTCCACTTGCTTTCAGTCGATACTGTAAATGCCCTGTCTTCTCCAGTTGGCCTGAGTCACTGCTGTAGATTCCCTGTCTTCTCCAGTTTGCCTGAGTCACGGCTGTAGATGCCCTGTCTTCTCCAGTTGGCCTGAGTTAGTGCTATAGATGCCCTGTCCTCTCTTGTTGGCCTGAGTCACTGCTATAGATCCCCTGTCTTCTCCAGTTTGCCTGAGTCACGGCTGTAGATGCCCTGTCTTCTCCAGTTGGCCTGAGTCAGTGCTGTAGATGCCCTGTCCTCTCTTGTTGGCCTGAGTCAGTGCTGTAGATGCCCTGTCCTCTCTTGTTGGCCTGAGTCACTGCTATAGATCCCCTGTCTTCTCCAGTTTGCCTGAGTCACGGCTGTAGATGCCCTGTCTTCTCCAGTTGGCCTGAGTTAGTGCTATAGATGCCCTGTCCTCTCTTGTTGGCCTGAGTCACTGCTATAGATCCCCTGTCTTCTCCAGTTTGCCTGAGTCACGGCTGTAGATGCCCTGTCTTCTCCAGTTGGCCTGAGTCAGTGCTGTAGATGCCCTGTCCTCTCTTGTTGGCCTGAGTCAGTGCTGTAGATGCCCTGTCCTCTCTTGTTGGCCTGAGTCACTGCTGTAGATGCCCTGTCTTCTCCAGTTGGCCTGAGTCACTGGTATAGATGCCCTGTCATCTCCAGTTGGCCCGAGTCAGTGCTGTAGATGCCATGTCTTCTCCAGTTGGCCTGAGTCAGTGCTATAGATGCGTTGTCTTCTCCAGTTGGCCTGAGTCACTGGTATATATGCCCTGTCTTCTACAGTTGGCCTGAGTCACTGCTATAGATGACCTGTCTTCTCCAGTTGGCCTGAGTGACTGCTATAGATGCCCCGTCTTCTTCAGTTGGCCCGAGTCACTGCTATAGATGCCCTATCTTCTCCAGTTGGCCTGAGTCACTGCTATAGATGCCCTGTCTTCTCCAGTTGGCCCGAGTCACTGCTGTAGATGCCCTGTCTTCTCCAGTTGGCCTGAGTCACTGCTGTAGATGCCCTGTCTTCTCCAGTTGGCCTGAGTCACTGCTATAAATGCCCTGTCTTCTCCACTTGGCCTGAGTCACTGCTATAAATGCCTTGTCTTCTCCAGTTGGCCTGAGTCACTGCTATAGATGCCCTGTCTTCTCCAGTTGGCCTCATCCGGTGCTGTAGATGCCCTGTGCTCTCCGGTTGCTTTCAGCCAATACTGTAAATGCCCTGTCCTGTCCAGTTGCCCTGACTCAGTGCTGTAGATGCCCTGACCTCACTAGCTGCCCTCAGTCAGTACTATAAATGCCTTGTGCTTACCTGATAGAGCCTAAACAGCAGAAGAGAGTGGGATATATGATAGAAACCTTCAAACAATGTTTTAAAGATTTAATGAAGTTCACAGAAAGTGTCTTCCAGGAAAAGAGAAATGCAAGAGCAAGAGATCATGAGTTGGAAGGTGGAAGATTTATGGGTAATGTGCAGTGTAATGTGTAGTTATAAGTGTAAGTAGTAGAGATAAGTGTAACAGCCTTTCAGTCTTTAGTACTGGTAGGATCAAATATTCCTAAATATACAAAAGCCCTTACTAAGTATTATTTAGTTCAGACTGTTTACTGTATAGTGGTCGAATAGGCTTTTAGATAGAGAGAATGGACAGACTTGATGGACCATTTTAGTTCTTAGCTGCCACCCATCATGTTTCTATGATAATCTCAGTTGGTCCGGTAGATGCCCGTCCCTTACTAACTGCCCTCAGCATGAACAATCTGGTAGACACTGCATGAGATCTAATTGCTGTCATACAACTATTGCTGATGAAAAATTCTGATTAATACCACTCTCTGAAAGGCTTTGTTTGCCATTTGTAACTTGATATATTCTCTCTCTTTCCTGGCAGACTCCACTATGAGGTATATTGAGTTTACCAATTTAAACCTGGATGCATTTTATACAATTTGTGTAACTGCTTCAACTTCAGCAGGAGAAGGTCCCTGTGGAAACATCTTAATGTTTAAGCACGGTAAGATCACTAAATAACAATAAAGAAACTAAAAGTGATGTCATTGCGTGAGCTTGTAGTTGCATGTGACTGGCTACTGTGCAAACTTCACATGCTTTGAGGGTTTTGTGGCTGAAACAAGTATCCTCTGTTTTATTTCACACATATATGGCCTTGTAGGTGTACATTACCACTGCCTAAAGCAGAGGTTCTTAACAGCCAGTCCTAGGACCTGTGCTTGAGACCTCATCTGCGGGTCCTCCGAGATGAGAAACTTTATACAAACCATCATAATTGACATATATTGATTCATTATAGAAGAACTATTAAATAGTACTCTATTTAGAGTCTCAGTTACACCCCCTGGTTCCTTAATCGGGCCTCACAGTGACTTTAAACCTTTTATTTTACCCAAATGAAAATGGTCAAATCTTTGTACAAAGGAATTAGTTGGTAATTGATGTATAGATAACGAGGTGAACTATTTGGGAGTACTATTTGTTATTATTTGCAAGTCTTATTTAATGGACTATGTATTGCTGAAAAGGGGTATTCCAAATAACAGGCTAAGGGCCACATTGAGTCCATGGGCCATCAGCTGCCCAACACGGATCTACACCATCATACAACACACATCCCATTGCGACTAACTAACAGATATCTCATCTGTCTTCTCTCAAAACCATGCCCTAAGAGCTTCATGGATACAGGTGCAAATCACTGCAAAGCGGAATGAAAATTCAATAAGTAACATGAAGTATCTCCCTATAAATAAATTGGTTATGTTCTGGATCGCCAGCCAGACTTCAGACCAAAAAAGGTCAAAAAAAGCAAAAAAAAAAAAAAAACATTTACTGTATTTATGTAGCATATTACTTGGGTACTTTTATTTTCAAGTTATTTAATATTTGCATTTAAACACTCAACCAGAATAAGTAAATACCAAATAACAGTGAAGCTCTTTTAAGATTATAACATATTTATGCAATTCAGCTGCCGTCAGCAAGTATTTACAATTTAACAGCAGATATGCAATAGCTAATCAGTAGAAGCTCTATATTTTTTATGTATTTTTTTTTATATTAGCAGAACTGATGAGCAGAAAACATATACTCTGTATCAGTTAAAAAGGTGTACATACATCCAAATTATGCAATTATATGGTCAGTGAGTCTGGATTTGGTTTGGATTTTTTTATGGAATTTTTTTATAGATTAACATAAAAAAATAAAAATGAACAAACAAATTAGTTGGCAAGGCTTTGTCACACTAAGATTTAATAGTGAAAGGCAAGAAGTAAGGGTATTATATTTAATGTACAAGTCTGTTTATCATGTAGGTCAGGAAGGTTCTTTGGCAGCAATAATTGTATAATGAATGAATGTCCATAGAGTTGAATGGGCTAGCATAAGCATTGGAGTTGCATGTCTAATGTGAGGGTAAATATACCATTAAAGGGCAAATGCAATCCAAAAAAATTATATCTTAAATTTAATAGATCATATTTTCAATCTCACAAAAAGTATTTTTTGTATGAAAAATAAGTGGTTTGTAGTGTAGCTAAATTTCATTTAATTGAGATACAATTGGGTTATTTATCATCCTCTGTCCAACAAATTGCAGGAAACAACAGGACAGCGAATCATATGGAGATCTGAATGGCAGCTCATTTCGCCTGCATTCTCATTCAACTAAATGTGATCAGATAGGCAAACTCATTTAACAGGTTCTCCATGAGACTTTGTTTAAACTTTTGCTCCATTCACTTACAAGATAATGGTTGTATCAAACACATTTTTTTTTTTTAAATCTCTGTAAAGTTTTATTTGTAATTTTCTTAAATTAATATAATTTATTTTACATGCAAAACCAATTTTTTGCAATGTATGAAACATGCTCTTTTAAATGCATCATAGAAAGTTTTGGAAAACTGTAGCGCTGATTTGAAATGTATTTCATCATCTCCTATAATTTCCTACACAGATCTTTACTGGGAGAGCACTTGCTAAGCACGCAATTAATTAGTACTATACGAGAGCCAGTGTGACGGTTCAATGTGATAAAGATCATACTTGACCACTGCCTACACAATTTCAATTAGATTGGGTATTTAGGTGAATAGTTTACTATCCAGCTCAGTCTATACCAGTAGTTGATATGACCCTTTCTCCATGAGAAAGTGGGTACTACGCTATAAGTCATCTGGGGTGCATCAAAAACCAATTGCATATGGAGATCAAGCCCCATATTCCTTTATTCTTTAAAAATAGGCAAACAATGTGCAGATAAGCCAGTGGGATGCAATGACAAAGACTTTGAATTTGGTGTATTCATATTTCCCATTGGTTAAAAAAAATGGTTATGTTTTTAATGCATGGATCCCCACTGGAACATGCAGTATACCTCTTTATTACATTTCCATGCAAACTGTATATGTCACATTTTAAAGAATATCTTCATAATATAAGGACTTTCTGTTTCAGATCAAGGGTTTCGTAACTATACTGAGCTGTTCTTGGCAATCGGTTTTGGTGCTGTCATCTTAATAGTTTTTGCTTTGACTTTTTATTTTAAGAAGTCATTACGGGAAAGGTGAGCATTTTATATTTTTACTAGAATATTGCCTGTCAAAAAATGACGGGAATCAAATTGTAAGTGAGCTAATGCTGTTTGGTGTATGGTAATGAACTAAATAATACATTAATAAAGGAATATACTTTACCTATTTTGAAGTAATATATGTAGGAAGCATTATGCTGAAGAGCTGACAATCTGTTTTCATGTTGCTGCAGCATACAATGCTGCTGTGTAAGTGTGAGCAATGTGTGCAGTGTGTAGTGTAAATAGTGTGGGTGCGCGAGTAAAATCCGTTAGGGTAGCTGTGTACTTCCTCATTATGTAAGTTAGTGTTGTAAAATGGCGCCTAATGTTTGGTACGTGGCTGTTGGTGATTTAGCGTCCTTGTTCTTGGACCTCATCCGGCTTTTTCGAAAAATCTGTATGTGTTTGGTGGTGTTTTGCGTGTTTAGGGTCGTGTAGTCTCGTTTTCGTTTTTTTCCGCAGCCATTTTTTCTCTCGCTTAGGTGATTTTCGGGTGTCCCCTCTTGCGGTGGGTAAGCTTTTTATGTGTTTGTTGTGTGTATTTATTGTGTTTTGAATGTTTTGAGGTTTGCGCGGGTCGGCCATTAAAATCGTAATTTAGCGAGGTTGTAATTTTTTTTTTTTCTAAGTTCCACGTCTCGTATTTCTGTGTTGTAAGTGTTGCAAGGTCCGCAGTTGCTGGCAAGGAGCGCCTTCACCGCTCCATGCCAGCAACTGAGGCTCTCGATTTGCAAGGGCCACAGCGTTGGCAACAACTTTTGGCAACCCGCAGTTATGACAACTATATATGTGATAAATGCTTTTGGTTTATTTCTGAAATATTTGTCTATATTAAAGTTTGAAACCTAAAACGTCATATCTTGGTAAATCTGCTCTGTAGAATACCATGACACTGGCTCTTCAGGAGTTCTCAAAGCTGCTCAACTTAGTTCAACCTGCCCCATATAAATTCACATAAGAATGTAAACCATTTTTATTATAATGATTCTTACAGTTTACACCACAGCTGGTAAATGAAAACACTACAAGGTAGTGAAGGAAGAGCATCACTCACATCAAGCCAATGTACACCAGTGACGGGCAACCTATTGCACTTGATGGACCTCATATGCCTTTCCCAATTCTTTAAGCGGGCTTCACACTTCCAAATGCAAAATGGTAAAATTGTTGTAGAAAGGAGGTAGTTGGTAATAGAGGTATAGATAATGAGGCAAAGTATTTGGTAAAGTTTAATGGACTATGTATTGTTGAAAGGGGGCATACTCTCCCACTCCAAAGAATAGGCTACGGGCCACATGCAGTCCATCTGTTGCCCACCACGGATCTACACCCTCAATACATACAACACACATCCTACTTCAACTAACTGACAGGTTTCTCATCCCTCTTCTCTAATTCCCATGCCTTAAGAGCTTCACCGTTACTGGTAATAAAATTCACCTGGCCCAGTGTGATTTAGCGCCATGAAGGCTGAACATGGTGAGCTGCTTGGAAATCTAACAGTACCCATTGGTACATAGGCCAAGGATTCAAAGTAGAAGGTACATACACTGATATTTAAATATAAAAATCTGAATGATGTATTTTACTAATTAATGTCCTTGATGAATTTGTGGTTTTCTTCAAGATTTTTTGGACCTAGTTATTTTATTCATAGTTGCATCCCATAGTTGCTGTGTTCTGTATTGCTTCTTATGATGCTTCCCAAGTGGATCCTAGTTATAGGGGCGCTCATTGTCTACCATTTGAAGAGACTCTAGACCTAAAGAGAGATAGTACTTCTAGAGTGTCTTTAATGCATTTAAAAACAATGTTTTAAACGGCTAATGTACTGGTCATACAATAGGGGTCCTTTTTTATATTTAATAAGATAGTAATACAATAAAAATAGTGTAGCTTGCAAAGCTTACATTTTAATGTTAGTATTTTAGGGTCTATCACAACTGCTTATCTTCATACCATATTAGTGGTCCTATGTGTGAGATAGGACTTGCTCAGGAAGCTGTCCTAAGACTAGTCTAAGCATATCTGTAGTTGCAACTTTAAGGAATGGGACTGAAAAATACACTTCATGCATGGATCATCTACAATCCCCTAGACAATTAAGTGAGGGGAAAAGAAGTAGGGTTGGAATTCAGATATAAGCTTTAAAAGCTCCATTGACATTTCAAATGAACCCCCATGGTATGATCATTACAGTGGTCCTTTAAGTTAATATTTTTGCCTGAAAAATAGAAATGGGAAGTTTAATAACCTTATTAAAGATGGATGTTCCATATAGTGAGAATATGTTAGTCTGGGGGCTCATTAGACAGACATGCCAGGCCTGCTTTATATTATTTATTAGAACTGGCATTATACATACTTTTTTAATACAATTGGGAAAATAAATATTAAACAATTAATATATACAGATCTGACATTTTTGGGGTTACATTTTTGATCCGTTAAGTACTGAAGACTGTAGGTTTAAAATAAAATTGCTGATGCATCGTGAGACAATTCAACAACCTTTTGATTTTTTTTTTTGTATTTCTACTTGTGTAAGCAGTTTTCAACACAAAAATTAACCCTGCCCAAACACCTTGCATTTTGGCTTGCCGCAATTCAAAGTGTGATTACAAAAAATAACTATATGAGTAATTGCTAAAAAACTTTTTATTTGCTGCTGTTCAGTGTCGCAATTTAGAAACTGATATATGTGTAAACTAAATTATTTTTTTAATCATATGTATTTGAAATTGTCATTTTTTTCTTGCATTTTATGTATTATTATAAGAACATCACAAGACTTAAATAAAGTCATGTTTCAAGTGTATTCGCAAGCCTAAAACACCAAAGTATCTCACTTTTGAACTTGAAACCTCTTCTCTGTTGTAGAATAAAAGTATTTATTCTGTCGCGGACCCCAAACTGGCTCCATGAGGTCTACCCTCGTGTGGAAAAAAGCATAGTTGTGAAGTCTTTGCAGGTTAGTTTTTTATGTTGTAGCAATCAATTATATGGCGAATGTGAATGTAGCACTTTAATAAAAGGTGTGTTATTTGTAAGATCAAGTAAATTATACACATGGTAATGCATATTTTTCTTACTTTTTTAAAGATTGTACTGTTTGTCTCAAGGGATATCCGTTTTGTCTTCCTGCATGCATTTTTAGATGCACTGCAGCAACAGATGCACTGCAGCACAAACAAGCTTGCTGCCCATCCTCTTCAATCTCGGCCATAGAGAGGTTGGAGGGGTAAAGGACAACATAGAAAAAGGAAACATATCATTTACTTGATCTTCCAAATACCATACAAATACAGTATACTATTTTAATACATTATAATCCAAGAGATTTAATGAGCGGGAGAAAGAAAGAAAGGGAGAAAGAATGATGGAGAGAACAAGAGAGGGTGAAAATAAGAGAGAGAACCGTGTAGAGAGTGAGGAGGAATGAGGAAAAAAGCAAAGTAGAAAGAGTAAGAATGTGCAAAGAGAAAAAAAGCACAGGAGATAGAGCTTGCCTTTCTTATGTGTATATATTCAGCAGTGTTTAATACATACATGTGTTTATTTTCCAGGAAAGTAAGGGAGTGCTTGATCCATGTCTCTCCCCACTGCATAGTGATCCAGATATTATGGAGATACAAGAAATATTGTTACAGGAAAACATGCAACAACCAACGTCGTTACCGGACTATGATAAAGTGACTAAGAAGAATGGGACTATCCCACCAAATGTATCCCCACCAAATGTATCTCCATCAAATGAATCTCCACCAAATGTTAGCATTCCTGCTGAAGCTGTGGGATATAGGCCTCAAATTAGCAAACCCAACTTCCCAAGGCGAGATTCCTACTGCTCACCTGACCAAATGATGGATTTCCAGCTAGCCATGTTGAGCTCCGACAACGTTATGCCAAAGCTATGCACGAACATGAACACCTTATTTTTTGAGAGTGGAATTCAGACAAACCCATTTGGTTTCTGTGGGTTGGATTCTGTTATAACCACTGATATTGACCGGGCTAACACATCAGATACTTTACAAGCTGAACGAAACGTTTCCTTGGATTTTATAGGACAAAATCTATTATCTGGTGAAATTGCTAATTTTCCTTTCGATCAACATAGAGGTGATGATTTTTCCAAATCAAAAAATTACTTTCCTCAGATATTGGCAAAAGGACCATGAGTGAGCACTTCCTATATGTTTCACGTGTAAACTTTATTTTGTTAATCAAACACCTTGGACTAGTTCAGATGTAGACATGGTCTCACTACTCCTCTTGAAAAAGCCTTGCAATATTTACTAAGACGTTCTCATTATTTTGAGGTTTGTGAGGGGAAGTGAAAATATTGCTAGCAAATTTTCAGATGGAATACATATATATGTCTTACATACATTTAACCCTTTCACTGGCAAATGGGACTGTAGTAGCAAGAGGAGAGGAGCAAGTGATTTTAATTATGTATTGATGATTCATAAAATGATATTTTACTAATTTATAATAGCAGTATTAAATATTTTGAATTACGTTTTTTACGGTAAGTTTTTTTAGACCTTGACTGCACAGTTTTTTTCTCATACAAAACACTTTTTAGTCATTTTTAAAGTCTGCTATGTTATGCAAGATTACCCTTCCCTGGCGAAAGTTTGGTCCACTGAACTTACACTTGGATTCACACGGGTTAATACATTTATACTTTTATATTTGGTTAGTTTATTGGTGTGGCTCTCTCCTAACATGCTACTTACAAGTTGAAATCTTAGATGGATTAGTAAACCGTAAGGCCAATCCGGTTAGATGAAGGATTTGAGACATAGCACTATGTTAGTTGCTATGGCAACAGCACACAGCATCAACAGGAAGCAGGGCTGAGTCATATCCCAGCAGTGACTGTGAGGTTGACAACACTGCTCTCCTATTGGCTGAGCAAGCAAGAGCAGGTAAATAGTGGGTTAATATTGCCCCCCTGATGCTGCATGCTGATTGGGTGGGGATCAGGAACTTGTGTAGACACCCCTTGAGGGTGTCAACACAATCATTAGAGACATTTTTAGATATTAATACAAATAAAATGTTTTATGAGATGTGCTGCATACACATAGGCTGCGTTTTGCCTATAGAGTGCAGAAATGTATTAATCAAGCAAACTTAGATATCCCTTTAAGAGACTGATCTAACAGGCTTTAAGAACAATGTCAAAAAGTCAAACAAACGTTCATAGACTGCCCTCCCAGCATAGGCTTGTTGTCAAGGGAAATTGCTTTTAACAAGCAAGTCTCCAGCCAATTGAGACCATTGTGTTGGGTACACTTTGTGTCTGGAAATTTAGCAGCTTCCTGATAGACACAGTTACCTCCCCCATTGGACGTATAGTGGGCAGAGATCAATAGCATGAACTTTGAAAACAAGTTTAAAATGTTATATTGTTTTTATTAACAATTGAACATGAATTTTTATTAATGATCAATACCTAATTAAAACATTTAGCTCCCGTTAGGCCATTACAGTGTTCTTTTACTATTGTCCTGCGGGATAATGCTCATTCATGGTGCTGTTTTGTGTCTTTACAGAGGAAAAATCTCAGTCTGTACCTTAAGGACAGACCAGAACCAAATGCCAAGCAACCCCAGACCTACATTTCAACCATAAATGTCATGGAAAGCAGCTTATCTCCTTAGGCACAGTGAACAAGGGGCCTGTGTATGGCTTACAATATATTCCTTAGTAGTATGTTTCATAATGAAGTTGGACACTTTACATATTCACAATGCATTAAACATTTTGATTGAAACAAACGCAGTAAAAGGAGTCATTACTTGGACTATACAAATATTTCAATGAAAACAACTAGTCTGTGGTTATAATGACGGATGAAATAGATTCTTTGTGTTTTAGCACTAATATTGTGACTTTTCACACCCCAGGAAGGAAGTGAAACAAATAAATGTAGAAGCTGAAACAAGACCTTAAAATAGTCACCGATTAAAGAGCCACTGCAGGATCATATTTATAGTATGGTCTTGGGAAGAACTTGACTTGAAGGTGCAAAATGTTTTTGGAAAATCTAAACTTAATACTTTAAAATTTTAACCTGCGTTCAATTTATCTTTAATGGCAACTGACATTTAGTCTTTTTCCCTAAAAAGATTAGAAACCGGGGAGGGATAGTAAGATAGGATTTCAGTTCTGTGTTGACATGATGCACCTTTTAATAGCCACCTGACAACATGCTTAAATAGAAGAATAAGGCCCAGTAGCATAATCCTCCACCTCAAGTTACAGGAAGGCTAGCAGTCCATGGTGAAATCTGCAATGACACAAGTTGTTGTTCAGTCCTTCAATCGAATCTGACTCTCGGTGACCATATAGACGCAGCATGCCGGTTTCTGTTTTTCTGGCTGTGCTTATCCATATGGTTTACATGGCAAAGGTACTGGAGTGGGTGGACAGATCCTTCTCCAGTGGACCGTGATTTGTCTGACCTCTCTGCTATGACCTGCACATCTTGGGTGACTCTATATGGTATAGCTCACAGCTTTATTGACGTACACAAGTCCTTTCACCATAACAAGGTAGCGTTACAGAAGGGGATGCGTAAGTAGAGTCAGCTAAACTTAACATTTTCTTTAAAACTCCTTTTAAGCCTATTGCATACATACGTGCTAATACTGAGCCTCATTCAGTTTACCAATTTGAGATCCGGAGGCCTATAAGTAAGCTCGCAGTGAAAATTGCTATTCAATTGGCGTCTTTTTGAGGGCTCGGATCAGGTTACGAGTTACAAGCTTGAAAAAATGTTGGCCGTCCAACTCATAACTTACAGCTTCCAGAAGCCTTTGATGTGTCACTTTCGCAGGGCTAAAATCGCAAATCGCTATTCACTTGCTCCAATTCCCCTAGCTCGCAAACGTATCCACACTCGTATACAAGTGTGGATACGTTTGCGAGCTCGGGGAATTCTCTATTTGCGATTTTAGCCCTGCGAAAGTGACACATCAAAGGCTTCTGGAGGCTGTAAGTCACGAGTTGTACAGCCAACACTTTTTCAAGCTCTTAACTCGTAACCCAATCCGAGCAAGCAAAAAGACGCCAATTGAATAGCAAATTTCACTGCAAGCTTACTTATAGGCCTCCGGATCTCAAATTCGTCTAATTGAATGAGGCTCATGGTATAATCTAAAACTATAGCTAAAAACCAGTACCGTACTTTATTAATTTGATGTTATTAAAATATAGAATTTTATTACAGTAAGTTTACAGTGAAGTTTGTCATTTTTACCTGTCAACCTTTCTGATCCACCCACCCAGCATAGGCTGTTAACAGAGTAAATATTGTTAATAATTGCCAATTGAACCATCTGACAGTGATACAAATCAACATGCGCAGAACTTATAGCATTTTACATTTTGCATAGATCACCAAAGCACTATAGCAGCAGAGATCTGTACAGTGAAACATGGCAGTCTGCATCACAGCTTACAGAGAAACAAGTGGGCTGTCACTGCTGGTCCTATTATTGCTGATACAATCATAACTAAATAGGTAAACAAGATAAATGTATTGAATACATTTGTAATTTTGCTGTATTTTATTTTCATTTCCTGAAAATCAGTTATTTATTTATATGAATACTAGTAAATCGCCCGTCCAAAATGACGGTATCATTTTTAATTTTTCTCTCCCTCCCTTGTGTCCCCCCCTCCCCTGTGTCTCTTCCCTGTCTTCCCTCCTCTGTGTCTCTTCTTCCCCTTCCCTCCCCTGTGTCTCTTCTTCCCCTTCCCTCCCCTGTGTCTCTTCTTACCCTTCCCTCCCCTGTGTCTCTTACTGCCTTCCCTCCCCTGTGTCTTTTTCCCTCTCCTCTCCTGTGTCTCTTTCTCCCTCTCCCTTGTGTCTCTTTCTTTCTCTCTCTCCCCTCCTGTGTCTCTTTCTCCCTCTCCCCCTTGTCTCTCCCCCTTCCCTCCCCTGTGTCTCTTGCCTCCATCCCCTGTGTTTCTTCCCCTCCCCTGTCTCTTCCCCCCTCCCCTGTGTCTCTTCCCCATCTCCCCTCCCCTCTGCCTCTTACCCCCTCCCCTGTGACTCTTTCCCCTCTCCCATGTGTCTCTTCCCCCTCTCCACTGTGTCTCTCCCCCTCTCCCCTGTGTCTCTCTCCCCTTCTGTGTCTCCTCCCCCTCTCCCCTGTGTCTTCCTTCCCCTCCCGTGTATTCCTCTCCCTCCCCTGTGTCTTCCTCCCCCCTCTCCTGTGTCTTCCTCTGCAGCTCCTGACTGCTGTCGCACTCACAGCGTCCGTACAGAGCTGCGCATGCACACAGCTCTGAACGGACTTAGGAAGTAGTGGTAAGTGTGTATGCTCCCATGGAGTGTTACACCCTTACCAGAATTTTATATGAATATGACCCCATTCTAGTAGCTGCTCGCAAATGCCTCAAATACACAAAATTGTCTGTGTTTATTTTTTTAAATAAATGTTTAGATGTATTCTATTGACTCCAGCTTGCAAATTCCGACCACAAAACTGAACTCGTAAACCCTGCCTTTTTAAGTATGATTTCAGATGGCGTGATCATACAATATTTAGAGAGCCCGTAATTTACTTTTTAGACACAGCCAATAGTAAATGAGACCATCACCATGATGTCATTAAAACATGGAGTTTATACTTAAACCTCACTCAGAGACGATGAATTGATCAGTGTTGAGAAGTAAATTTAGAGATCAGACTCGCAATCCAGAAATCAATAGAATCAATTAAAGCTGTTGTTCTAGTCCATGCGGGTTCCATGATATGTATTAACCCCTTAGGTCTCCTGGGAATTTTCACACAAAAAAAAATTAAAAAAAAAAAATGTAGTTGCATATTTGTGGGCTTGAGACTGTTGTGCAATTAATTCTAATGTCTTTCCAGGCCTTCCCATATTTTTTATAATACAGTATTGTGTGTTTAATTGTTGCTACAGCTATAATAAATGATTGAAAAAGCCCTTGAGAGTCCTATTTATTTTTGACAGAAAGGTGATACTTTTTTCTGTTGCAGATCAAACTTTATTTGCGAGCTAGCGATACGGGTTTAATAAAATATCGATTTTGTGTAAGTTTAATTATTTAGAGCTCGTAATCTTTGAGCTGTGCTAAAACTAATGGAGTTCTAAGGCCGGTTTTGCGTCTTTGGCCCGTAGTGATTGTGGGCGGGGAAGTCGTAAACGGATTGCGGGTAGCTAATAGAAAATGTGGCAATATTCAGAGCAGTTTTAAGTGTGTATAACTTTGAGAATTGGCCAAAAGAATAGGGCCCTATGTCTGTAACCATTATAAGAGAAAGAAGATATATCATTGCAAATCACATATTATCATTGTCGAACTACGAGACGTTGTCACGCTTTGCGTGGTGCGTACGACTTAGGCGATGAGCAGCAAAGGCGCTCATCGCCTGCGAGCCTCCGATGCGAGTCGTTAAGGCACTTCAACTCCCAGCACTTGGGCGATGAGAACCTTCGGAGCTCATTGCCAGCAAGCCTCGCAAAGCGAGGCGAGCAGTGGAGGCAATGAAACACGCGTGACTTAGCCTACAAACACTTAGGAAACGAGGGATAGCGTTACAGCCTTATTAAATTGTGATTCAGCCAATTGAATAGGGCTCTATATAAGCACATAGCATATTTTTTTTAAATACGTTTTTAGTTAGTGAAGACCTTGCTTTTGCATAGAAGTTCACTAACTAAAAACTTCTGTAAAAAAAAACATCACGCAAATATAAGTCGGCTAAGCGAGAAAAAAAATGGCGGCCCAAAAAAAGTAAAACAAGGCTACACGATCCCAGACCGCGCAACACGCCGCCAACCGCGTACCACTTTCACCCAGGAACGTACGAGGTACAAAATACACTACTTCAAAGTGCGCCAAATACTCGTGAACAACGTAGCACATAGACAAACGACGCTACTTTACACTCCTAGCTTGCAAATCACAGCATTACACATCTACAGTAGCGCTTTACACAAATAAACCAACTGTTTGTCCTCGCGCACGCAGCCTGCTTCTGATGCACAGTTGGGACATTCATAAAAATATCTCCTCAGGCCAGCAACAGTCCAACTGGACATTATATACTGCAGGAAAATGAAAAGAGATTGTTAGCTCTTCTTGATTGATGGATATATTAATTACATATAGGTAAAGTATATTACTTTATAAAGTAACTGGTTAATTGATTATTACTTAAAAAAATAAAGACATATATATCTGTCTTTGTGATGAGTGCAGAAGCTGCTCAGAGGATCAAAAGTACACCAGAGGAGAGGCTTGCAATAAGCGCCAAAGGCGCTCATTGCGGGCCATGCGATTAGCGCCAAAGTCGCTTAGTGCGAGGCTCACAATGAGCGCCAAAGGTCCTCACAGTACAAAAACCTTCACATTGTGTGGCAAACAGCATTGCCATGGCTTCAAATGGTATTGCTCTGGCATTTTTGAGGGACAAGCCGCTAGTTGTAATATAATTGTGAGGATTTGCAGGCATTGCGAGAGCTCCCAGGTACCGTGTGCTCATTAGAATACATTTTTTATTCCATTTTTGGCACTTCCTGTATCTATGCTTACAGTGCTTCTGATAGTTTACATTTCAGCTACTTCCTGGCTCTGGATGATGGCCTATTTCCTGGTGATGGTTTCATCCAATCAGGCCTTTTCATTTCAGTGCTTGTATTTATTTATTCAATTGCCTGTTTCTGAGCCTATGAGGGAGAGGAATTTAGTGCCAATTATCTAACAAAAGCTTTATGACCTCTCCTTGTTCCCTCCTCTTGTTCCCTCCTTGCCATCCTTCCCTCCACTAATAAATAGAAAAACACACACTTGTGATCCAGCTCTCAGGAAGGGATGTAACAAAAACAAAATGGATTCCTCTACTCATAGTTTTCAAAAATTATGATTTTTCCCAAAACAAGTGAACTTTTTTATTGAATTACAGTGATTCTTTAATTAAACATTTTTTAATATGTATTTGTTTACTGTGTGAAAAGATTTTTTTTACACCCCCTCCATTATTCGTTTACCGCCTTTGTTCATCTCAGGCTTATTTGTAATTCTTTTCTTGATACATTTCCTCTTTGTGTACTAAACACGCACCACCTTCAAACCAAATCTACCTAGAGTCGCACACGCAAAGCATCGCATGCACATGATCGTCCTTAGTCATGTACCGTGATCTTCATCTAATATCATATAAATGCCACATTTCAAGGTTTTGTGATGTTTATTTAAAGGGACCCTTAGCATTTTTTTTGTCTTAAGTAGGGCCTCTGAGAAGTCAATAAAATTTGTGTTTACATGTGTCACTGACTGCCCACTGCTAGACCCGCAGCTACAGTTCCGTGTAGTGAGCAAAAGAAAAGATAGTGTTAACTGTCAACAAATCTATTATAGAATGTTGGACTCACATAAACAGGTCAGTTATGGGTTAACTTTTCAGTGCATTCCAGAGTTCAGGGAAAACTGCTATTAATCAGTGTCCTCACTGCATGGTTCTGCTGTTTGTTTTTCATTTTGCAACAGCCAGTAGGCAGGAGACACTGTGTTGGTAAACAGACTTAAAAAACTTTCGATTTTTTAGCTGTTATTAGTGTAATAAAAAAAAAAAAGATAATTTCAACATACAATCTTGTGCTCTTTCACACCATGATAAGACTTACAGTGAGGTAAATGGCCCTTTAATTCATTTGTTAATTAATTAATTGTCATATAGAAGCCCCAAGGTGGACTGTTTCTCAGTGTCTGGGACGTTCCTGTTCTCTCTCGGTGCAGGCAACTATATTGCACTAGCGAATTGCCCGTCAAAAAATGACGGCAATGAAATTGTAAGGTAGCTAATGCTGTTTGGTGTATAATAATGAAATATGTAATACATTACTAAATTAATATACTGTACCTATTTTGAAGCATTGTGATGAAGAGCTGGCAATCTGTGTTGATGTTGCTGCAGCATTAGTGGTGTGGAGCTGCTGTGTAAGCATGCTGAATGTGTGCAGTGTGTGGTATGAATATCCGTAGGTCGTTTGTGGCGTTTTGCGAGTTTGTTGTGGTGTTTTGCGAGTTTCTTGTGGTGTTTTGCGAGTTTAGAGTGCTGTAGCCTCGTTTTCGTTTTGTTTGGCGGCCATTTTTTCTGTCGCATAGATTTTTTTTTAGTCTCTAAACTCTTTTATTTCGAGTAAAATCGAGGTCTAAGTTGCATTTTTGAGGTCCTGGGTGCTCCCTCTTGGTGTAGGTAAGGTTTTTATGTATGTGCTGTGTGTATGTATTGTGTTTTACATTTTGTAATGTTCGCGAGTTGCGTCCGAGTGTTGCGAGGCCGTAATGTGTGTGAACGTGTGTCGTATGTTGTTTGTGAGTGTCGTAATGTGTGTGTCGTGCTGTTTGGGTTGCGACGTGAAGTTTGCGAGGGTCGCAGTTGCTGGCATGGAGCGCCTTCGGCGCTCCATGCCAGCAACTGCGGCCCTCGCTTTGCGAGGTCCTCAGGTGCTGGTATGGAGCGCCTATGGCGCTCCATGCCAGCAACTGAGACCCTCGGCCAGTGCCCTCGCTTCGCGAGGGCCGCGGGCTCGCTGGGCGAGCCCGCAGCGTTAGCAACAACTCGTACGCTCACAACTATATATGTGATAGCTGTGATCTAAGACAACATCCACAGGGGAGCGGCTTCATACAACTAGTGTCTCATGCTGCTCCAGCACACAGAATGTCATTTAGTTTGTTTTATTTTGCGAGCCACGCGATTATCGCCAAAGGCGCTCAGTGCTAGGCTCGCAATGAGCGCAGAAGGTCCTCCCAATACAAAAACCTTCACATTGTGTGGCAAACAGCATTGCCATGGCTTCAAATTTGATTGCTCTGGTATTTTTGACGGGCAAGCCGCTAGTTGTAATATAATTGTGAGGATTTGCAGGCATTGCGAGAGCTCCCAGGTACCGTGTGCTCATTAGAATAAATTTTTTTATCCCTTTTTTGGCACTTCCTGTATCCATGCTTACAGTGCTTCTGATAGTTTACATTACAGCTACTTCCTGGCTCTGGATGATGACCTATTTCCTGGTGAAGGTCCCATCCAATCAGGCTTTTACATTTCAGTGCTTGTATTTATTTATTCAATTGCCTGTTTCTGAGCCTGTGAGGGAGAGGAATTTAGTGCCAATTATCCAATTAACTAAAAAAAAGCTTTATGGTTCCTCCTTGTTCCCTCCTCTTGTTCCCTCCTTGCCATCCTTCCCTCCCCTGATAAATAGAAAAACACACACTTGTGATCCAGCTCACAGGAAGGGATGTAACAAAAACAAAATGGTTCCTCTACTCATAGTCTTCAAAAATTATGATTTTTCCAAAAACAAGTGAACTTTTTATTGAATTACAGTGATTCTTTAATTAAAAAAATGTTATATGTTTTTGTTTACTGTGTGAAAAGATTTTTTTTACACCCCCTCCCTCATTCGTTTACCGCCTTTGTTCATCTCAGGCTTATTTCTAATTCTTATCTTGATACATTTCCTCTTTGTGTACTAAACATGCACCACCTTCAAACTAAATCTACCTAGAGTCGCCCACGCAAAGCATCGCATGCTCATGATCGTCCTCAGTCATGTACCGTGATCTTCATCTATTATCATATAAATGCCACATTTCAAGGTTTTGTGATGTTTATTTAAAGGGACCCTTAGCAATTATTTTGTTTCAAGTAGGGCCTCTGAGAAGTCAATAAAATTTGTGTTTACACGTGTCACTCAGCTCCGTGTAGTGAGCAAAAGAAAAAATAGTGTTAACTGTCAACAAATCTATCATAGAATGCTGGACTCACCTAAACAGGTCAGTCATGGGTTAACTTTTCAGTGCATTCCAGAGTTCAGGGAAAACTGCTATTAATCAGTGTCCTCACTGCACGGCTCAGCTGTTTGTTATTAATTTTGCAACAGCCAGTAGGCAGGAGACACTGTGTTGGTAAACAGACTTAAACAAACTTTAGATTTTTTAGCTGTTATTAGTGTAATTTAAAAACAAAAAGTTAATTTTAACATAAAATCTTGTGCTCTTTCACATCATGAAGAGACTTACAGTGAGGTAAATGGCCCTTTAATTAATTTGTTAATTAATTAATTGTCATATAGAAGCCTCAAGGTGGACTGTTTCTCAGTGTCTGGGACCTTCCTGTTCTCTCTCAGTGCAGGCAACTATATTGCATAGCTGTGATCTAAGACAAAATCCACAGGGGAGCGGCTTCATACAACTAGTGTCTCATGCTGCTCCGGCACACAGAATGTCATTATATGTTTGTGAGCAGAATAAGACACAAGTAGTGCAAAGTCCCTCCCATGTTGCTGTGGCTTTATGTCACAGCTGTACAACATAGCAGTCTGCATTGAGGGAAAACAGGAAGAAAGTGGGAGGTCCCAGAAATAAAAACATATTTTTTCTAGAGTCCTTAAAGCATGTTTGTGTCATTGGTTTGTCCTGAACAGAAGACGAGGCCCAGAAATAATTTATATCTGTGAAGGGGTTAACATATTCTGCTGATGAAGGGGTTAACATATTTTGCTGACATATAGCCTAACCATAATATCATGTTCCTATCCTTGGGATGTTTTGCGACCTTACTAAAACACAAAACATTTCTAGTTGTTCTAAGAAACAGAAAAACACTTGATTATCTGTCCTTGCAACTGACTAACATGAACTGTAAAATCGCCTCTAATATCCGCCTTCTTTTGCAAGTATATAACCTATGCAATGATGTGGCAATAAACGGAATTAGTACTGAGAATGATTTTTGTGTGTGTGTGTGTTACATCCAGTACGGGTTCCCCAGAATTCTGATTGGGCCCTGTGTTTTCCAAGCCGCCAACTCCTGATTAGGAAGTCCCAACAAACTGAGATCTTAAAATAGGGATATAGTAATAATGATGGGGCGTTTAGAGACTCCATGGTCTTTTGAATATGAATGGCCTCAACTGTTTTTACACAGTGTTAAAACTAAATCATGGCCATTCTGGTTGTTAGGGAATTACTGTTCTAGCTTGTGTCTCACTATTTAGTTTACATGCCCTTTAATGACCTAGTAAAGGTGGATACATGCTGCTAAATTAGAGGTTCAGAAAATGATGTTTGAAAGAGTGGCTGACCTACTGCCGGTGCAGGCGGTACAATGCACCGAGGACCTTCAGGGGAGGGGGGCCCAGCGCAGTCCAAATTGATATAATTTTTTTTCCATTTAGTTTGTTTTATTTTGCTGCACTGTAGTGGGCCCCACCTCCGCCCAATTGCCCTGACTCACTTCAAGAGCAGCCTGTTTTAGCCACTTGTGCCTTCACAGGGAGAAATATCCTGTAGTATATCAGTCTTGTCTCACCCGATAGAGTGATCCAGCCCTGAAATACCAGGCAATTCTACCCTGAGAAGGAGAAACAGCACACCACAGATGTATGTTTAAGCCTTCATTGGGCCTCATCAGTGAGATGCAGTTGTAGTCCCTAAGTCCCATTGAGCCGGGGTCCACTTCCAGATGCCCCTGTCACCCATAGGGTGAGAAACTAAACAAAAAGAGGAGAGGCGCTCATATGAGAATGAATATTTAGAATTTGTTGTTTCTTCTTTTCAGGGTAGAACTGCCTGGTATTTCAGGGCTGGATCACTCTTTTCAGTTTGACCAGACTGATATACTACAGGATAATTCTCCTTAGTAGCGGAGCTAGACAATGAAGGGTGCAAAAAAACTCCCCCCCCCTCCCCCCAGGAGAAGGGGTAAGTTTTTTAAGCTACCGCCACCCTCTGTTACCATATATAGACAAATATATATCAATCTCTTCTATCAATCTCCTTCAATCTCTCTTTATCCATGGGCCCCTTTTTATTATTATTATTATTATTATTCCACCTCCAACTCAAGACTTTCATTCCTTCTTATGTCCTCCACTCCCTATCGCCTCTCAATCTCTCCACTGGCCCTTTATTCATTATTTTATTCCCAGACTCCTGATGCCTCTCTTCTTACCTGCCATTAGCTGATCGCCTGTACTCTGTCTCTGCATCACATGTGTAACGGAGCAGGAACACGCAGTCCAAAATCTCCGCTGGTATACGATAAAATACCCAAGAGGCACTACAGTTTCACCATTCCCAACCTCCCATATTGGACGACACACAATTTGGGAGTCAAATGAATACTAACTTTATTTTGTTATTGCAGAAATATATATACATCTCTTTGGCCACAGGCAATACACATGCCCATATTTGGCCACACACAATACACATAAAGAGAACAATAGGGGGGTCACACCTCCCTGGCAACTTTGATACAATCAGACATTGATTCAATTACACTTCTTTGTTCTTATCAGAGAATGAAAACACTTTGGAAAATGCAAGGATCCTTTACAACTTTCTTATCTCTTGAATCTCTGTAACAGGATTATCTATTAGCCTAGGTCTGCAAAAGTCTAGCTAATATTCTGAGCCAATATATTCTGTAGAACATCAACCAACATACATATAGTAGGATCATATTTTAACCATAATAATCATAAAACAGTTTAAAACAGTGATGGGTTCCGCTACACACCTCCCCCGTGTCCATAAGCCGGCATACACGGTCTGATCCCAACGGATCGGCCTGGGGATGTCCGGACAAAAGTATTTGTTGGTCAATTCTCTAGTTTGACAACCCATCAGCATTACTGCAATTCACATTTACTCACATTTCCCATATCCCCAGATAGCTGGGATCTGAGCGCACAAAACTACCGAATAGCGCTCAGATCCTCTTCACACAGTTCAATTGCCATGTAGCTAAAGTCTTTCCCATAGTCTTTCATTATATGAATGGGCTTCATGGCACAGTTATCTGTGGTATCATGGTTCACACAGGGCAAGTACAGAATGACCACCCTGTATGTAAAGGGCCAGAATGAGTGATATACACTCTGGTATGGCCGAACACTGGTTCCAAAGGGCAATATGTACCAGGGCCATAGTCGCAGGGCAGGAGGCTGGCAAACAGTCCTCTCCAAGCCAAAGTGGCGAAGGGCACTTCGTCACACATCTCTCCTTTGGGGGGAAGTCTAACCAGGCACCTGGATATTTTGCTGGGGTGATGGTGCAACACGCTGAGGGGACTTGAGGGGCAGAGGCCAGCGGCACTCTGCCCTGATGCCAGCTCTTCTGCTGGTATAACCTGCAGGACCTCCTGCTCTGTACAAGGGACAAAGGGAGGGCAGAGGCCGACTGCACTCTGCCCCGCTGTCAGCTCTTCTGCTGGGGTACTTGGGACATATTCCGGCTCAGTAGCCAGGGAAACGTGGCAGTCAGTGGGGGTTAACATTTCCTCTGTTAACCCTGGGGCCACATTAGAAGTTAGCTGGGGAGGGGAATTTGTACTTACCCCCTCCTCCGGTTGTCCCAGTGAGGGTAGTTGGGGGTCTGGACAAGCTGTGGGCGCAGAGACCACGGTCCCATCTGCGCCGTCTGGGAGATTGGTGTCTCCCCTGGTTAGGGTAAACTGTCGCTGGGGGGAAAGGACGACACCTTCTGCCCCCTGGGGTTCACACTGCCGCTGGGGGGGAAGGATGACACCTTCTGCCCCCTGGGGTTCACACTGCTGCTGGGGGGAAAGGACGACACCTTCTGCCCCCTGGGGTTCACACTGCTGCTGGGGAGGAAGGACGGCCCCTTCTGCTCCCTGGGGTACACACTGCCGCCGTGGGGGAAGGCCGACACCTTCAGCTCCCTGGGGTACACACTGCCGCTGGGGAGGAAGGACGACACCTTCAGCTCCCTGGGGTACACACTGCCGCTGGGGGGGAAGGCCGACACCTTCAGCTCCCTGGGGTACACACTGCCGCTGGGGGGAAAGGACGACACCTTCTGCCCCCTGGGGTTCACACTGCCGCTGGGGAGGAAGGACGGCCCCTTCTGCTCCCCGGTGTACACACTGCCGCTGGGGGGGAAGGCCGACACCTTCAGCTCCCTGGGGTACACACTGCTGCTGGGGGGGAAGGATGACACCTTCGGCCCCCTGGGGTACACACTGCCGCTGGGGAGGAAGGACGACACCTTCGGCTCCCTGGGGAACACACTGCCGCTGGGGAGGAAGGACAACACCTTCAGCTCCCTGGGGTACACACTGCCGCTGGGGAGGAAGGACGACACCTTCAGCTCCCTGGGGTACACACTGCCGCTGGGGGGAAAGGACGACACCTTCTGCCCCCTGGGGTTCACACTGCCGCTGGGGAGGAAGGACGGCCCCTTCTGCTCCCTGGGTTACACACTGCCGCTGGGGGGGAAGGCCGACACCTTCAGCTCCCTGGGGTACACACTGCTGCTGGGGGGGAAGGATGACACCTTCGGCCCCCTGGGGTACACACTGCCGCTGGGGAGGAAGGACGACACCTTCGGCTCCCTGGGGAACACACTGCCGCTGGGGAGGAAGGACAACACCTTCGGTTCCCTGGGGTACACACTGGCGCTGGGGGGGAAGGACGACACCTTCGGCCCCCTGGGGTACACACTGCTGCTGGGGAGGAAGGACGACACCTTCAGCTCCCTGGGGTACACACTGTCGCTGGGGAGGGGAATTAGTTGGAGTATTCCACTTGGAGCGGTTTCTGTTTCTGGGACAGTCTCTCTGCATGTGGCCCTGCTGGTTACACGTGTGGCACCTGATGTACCGTGCAGGGGTTTGGTAGTTCCCACCACCCGGACGCAGTGCTGGGGGGGGGGGGGGGGGGTTAATGGTGGGAGGTGGGTTAGCAGCTCCTAAGATGGTCCGCTCCCGCGCCCGCTGCTTTTCCATTATGAATTTGTGGACATCTGTCATTAACCATTCCAAGGTTTTCATGGGAAGCGTACCTGGGAAAAAGGCCAGTCTGCTTTGGAGTTCTCTTCCAAACTCATTCTGTGGGGTAATACGAGGTACTGTAACCATGAGTTCCTTTCTGTCTGCATCCCTGTAGTCCGCGGCCGCCTCCTCCTCCTCATGATGGAATGCTGTCTGAAAACTAGCCGGTTCCATCCTGCTGTAGCCAGGGGCGCTGTACGGATACTAGCGTTGCCCTCAATTTGTACTCCACGGAATGGTGTCTCCTGTAGCTGTCCTTCTGACCGTGGGAACAATCCCGCCACTTGCCAACAAATGTAACGGAGCAGGAACACGCAGTCCAAAATCTCCGCTGGTATACGATAAAATACCCAAGAGGCACTACAGTTTCACCATTCCCAACCTCCCATATTGGACGACACACAATTTGGGAGTCAAATGAATACTGACTTTATTTTGTTATTGCAGAAATATATATACATCTCTTTGGCCACAGGCAATACACATGCCCATATTTGGCCACACACAATACACATAAAGAGAACAATAGGGGGGTCACACCTCCCTGGCAACTTTGATACAATCAGACATTGATTCAATTACACTTCTTTGTTCTTATCAGAGAATGAAAACACTTTGGAAAATGCAAGGATCCTTTACAACTTTCTTATCTCTTGAATCTCTGTAACAGGATTATCTATTAGCCTAGGTCTGCAAAAGTCTAGCTAATATTCTGAGCCAATATATTCTGTAGAACATCAACCAACATACATATAGTAGGATCATATTTTAACCATAATAATCATAAAACAGTTTAAAACAGTGATGGGTTCCGCTACAACATGGTCCATCGCTGCGCGGGGTCTCTCCTGGCTCCATATAAGCAGGTGCAGACAGGGCAGCAGCTAGCTCTTCTCAGACTCCTCTTTCACATGTAGGAGATAATGTGCACAGCATCACTAGCTCTCCCTCCCCTGATGTCTCCTCATGCACCCTGAACCCACCCTTCCCCTTCTCTTGCTGGTGCTACACTACAACATAATATACACTTAACGTATAAATGATTTATAGTTCATTTAAAATGTCAGGCTGCACAGGGCCCCCCTAGAGGTCAGGGCCTTGGTGCCCTGCACCACCAGTCATAGATGTAGGAGCTAAATAAAATCTGGTGGGCATACCACATATAGTATAAAAATACCACACAAATGCTTCTCTACACAAATTGAAAAATCTGAGGGGGATTTGTCCCCCTTGTTCCAACCCCAGTTCCTACACCCATGCCCGCCAGTAGCTCTGCCCATGTGTCTCCCTGTGAAGGGCAAAAGTGGCTAAAATAGTTTGCTCTCTTATTAGGTGACCAGATCTATAGAACAAACCTACTTGGGTGTTTATCATACTCGAATGAGAACCTCTACTCTTTTTGCCTTAGATTTTCTCACCCTAAGGGTGATGGGGGCTCCAGACGTGGACCCCTTGCTCACTGTGCCTTAGGGAATTCAGTTTCACCTCACTGATGAGGCCCAGAGAGGCCAAAACGTATGTCTGGGGTTTGCTGTTTCTCCTGTTCAGGGTAGAATTGCCTGGTATTTCGGGGCTGGGTCACTCTAGTGAGTGAGACCAAACTGATATAATACAGGATATTTCTCCCCATGAAGGGCACAAGTGGCTAAAAGAGGCTGCTCTCAGAGTAGGGCCCTCATTGAATTGCGATTTGGACAATTGAATAGGGCTCTAAAGAAGCACATAACAATTTTTTTTAAAGAAGTTTTTAGTTAGTGAAAACCTTGCTTTTGTATAGATGCTTACTAACTAAAAACTTATTTAAAAAAATATGTTATGTGCTTCTTTAGAGCCCTATTCAATTGGCCAAATTGCAATTGAATGAGGGCCTAGGTAACCAGGGCCCCCATTCAATTGAGGTTTTGGTGATCCAGTAGCCCGTAAGTGAGGCTGCAAGTTAATTTGCTATTCAATTGGCGTCTTTTTGTGGGCTCCAAACGGGTTACGAGGTACAGCCTGGGATGGTTAAACCCGTAACTTACGGCCTCCCGAAGCCTTTAATTTTTCACTTTCGCAAGCGTAACAATGGCTAAAATCGCAAATAGCTATTCAATTTCTCAATTTCCCCAAGCCGCAAATGGTTTCACTTCTGTAAATGGCAAAAAAAGGAGAAAAGCCTACGAGTGCTAGAGAGGACCCGCAAGGGGGTTAAACACCTATTCGTAGCACTGTAAATGCAAATAAAAAAATCATTACTGCACTGTAAATAACAGGGAAAGCGATGAAAGACATTAGAATTAATTGCACAGTCTCAAGCTCGCAAATAGGCAGTATATAACATTTATTTTTATGTTTCATTTCTGGGTTAAATCGATCTCGGGTATCAATGAGTTAATACATATCAGGCCACCAACATGGACTAGAACAGTATTGGGATTAATTTTCATAATTCTTTATTTTGCGGGTTTGCGAGTCTGATCGCATATCAGACCCCCGAACCTGATTGATTGACATGTAACCTCCATGTTTTACTGCCATAATACTGACAGTCTCATTTTCTATTGGCTAATTTGAAATGGGAGGTTACAGGCTTGCTTAATTTATCATGTTCTCGCCCTGAACTACTGCGAGCCAGTGCATGGCTTACGGAGTCAGCTTTGGGACAGTAACTTGCGGGCTTAGGCAATTGAATAGCTCCGAATTCAGAGACCAACGGACTTGGAATTGAATGTGGGTCCATGACTATAGAACAAACTACTCTTTTTGTAACATCTAATAAAAAACTATTACAAACAGTTGTATTGGCTTTTTAATTTACCAGAAGCTGATAGTTGCTGTTGGCGGTTTTGTTTGCTGCATATTTATACATTTCTCACTGTGTAAAACTGTAATGTCATTATGCAACAATGTAACAATGTAGCAGTGATACAAATATAATGTGGCAAAATAATCTTCCACAGAGAACACACAATATGAATGTCAAGATGCTTTTTTGGGGCCCAGTTAACCTTTGCTTTAAGAGCGATGTCCTCTCTATCCTCCTCCTGATCACTGCTACTTCCATCAACAGAGACAGGAAATGTGATCAATGGACTGAACATCTTGATAACAACCTGTCTGATAAGATTATCTAATCAATAATAATAATAATAATTTAAACAGGAAATTCATGCCGATTGATTGTTAATTCTTAATTGATCCAGAGGAAGGCAAACAGAAAAAACCCAGTGAAACGTTGCCAATTTTCTCAAAAGGGAAAAAATATAAAATTCCTTCCTGATCCCAGATACTGGCGATCGGATTTCTCCCTGGATCAATACTCCCTCTCTATTAATCCAAAATAGCCCTGAATACCGTTTTTATTTAAAAATATATATCCAATTCATTTTTAAAGCTATCTATCGAATCCGCTGTCACCACCTCCTCTGGTAGAGAATTCCACAGATTAACCACCCTTTTCTTTCTTTAAGGTGAAAGCCTTTCACTTCTAATCTCAAGGGATGTCCTCTTGTCAGCTAAAAACCTCTTGGCACAAAAAGTTCATTTGACAAAGCCTTGTATTGACCCTGGATATATTTATATAAGGATAATTGTAACAGAGTTTGAACAAGAAGTCCAGTATCTCCGTTAATATACGGTAAAATATCCAAGAAGCACTGCAGTCTCACAAGCCCCAACCTCCCATATTGGACGACACTCAATTGGGAGTCAAAGAATACTGTCTTTATTTTGTTATGCAGAAATATATATATACACATCTCTTTCCACAGGCAATACACATCCCCCATATTTGGCCACACAGTACACATAGAGGGACAATAGGTGTGGTCACACCTCCCTGAGGCTACCTGGCTACTTTGATACAATCAGACATTGATCAGATTATCCTTCCCTTTGTTCTGTGTTTCATAATGAAGACACTTTATACAATAGACTTCCTTATCTTATGAGGAGTCTCTGTAATAGGATTATCTATTAGCCTAGTAGCTGTAATATTCTGAGCTAATATATTCTGTAGAACATAACACAACATATCTACAGTACAGCAATGTGATCATATTTTAACCATAACCATAAAACAGGGTAAAACAGTGATGGGTTCCGTTACAGTAATCATATCCCCTCTTAGACACCTTTTTTCTAGAGTAAATAAGTTTAATTTAGTTAGTCTTTCTTCATAACTTAGCCCCTCCATTCCCCTTATTAGTTTTGTTGCCCTTCTCTATACTTTTCCCAGTTCTAAAATGTCCTTTTATTATGTGGTGCCCAAAATTGTACTCCATATTCCAAATGAGGGCGTACTAGAGATTTGTATAGTGGCAGAATTATATTTGCCTCCCTTGCTTCTATACCCTTCTTAAGACTCTTCTAGGGAACATAATCATGGTGGTCTCTCCTTTATTTAGAGGTTCTAACCCCTGTTAGTTATTTTGACCCTGGGTTCCTGTTCTTCTATGATGATGATCTTGATGTGATGGCACCAAGAAACCCATACACTCCTTGGTCCGGAGGAAGGATTCTTGTAACCAAATCAGGAAGATTCAGGGGAAGAATTAAGCCCCCTCCCCTGGGTCATGACAATCAAATAAAAAAAATAAAAACATCTGTATGCGGCAGTATCACTTTAAGAAAAATATCTGCAATAAATAAATATATGTTACACTGGGACTATTTTACCTCTAAACATTTAAAGAACAAACTGAAGGTAACTGATGTTTTTTTAAGTGTTTATTAACTGTGGTGCAAAATTTTAAATAGCTGTTTTTGAATAACTGCACTTGAAAAAATAATACACAACCTTTCATTTATTATTTTTATATGCAATTATCCCGTAAAGTGCACAGGGGCTTTGGATATACAAAAAGCTTAAATATGCACAGTAGGGATTTGGCATATACAACTGCCACCCTGCTGAGATAGAAGCTGCAAGAAGCAGGCTGAGTAAAACAGCCTGCAATAAAGGTTAATTACATATTAAACAAAAAATATAAAGATTGTGTTTATTTTGTACCTTATTAAAACATTTTGTTCAAAATTATGCAAAATTATCACAGTGGCCCTTAAACTGTTACCAGCTTTGTAAAAAAGCTGCTACAAGTTGCAATACTTGGTACACATAATGGGCCTCATTCAATTGCAATTTGGCCAATTGAATAGCGCTTTATATAAGCACAGAGCATATTTTTTACAGAAGTTTTTAGTTAGTGCAGACCTTGCTTTTGGATAGAAGCCCTATTCAATTGGCCAAATCGGATTTACTGAGGCCCTATGATTCCCTAAGCTTCACAGGGCTGCTAAGAGCAAATAGGGACTGCAGACTGGGGGACTCATTCAAATGCAATTGGCCAATTGAATAGGGCTCTATATAAGCACAGAGCATTTTTTTACAGAAGTTTTTAGTTAGTGAACTTCTATCCAAAAGCAAGGTCTTCACTAACTAAAATTTCTGTAAAAAAAAAAAACATGCTCTGAGCTTATATAGAGCCCTATTCTGATGACCAAATTGCAATTGAATGAGGCCCGGAGTCAAGTTGGTTTTATCCTATAGAGAAATAAAAGCTGCCTATACATAGTATTAGCCAATTTTTACTGTAAATCATTCATGAGATATTGAGCAATGATTGTGTAGCTCTTTTCTATTAATGTGCAACTATGCAGGCTAATTTGTGATTCAGAGTGCTTGATAAGAGTGGAAGAAGGGATGTAACCAGAAGGTGGCATTAATTGCATTGTTTTTTTCCACCACAAAGACGGACAGGCAGACTGTAATTCAGGAGCCATAGAATGGCATAAGAACACTGCTGAAATAATGCTGATTATCTCAGGAATTATTAACTTTCAAATAAAGTGGTTAGTACAATGTATAGCTAGCTCTTCATGCTCTTTACAATTAACTAAAAAGGTCAGTTAATTCAGCACAACTTGGAGCACACCACTGTACAGTACTCATGTTGAAATTAATTTTAATTTTTTTCGAATAGGTGCCTTTTTCAGAGAAAAAATCATAAATGAAGTGTCTGTTTACATGCGACTCTGACATTCCCCTAAGCAGTGAGCAGAAGAGCTCTATGCAGTGAGCAGAAGCATAAAGAAAGATAACCCTTCCCAAATTCATTTGTGCAGGGAAATGACTGCTGGAAACTCCTAAATATGTTACCTGTGGGTTAACTGATGGCTGATTACATTTCTGAATGCAGAGAGAAGCCATAAATATTGTGGCAGATGTTGTTAATCATGGAAGTCAGCAGTGTGTTTGTAAGTAGATCTAAGACTGCAGATTTTTTAGCTTTATTAGTGTAATTGAAAAAAGCAATAGATCATTGTATTAATGAATCATAGAATCTTGTGCTCTTTCATACAATGAAGAGCACTTATAGAGAGTAAAGGGCCCTTTAAGCAGAAAAAAAATTACAATAACTTGCATTAGGGGTAATGAAATCCTGTGTATTGTAGGAAAATCTTGAGATGATTATAAAGTCTGTAACAAACTATCAACATTAGCAGCTGTGTAAGATATGAACATATGATACCTACCTTCTTCTCCCGCACATGCGCAGAGGCTGACAGCTGCAAGGGTAACTGCAAGCTCTGCAAACACCCCTCACCAAAGTAACAAACCTATCATTCAGATTTCAACTGTGAATCCAAATCAGTGTCAGTTTGATTATTTTTTTGTAGGTGTTCTAAGCAACTCACTTCTTCTGCTTTCTCTAAAGTACTTACACTAAAAAACATTCCACCTTAAAGGAAGGAAAGGGTTCTTCTCAAAGTGTGTGAGAAATGTAGTGTCATTATGCAAAACCTCAACTTCTGCAACAATGTCGCAGTGATACAAATGTAACACACAATAACAGCCAAAGAACAAATGTGACCATAATGAGTGTTTTCTTTTAAGTTTTTTTTTTCAGGTGGATTTTATATTATTTAGGACAACAGTAAGGGCAGCCAGACTGTGGAACTCTCTACCAAATTAGGTTGTGACAGCAGGTTCCATAAAAGAGATTGGATATATTATTGAATAAAAATGGCATTCAGGGTTATCCTGGATAACTAGAGAAGGATCCAGTATCTGAGGTAAGGACCGAATGCTTTCTCTCCGTATAAGACAATTGTCAATGCTTCAATTGTTTGTTTGTTTTTTTGCCTTCCTCTGCATTAATCAACACATTACAACAATCAGAGGAGATCTAAAAAGGTTGATCCTGATATACTAAAATACTTTTTTCAACCTCAATTCTATGTAACTTCTTGTAGCAATAAAATAAAAAAAAATTATGTTGGGAGTATAATAAGGGGCTCATGGAGACTCTGCTAATTATTCGTCCTTATCTGACTAACATAAGAAGCAAAGGGAAGAAAAATATAATATCAGACATCCATATGGCTCACTGCCACTATAAATACATATATATAGATAGATAGAGATAGAGAGATAGAGTGAGAGAGAGAGAGAGAGATAGATAGATAGAAAGATAGATAGATAGAGATAGATAGATAGATAGATACAGTAGATAGATAAAGAGATAAAGATAGATAGATAGATAGATAGATAGATAGATAGATAGATAGAGAGAAAGATAGATAGATACATAGATAGATAGATAGATAGATAGATAGATAGATAGATAGATAGAGATAGAGAGATAGATAGATAGATGTTTAGTCATTCAGTTGTGTCCAGCTCTACATGCCCCTCTACATGCAGCTCACCAGGCACAATTGTTGTCCCTGGTTGTGCTTATCCATAATGTTTTCTTGGCAAAGATACTGGAGTGGGTTGTCAGGTCTTTCTCTAGTGGACCACTCTGCTATGACCTGCCCATCTTGGGTTACCCTACATGGTATAGCTCGCTGCTTCATTTCGGTACACAAGCCCCTTCACCACTACAAGGTAATGATCCAGAAGGGGAATATATATTTGTATATAATTATTTTGTAATGTGTAAAACAAGATCATTTAAATGCATGCTGGAAAAGTTTGGACGTTTAAATGAAAAACGATTGAAGAAAATCCACTTAAAAGGCACTTGATATAAATATAGTATGTGTGGCGTTTGCTGCAGTTATTGCATGTGGTGCAGATGAGTCTCGTCCCTATCTGAGGAGGGGCCTACAGTCACCACGTGTGGGTCGTCCCTTCCCTTGGCTGAGCCTGTGACGGGGGATCCGTGCACCACAACTCATGCTGCTCAGAAGGAACTCGGCACCTCATGGGTTAACTCACAGTCACTGAGCAGGGATCCTGCTTGAATTATAGGGGCATCCAAAGGTAAGTGACTTATAAAGGATATAGGGGGAAATAACTGAGCTATCGCAGGAGGTATGAAGGGCTGCAATGGCAATTTTCAAGCAAACTGCAGCCTCTGTGATGCTTAGTGAATCTCCCCATACACTTTATTCTCAGAGCAGCATAGAGATATTAATTAGGTTATCACTAATTATATTGGATTGTCTGATTAACCTGAAAGGATCTTGTTCACTAATAAGAAATCTCCCAGCTTAGTGAATGAACTCCACTATAATTTTATTGTTGTTAATTAACTAACGTTATCCCATTAAAGGGGCACTGTACGCTCATATTTTCAGTATTGCAATTTAAAGAATTACAACTGACAACCAGCAAATGGCTCATTATATTCAGTGCTGACATCCCCTTTAATATCATTAAGACCTCTCTTTGTGAGTTTATCTTTATTGGCAAACAAATGGGAACCTTTAACAATACGATCAACTCATTGCAACAAAGACAACTGGGTTTGCTTATCTACCCTTTAAGCAGGAATTGCCTTAATTGAAACTTAGTTTTTTTTGCAGAATCTAGTAAAATGATTATTGCATAAACTGATTTTATTTTTTCTAAAAAAAATATGTAATTTTTTTCAGCAAAATATTTAAATTCAGTATTATTTTATTTCTACTCAAGTAATATTTGGATTGGATTACTGTATCAGCCTCAACTACTTCTGCTTAGCAGCTTCTTCATGTCTCCGTAGCTTTTTTCTGAAAAAATCATGTTTTCTCCTATTGGGCTGTATTCATGTCAGATAAAAAAATGAATTTGACTTTAAAAGGAAGCTTAGTTGTTTGTATCATTGTACTATAGTAATGGGTTCTCTGGTGGTCCAGTGGTTAGGATTTGATGCTTTCCCCAGCTGTTTACCTGGGTTTGATTCCAAGTGAGGGAAGAAAGAGGTCACAACACCCTGAAGTAATGCAGGGTTGGACCTATTCAGTAATGGGATGGGAGACCACCTAGGAATACCAGAAGATGTACACTGTGACAACCCACTCAGTATCTCTGCCATGAATACCAAGTGGATCAGCATGATCATGGATGTAAAGATTAATCACATCAGCTAAAGTTATTAGGACTATTTTTGGTAATTTATAATATATATGTATGTTTGTGTGTGTATATGTATATGTATATATATATATATATATATATATATATATATATATATATATATATAACCTTGAAACAGCTGTATGTGGATAGGATTCCCAGCTTGTGTATAATCCAACCTTAGCTTTGCAAAAAAGTGTAATACAGCAGGCATAAGCTTAAAGGAAGTCATGTCTAAAATGTGAAACAAATGTACTATATATATATATATATATATATATATATACACTAACCACTTGCCCATCCAAAATGACAGCAGGATATAGTGTAATACATTTGTGTTATAGTGTAATACATTCTGTTTATGTTTTATCTGTTGTTTGTCTCTTTCCTCCCTCCCCCTCCCCTGTGTCTCTTTCCCTCTCTCTCCCTCTCCTGTGTCTCTTTGCCCCCCACTTACCTCCCCTGTGTCTCTTTTCCCCCTCTCCCTCCCCTGTGTAACCCCCTGTTTTTTTGTGTTGTTCAGTTGTTTCCGACTTTCCGTGACCTTATGGACCATAACACACCAGGCACATCTTTAGTCCATGGTCATGCTGATCCATTTGGTTTTCATGGCAGATTTACTGGAGTGGGTTGCCAGTGCCTTCTGCAGTGGGCTACAGCATACAGCTCCTGGAATTCATGGGTTGTCTCCCATCCAAGTACTGACCAGGCCCAAGCCTGCTCTGCTTCAGGGTGGTGTGACCTATTGGTTCCCTGACTGGAATCAAACCTAGGTTGCAGCTGTGAAAGCACAGAATCCCAACCACTGGACCACCAGGGAAGCCATCCATAGGCCATAGAGAACATCTAAGTACAATAGATCACATTGCAGGTCCTGTATTAGTGAACCTCCCCCTATTTCATTTGAGTTTCCTAGAATTAGAGTATTTGTTCACTTATAAACTATTTTCTAATTTATGAATTTATAACAGTCAAACATCTCATGCAATTTTTTTTTAAGACCCATCGTACCTCCCAAAAATAAAGTTTCTATGTCTTGATTGAAGTCACCTTAGTTTGAGCATACCTAGCCTTTTTTGTGCAGGGCAATGGACCCAATGCCTCAGGGGCTGATCAGTAATTATTGTCAATAATCTTTTTATAAAAAGAATATATAAATCTCTGTTGAGTCAGAAAAGCTGACTGACAGCTCAAAATGGCAAATGTTTATGTTAGATTAATGTAGGAAGATGCAGTTTTTCTAATATAACAGTTGATAATGTTATTACCTATAGCTTTGGGGTTCATTAAGTCCGGTTAATTAGATAGGGATAAGTTATTAACTAAGCAATCCCTTTGTGCAGCTTCCCTCCATTTGATACTCACCATCATGGCCTCTCTCTGGTAGACTCCATTGGTTCAGATGAAAACGGCACCCCGACTTTGGGGAGCAGGGTAAATGCGAGCCGACAATTCAGCGCTGATAGAAGCGCGGCAACAGTAGCGCGCAGTTGGCAAATGTGCGCGGATAAAAGAGAGCAAGTTGTAGAATGTATGCCCTAATGGCCCGAACACCTCAAACCCTAACCCCTCAGACCCCGTGCCAACCCTAACACTCACACCCCAATGCATAATCCTAACACTCAGACCCCAATGCCGAATCCTAACCCCTCAGACCCCAATGCCGAACCCTAACTCCTCAGACCCCATGCCTAAGCCTAACACTCAGACCCCATGCCTAACCCTAACCCCTCAGACCCCAATGCCTAACCTTAACCCCTCAGACCTCTAAACCTCACACCTAAAAACCCTAGGCCCACCCAAAGACCTCTAACCCTAAAACCTAAAACCCCTAAGTCCAACCTTAGGTTCTTACCTTAACTCCTGCGCTCAGAAGTTGGGCACACTTTTGTTGGTTTGAGCATGCGTCGGCGCGCATTGGTCTTGCGCGTGAAAGTCGAGCTACCAGTGAAAACACGTGGCAATAGAGACTGACCATTGTTCCATTTCATTTCTTTAATCACAAACATTAGCAGTGGTGTAAGCAATACGTATAAAAACATTTATAGAGAAAATCTTACTTCTGCTAGTGTATAGAGGCTGACATGCTTTTTATGCAGCCTGTAGTACAACTGCCGGCATCTGGGTTTGTACAGGGGAAGGCATCACTTACTAAATATTGAAGTTGTTCACCAATGAGGCTACAAATTGCCTTCTCCCTATGTTCTCTGCTCCATAGAAAACAAAATGAAACTGTTATAGCACTCCCCTTCCAGGTCATCATGAAAGCCCATAGGCACAAGCCGAAAAACTAAAATAGTCATGCTTTTCTAAAAATGCTGATATTATTATTTTGTTACATACTTCAGAAACATATATTTTTCCCTAAGCTATAGAGTCCATTAAATGATTTTACAACAATAGTATTTATCAAGAGCTAAATAATAAATCACAGCACAAAGAACAATCTGCACTTAAAATTGCTTTAAGTTTAATAATGAAAACATGTATATGGAACAGGCAAATGTCTAAAGAGCCCCTATAAGAACATAAAGCAATGACTTTCACTGCCTCTCGAAGCAACCAATAAAAGCACCACTTCCTCTTCAGCTTATCTCAATACATAACCATCAGTGGTTTGCATTTCCCCTTTAAGAATATATATAATATTAGTGAGAAAGCTCTCACTATGTATATAACCCATGTTATGTCCTAACTGAAGTGAGATCTCTCCAATTCCTCTTCATGTTGAGTAAAATTGCACTTTATTCCAGTAAAACAACGTACAAGTTTAATATTTTGAGCTGTCAGTCAGGCCTTCTATAGGGAAGACAGTGATTGCTATCACTTTTTCCCTGGACTCAGTTTACACTGCATTGACCAGTAACCCATACCTGACCTGTTTTGGTGAGTCCAGTATTCCATGCCTACACAGATAGATGTTGTTCAAATTCCAGAGAGGCAAGAGAGCAGAAACCAGAATTCTCTGTCATGAGAAATTACAAAAATCACAGGTCTGTTCCCAGACTGGAAATGTAGTCTTACCATTGACTTGAACAGGCACACACCCCTGCAATCTGACTGGTTGCAGTAATACAAAAGCAAGTGAGCAGCCTATTACACATATAAACACAGATTTGATTTGATTTGATTTCTCAGTGAAAAATGCACATATTTCAAGACTTCAAATGGTATTTCAACATGCTTTTAGGTGATATTTACTGTGATGTGGTCCAAATTGTTCTGAATTAAGTGGCCCTTTAAAGAGGGGCAGGGGCTGCAATTTCTTTGTAAGAATTGACTTTAGATTTAAAGGAGGGAATTTTTTTTCAATAGAAACTTCATTATCAGACAAATCTTTCAATATTTGTCTTTTTAAAACAATTGTAAGTTCAGATAATTTAACAATTACTTTCCCCATAACGAGCCACATATTTTTATGGAATGAGTCTGTCAATACTTTCTCACTTAGGCCCTCATTCAATTGAGATTTGGCCAATTGAATAGTGCTCTAAATAAGCACATAACTAATAATAATAATAATTGGCCAAATTGCAATTGAATGAGGGCCTTAGTCTAAGGGCTATATTCACTAAACTGAGAAGGTTTTCTCTATTGAAGCGGGTCATCTCCAATTTGTATGTAATCTTGTTTAAGCAAATATTTATCATACATTTAATAGATTAGATGAAATATGTCACGTGTCATGAGCTATCTTGGTGGGTATACAAGATGACATGTAGGTGGCATAAGGTGACACATATCAACCATCAATGTCCTGGGTAAAACGTGCAATTTACTTACTTATTTATCCGACTTTGAAATGGGGATGGTCATTGGCTTTTGGGCCAAGGGTGGGAGTATTTCTGAAACAGACCAGTTTGTGAACTGTTCGTGTGCTGCTGTGGTTAAAGTCAATCATGACTGGACAAACGGCACCATTGTGAATAAATGGAGTGGATCTGGAGAAAGATGTGCCATTGATGTCAGAGGTAAAGGTCGGCAGCGAATGTTTGTAAGAGCCTACTGACACACTACAGTTGAGCAACTCACCATCCAAATGAACCAGGTCACTGCACTCATGCTGACGAGGGTTCATCACCAGAATCGGCTTCAATTTGCACAACAGTCCCAACATTGGAGCTCTTCTGATTGGCAAAGGGTTACCGTCTCTGATGAGTCACGTTTTCTGCTCATCAACTGGACAGACGTTGGTGTCAGGCACAAAACCTCATCGAACAAACAATCTGTAACCATTTTTTTAAGAACACAAGCTGGTGGCAGCAGCGTTATGGTCTGGGCAATGTTCTCTCTGCATTTTCTAAGTCCACTCATACCTCTGGAAGGCACTCTCAATCGATTGGGTTATCTATCCATCCTTGCAGATCAAGTACATCCATGCATGTTGACTGTCTTCCCTGGAGCGGATGGGATCTTCCAGCAGGACAATGCAATATGTAATATTGGCAGAATTGTCCGGGAGTGGTTAGAGGAGCACAACGAAGACTTCCAAGTACTTCCCTGGCCTCTAAATTCACCAGACTTGAACGTCACCTTGATCTTCCACCACTCAGTCTTCAGTCTGCATGGCTCCAGATACCTTTGCCAAAATACCAGCATCTTATTTATGCCGTCTAGCTGTTGTTCGTGTTGCACTCAGCCTTTTTTCGGGATAATAATGTGACTGAACCATAAATATATATATATATATATAGTAAATAAATAGTACAGTTGTGTTCACATTTGAATGCCCAGAATTCCAAGAAATGCAGTTACCACACTGCATTCTGTGAACCTTGGCAGGGATATGCAAATGTGCCCACAAAGGCTTGGCTCTTGCAATTCTTAACCATTTAAAATAGGGCTTCCCTTAAGGATATGCCCGCTGTATCAAACAGCTTTGAGCAAAGCCAGGGCTTATGCTTAAGTTAAGCCATGTTTGAAATAGTTATGGATTACAAGAGCGAAGCCTTTGTGGGCACATTTACATCTCCCTGAAAAAAGTTCCCAGAATGCAGTGTAATAACTATATTTCTCAGGATTCTGGGCATGAAACAAGCTTTTTAACTTGTTTTAGAAGTTCAAATGTGAACACAAATGTTCTATTTATTTACTGTACTAATGTATGGTGAAGGACTTCTATCGCTCTTTTGACAGCCATAAATTATATATATATATATATATATATATATATATATATATGCAGACAACTCTTTGCATTTGCCGAGGTTCCATTCCTGGGGTCCCCCGAATGCCAAAAATCTCCCATCTGCTGTCCCTTAAGAAGGTGGCGAGGGGTCTGGTGTAACCCACCCAACGGGGAAATGCAGCATTCAGGCCATCTAATCATCCTTCCGGCAAGTGAGTGGGGCTCAGCATCCCGCCCTCTCCCCTCAGCTAAGGCCTCTCACATGAAGAAGCGAGAGGAAAAACAAACCCGTAAATGTGAAACCCGCGGATGCGGATGTAGACCTGTACTGTATATGTTCCATAAAGACCCACCTACAAATTGATATTCAATTCATTTATTAATGAGAGATAATTAATATGTGTTTCAGCCAATGCTCTTTCATAGGCTGAACCACATACAGTCCTGCTCATCAGATAAGCCTCAAGATAGTTATTCATTCAAATCAATTTATTCCACAATGGAGACATTATTTTCAAAAAGAAAACACATTTCCAAAATACTTTTTTCAGATGCAACCAATAAAAAATGTTTGTTCCATATCCTTATCAATAATTCAGGATTTGAATCTCTGTTTTTTGGTGGATGAGAAGAGCTGACTGACAACTCCAAATGGCAAATATCAATGTTAGTTTACTGTAGAAAAATTTAATATTTCTAGTAAAATTAAAGCAGGTTTTACTAGCTGTCGTTTTACATTATACCATATATTTAGGTCTGCAGTGTCACTTTAATGTGACTTGTTCCATAAAAAACATTTGGCTCTGATTTCTGGGTAACCAAATCTCTGTTTTCCACAAAGTCATGTGACTGACCTAGAAAACGAGTTTCTGTTTGATGTTGTCTTGTTACTTAGACATTGAGTAATTGTGAATGAATGAGTTCTCTGATCACCGGTGTGTCAATGCTGGAAATTTTCTAACAGCTGATTATGAAAATCAACACAAATTACCTAAATTTACAAATCCAAGACATGAGATTTCTGCACAATTTCAAAAATCAAGTTAAGCTAATCATCACTGAGCAATTAAAGAACTGTGAAACAGTTAATCTCCAATGTATTGATTCATCTGTTCGCGGCAAATGCTATAGTGTTCAAAATTAACGTTGAAATGTCTCCTTCATTACATGTTCTAATTTTTTTTTATAGTCTATTACCTAAATAAATATATATATAATTACCAGAATAAAAAAAAATATATATATAATTACCAGTTGTGTCTGTGAGTAGGTTCCTGGCTTCTGCATAAACCAATCCTAAACTTTGTTTAATGCTATTTAATACAGCAAGCAAATACTTCAAAGGAGCCATATATAAAATGGTAATTTGGATTCAAAGAGTAAAGTACATTGTATCTTATTTGCATGTCCCCGCCCAGTCCCACCAAAATGCAGTACAATGACTGTATTTCTGGTAAACCAGAGCAGGAAATACGTTTTTAACTTATTGTTAGACTATCAGATGGGCTTAAAAATGTAATATTCATTACTCTGTACGGTGGAGAGCTTCTCTTACTCTTTTACTCACCATAAACTAAATTATTTGCTATATATATATATTTAGAGACAGATAGACAGACAGCTATACTGAGTGAGTTGATACATGATTGCCAGCTCAAACTTTTGTTCCCCCCAAGGGACAGGGGCCCGATATATTTTCTTTGCACTGGGGCCCTCCATTCACTAGCTGCAACCTTTGTGATGAATCCTCCCATTTGTGGTGTTCAGGACTAATTTACATCTCTCGTCTCCTTTATATATGCTAATTATTTTTATTGTCTCATACCTAAATTAAAAATGATGTAATTGAAATGTAAATGGTAAAGCTTAAAATCTTGTGATTTGTTTTCAGGGAATTATACGAGAGTCTTTGCTATAAACCACCATCAATGTCCCTTGCACCCCCTACAAAGAAGTACTGGTTCCTACTCTCAAATAAGTTTTGGGAGTATCAGTATATAAATCGGAATATATACCTTTGTAGGTATTAATGATTTTAATTATGTACTCTACTTGCATTTTCAACAGTGCTTACATATAATGTTTTTCAAACATTTTTAATTGTATACATTGATACATCTTCTAGACCAGCACATTTTGTAATGCAGATCCTCCCAATCTTCAGGCCATGAAAGAAGTAAATGTAAACATGTACTACTGAAGTGCATATTTCCATATACTGTCTATCTATCTATCTATCTATCTATCTATCTATCTATCTATCTATCTATCTCTATTTATGTGTGTGTATATATTTATATATATAATGTGACAAGTTGCAGGTCCCCTTTGGGTTTAGGCCCTTGTTTACAGTACATTGATGGAGGAACAGAATTACAGGAGACTGCAATGCTTTTTCAAATTTTAATATAATATTAATACTTGTGTAACAAAATAATTGTTGCTATTTTGTCATTCAGTCATGTTCGACACTATGGACACTGGCACTCTAGGCACATCTGTCAGCTTCTGCCCTCTGAGCTTCATCAAGCTCAAAACAACAGACCTGACTCCCATTGGAGCACTACATTTACTGATAGACAGTCCCCTAACTATCTGTTCTCTTCCAGCTAAACCTGGGTGGAGCAAAAACCAAACAAAAACAGTACAATAGTTAATTCACAATTACTGCCTGTATCCTTTAGAAGTCCAAGTTTCCACTCTTCTCCAAAGTGGACATCAGTTCCAAACTTCTGTATCTCTGTCTCTGTCTTTTTCCAGCTTCAGACACCATTATGGACACTTCTCTCTGGGTGTCTCTTTTCTCAACTTAGACTATCTGTATACACTTCTGTTTATTCACTCCTAGCTTCTCTCTGTGTTTCTCTCTTTTCAGCTCCAATAAACAGCACACACTTCTGTGTATATGTCTTCTGCTCCAAGCACACTGTGCACACAGTTCTTTCACAGCCTCTCACAGGCTGTAGGACTCAAACACAGCCTCTCAGACTGTCACCTACAGTCCAAACATGGCCACACACAAATTCCAGAAATAGTCTTAAGTAAGCTGTACTCCGCTATAGCTAATCAAACTGCTCAGGTAAGTTAACTCTTTCAGACATCCTGAGGAAAGGGAGTTTTGTAAAGTCAGTGGCTCATACAAATCACTATGTCACAATATATATATATTATAATAATAATAATAATAATAATAATAATAATAATAATATATTAAATAGTATTGTTTATATGTACACATGATATGATCTAATATGGAATAGTGGATCACAATTGTTAAGTATGTTAATGTTTAAGAATCCAGAGAATAGGTTATGCTATTAGTACATAACATGCTAAAGGGACTCTTTAGACATTTGTTTGTTTTCTAAAAATGTTTTAACTAAATTACTGAGACTGAATGCAACTGTGATATAAATTTACACTTCACTTACTTATAAGTAACATACTGTATATTGTAACTCCTGGATCATCTTCCTTTATTCCTTGTGACCTAAAACAAAATCTACTGTGGAAGGGTCTAACACTACCATAGTATCATGCTGCTCAAACACACATCATGCCACTGCTTTGTGGCAGCATGAGACACTCATAGTGCAAAGCCCCCCACGTGGATCTGGCCTTAGGTCACAACTGTGGAACAGGGCACCCTACATGAGAGAGAACTAGAAGAATGGGGGAATCTGTTAGAAGTAAGTGAAGTGAAAATGTTATATTATATTTGCATTGAGAGGGATAAATTAATTAAGTAACTTGTTAAAACAAATATATAAAACAAAAGCATACAACATAAAGAGTCCATTTAATTATAAATAATATTGTTATATATTTTCAGGTATACATATATAAGGAAAGTACTGCCATATTAAAACTCCTCCACATATATTTTTTATCTTTTTTCACTATAGAGCCATTATTGAAATTGAAGACTGCAAATTCTTCCTTCTTTATTTACATGTGAATCATCCAAATGTTTTTCTTATGGGGACAGGATTTCAGTTATTCTGGATTGCCTTTCAAATGACGACCATTTGTGTTCTAGTGAAGACCTATAAAGGTTGGTTCAAAGAGTGTGTCTGCTCCAAAAAGGCAGAAATTACTTATCTAAATGCATATGTTTTTCAAGTTCAAACAGTGCACCATTGATATAAAACAAGACTAACTTTCTTTAAGTTTTATTATATTTTAGATAAAGAAAAAAGGATTTACTGTAGTTTTTAAGGCTTATATAGCAAATACATATGAATTAATTAAATTAAAGATAAAAGTAACAATACAATAAAAAGAAAAAAAGAAAAATATATATAATGATTAATAAATCGCTAAATAAATAGAAACAGAGATTTAATAAATATAACTTTATATTGACATTTGGCACATTTATTTTGCTGTATTTAAAAAAATGTTTAGTGAAAAGTTTAGTAAAAATATATTACATTTATGTTCACATTTGGACGTCTACAAATAAGTAAAAAACGTTAAAAAATGTGTTATAAATGCGATGTTTTTTTAATACAGCAAACTCGTTTCCTTTTAAAGTTAGTTAGATTGTTACATAGTTATATCAGTCTGGCTAACAGAACAATAAAGGGTACGTTCAAGGTGAAATTCAAATAGAAATCCATTATATATGGTTATATAAAAAGAGCAGATGTGAAAATCAAATTACTAGACACAACCTAAGCATATAGGATACCATAAAAAAAATGTAAATTAAAAATAAAGTATCAATAAAGAGCCCGATATTTGAAAACATCCACTTTAAAAATAACTGGAACATTTTATTGTTTAAGAAGTGAACAAACAAGGGAATGTTTAACATTTTTAATATGTTTGGAAATAATGGCACATTTATGAATAGTGAGGAATTCCTAAATAAATGGAAATTTATTAAAAATGAAGTTAATAGGATTAACAATTAATTAAAAAAATATTAATATAATAGAAAACAACAGGGATTGAAAAATTATGCCAAAAAACATAAATAAAAATAAAGGGCTTGTATCACATATATAGTTCTCAGCAGCCAAAAACTCAAATACACAATTCACACTTCGAGACCCGTAGTACTTAGAAAAAATTGCATGAAAAAAAAAATACGTTCCCCAACACTTACAAAAGGAAACTGCGACGTAGATAAAAAGAAATACGAGCCGCAAAAAATACGAACTTAACGACCAAACCGCGCACATCGAAAAACACAAAAACCACACAAAATACAAACAAAAATAAAAAAAACATCACTCAGAGCAAGGGGGGACACCCAGGACATCTAAAAGTGATGTTACATGTCAATTTAAGTCCAATTTCCAGAGTTTAGGCACTCTAAAATCCCCTAATCCCCTAAGCAAGAGCAAAAATGGCATAATTATAAAATATGGGAGAGCTATATAATAAATAAAAATAAAATATAATTATTTAGCCAGCTTTAAAAATCTGAACATGCAAATAACCATGGGTGCCTCACTATATTTTGGATTTCATTGTAGTTAACAATTAAAAAAAATGTATTTAAATATTTTTTACTAGTTAAACATTTACAGCCTTATTAAATTGCGATTCAGCAAAATTAAAAGGACTCTATTTAAGCACAGAGCATATTTTTTTTACAGAAGTTTTTAGTTAGTGAAGACCTTGCTTTTGGATAGAAGTTCACTATCTAAAAACTTCTGTAAAAATAATATGCTGTGTGCTTAAATAGAGCCCCTTTCAATTTGAGTAATCGCAATTTAATAAGGCTGTTAGATTTAATTGTTTTGTTTCAAGTTAGATTGCTTTGTATGTTGGTGATTTTTTTTGGTTTATGTTTCAGTTATTTGTTCAAATTAATTTAAGCAAATCTCATTACTCAGAGTAATAATTATACTTCAGTAAAATACAATACAATTTAAGTAAAAAATAAAAATAAAATACATTTCTTACTTAATAATAATGTTTTAATATTTTTTTTATTATCAATCAATGTCTAATCCATTTTTTCTAAGCTTGAAACTTTTGTTTTCTTTTGAAATCTGGCTCTAAACAAATTCCTAATAATATGTTCATGACACTAATTATTGTTTTTTTTTTTTTAATGTAATTTCTTCCAGAAAAATGTAAGAAGGCCGAGGTGGTAGTGGCCCCTGGCTCCGTGCTGCCGCTAGGGTCCTCTTTGAATATTACCTGTACATTGACTCAAGACGTGGGATGCTCACTGAGATTTAATAAAAATAAGACTTACTTCAAATATGAATTGATACAACAGACTGATAAATCTATAATAGTGCATGAAACTAACCTGACCCCATACAAGACAACCTACACCTGCTGGGCAGACTGTGGAAGATTAGACCGTACCGTCTGTGGGATATCCATCGAGGTTGGACGTAAGTAATAAATACACAAAAGTCATTAATGGACAACTGTAGTTTGGGGAAATTTCATGTCTTTCTGAAGAATGTAATGAATAAAAGATTCACTGTAACAGAAGCTCTTTACATGGTTTCATACATAGTTACATAGTAAATGAGGTTGAAAAAGACATCAAGCTCAGCCTCTCTAGATCTCCTCTGATCTGTGTAAAATGTGGCTTATTTGTTAAAAAATGTATGCAAAGTAATGTTAAATATTAAAGTCATATTTGATTCCAAAAACATTTAAAAAATTCTCACTTTTTATTGCTTTTTAATGTTCATTTTACATCTAGGGCAAGGGTAGGTGATTTTGATCCTGGAGAGCCACACACAGGCCAGGGTTTGCGTATATCCTTGATATATACAGGCAGGATTGACTCACCTGTGCATGGAAAGGAGATCTTTAAATCCAGGTCCGTGTGTGGCCCTCCAGAACCAAACATGCCAAGAATAATTCAATTTCAGGGTCTTTGCCTATTTTTCCTCTTCTCTCCTAGTGTGTCATAATGTGTGGCAGTTGCTGCAAAACTTTTAAAAAGTAGATAATGAGCTCTGGAACTAAGGTCATATATACTGTTTTCACTGTGCTGTATCAAAGCAGTGCTGCATGGCTCTAAAAGTAAACAGTGCAACAGATTATGATACATGATGAGAGGAGCTGTTAGAGATACTATGGGCCTCATTCAATTGTGATTTGGCAAATTGAATAGGGCTCTAAATAAGCACATAGCATATTTTTTTTAAAGATGTTTTTAGTTAGTGAAAACCTTGCTTTTGGATAGATGCTTACTAACTAAAAAACTAACTAACTTCTTTAAAAAAATATGTTATGTGCTTATTTAGAGCTCTATTCAATTGGCCAAATTGCAATTGAATGAGGGCCTAAGAATGGAATACCCCTAGGGCTAAGCATACAAATAATTAATATGTGAGTAAAATATTTAAATTATTTTAGGGGTCAAAAGTGACTTTAACTGTCATTCCCATTTTTTAAAATTCAGATTCTATTACATTGATCCTTTAACAATACTAGCTATGTAAGGAATCATCAAAAAATCATTTTTAGATAAAAATGTAAATGTAGGAGACTCTGAGCCTCATTCAATTCCGAGTTGCCCAATTGAATAGGCCTCTATATAAGCACATACAAACATTTTTCACAGAACTTTTTAGTTACTGAACTTCTATCCAAAACCAAGGTTTTCACTAACTAAAAACTTCTTTAAAAAATATATGTTATGTGCTTATTTAGGGTCCGATTCAATTGCGCAAATTGCAATTGAATGAGGCCCTCTGCCTGTATCATGAGCACTTCAATCTTGGACCGCTAACTGGGCTATAACATAGTTGGTCCTAGTGGCAGGAATGTCCCTAAATCCATTCCTCCTGTTCCTCTTAGGTGTCTCCTGCCATTAAAAAAATATATTGTAACGGTACCCCCCAAACATAGAAGGGGGCGCCCAGGCCTTTTTAGCCGATCCGCCCGTCCAGTGCTATAGGGACAGCTACTGCAGGACACCCATTCCCCCAAGCACGAGACACACGCTCTGTGGTTGAGGGTCAAGCAGAGAACTCTCTTCTTTATTAAAAAACCAAGACATATATAAAACAAACCATTTCCACATACACCGTAGGGGCAGTGACTACCTTTGGTCAACCCCTAATTACCTATGGCCAATCAGACAGGGTAGGAAACATGAGACTCCTCCCATGGGCCACCCCCCAGGCATGGCTACCATGCTCATTCTCACCCAGACTGTCCTCATGGAAACTTCCTGTTTGCTCCTTGTCTATGCCCCTGGGAAACCCCATACACTGGCCCTTTGTTCAAGTCCTGGCGACACCCTGTGTTTACCTAATGGGGGATGGTCAGAATCTGTAACACATATCTACACATTTTTCATAACTTTAAAAGTATGCATCACATTCACATAAAACATACATTTTCAGAATCAGCATACTCCAAATACAAACATGTGTCAAAATGATACAAATTGGTCCAGTGGTTCAAAAGTTAGATCACAGTCCTTTCTGACAAAATGGAGTATGGCTTTTATGTAGGTGGAAAGTCAACATGGGCCGTAGTCAAACGGTAGAATGTGGGCCTCCAGACTTCTCCAATTCGCAGTGACGAGACTGATCTCGTCACATCTCTCCCCCTTTCCAAAAAGACTAACCGGATATCTGACCTCCTGCCGGTCAGATTCCGGGTTAGTCTGGAAGGCCACCCACAAAACACAATCAGCAGTACAGCCCACCCACAATAACTGGTTACTACACCTGGGTAGAGGAGAAACTTGTCCATGTCCAGGTGCCTCACCACGGCTGTGCTGGGCACTGGTAAGCTGCCTTGGTGGGTTGCTGAGTGGGCAGAGACCAGCGGTACTCTGCCCTGGGGCCAGCGCTACCACGGAAGTAGCCTGTTTGGGGCCTGGTTGTAGGGGGGGGAGACCGACGGTCTCCCCTTTGGCTAAACAGCCCTGTTGCTGGGGGACAGGACCGACCGTCTCTGCCCCTGGTAGCTCAGCCTGTTGCTGGAGAATGGAGTCTGAGCTCTCAATTCCCTGCAGCTCACCCTGACGCTGGGGAATGGAGACGGGGCTCCCAATTCCATGCATATCACTCTGTCGATGGGGAATGGAGTCTGAGCTCTCAATTCCCTGCAGCTCACCCTGACGCTGGGGAGGGAGGACGCTGCTCTCCTCTCTTGGCAAGGTACACTTCCACTGGGGAGGGTAGACAATGCTCTCCACTCCCTGCACTTCACACTGGCGCTGGGGATCTGGGCTAGCCACCCAGCATCCCTGTAGGGCCGGTGGAGAGACCTCGGTCCCATCCCCACCTGCCGCCTGTGATTCCTCCCAACAAATCTCTACAATATCTTCCCAACTGAAGGGGTCTGGATCTGGGTCTCTCACCTTGTTGTAATGCTGAGCCTTCCCAATGGAGTGGAAGAGATCTCGGTAGTCCTTCTCCAGTTCCCACTCCAGGGTTGCTAGGTGAACAAGGTCTTGCTCTACCTCATGGGGGTCATCCCAGTCATGCCTAGCCTCCCTCTCATAGAAAATATCCTCAAGTCTGGTCTGCGCAGGGCTCCCAAAGTCAGGCTCTGCAAATGACTGCCATAACAACCCAGGACCACCAAACTCCTCTCCCTCTGGCTTGTCATGCTCGGCTGTCCAGGGTGTATACTGTGCCATATACCACCAGAGCGCCTGGTAGGCATCCTCCAGCCATAGCTCCTGCCATGCACGGAGCTTTAGTTCCTCCACCCATTCCTCAAGGGGCTGCTCTCCCAGGAAGGGCATGCGCAGGGCCACTTGCTTCTGCAACCGTTGCTCTTCACTGGGGAGACTCTCACCCCGCTGGTACTGTACATTATCAAGGGCCTGGTACCAGATGCCTTTCCTTAATGCATCCCGGCCATCCAGGTCCTCATCCTCGTATAGCACTGCTGGTTCCATTCTGCTGCTTTTAGGGTCGCTGTGCTGGGACATGCGTTGCCCCCAACTTGTAAATCCACAGAATGGGGTCTCCTGTAGCTGTCCTTCTGGCTGTGGGAACAATCCCACCGCTGCCACCAGTGTAACGGTACCCCCCAAACATAGAAGGGGGCGCCCAGGCCTTTTTAGCCGATCCGCCCGTCCAGTGCTATAGGGACAGCTACTGCAGGACACCCATTCCCCCAAGCACGAGACACACGCTCTGTGGTTGAGAGTCAAGCAGAGAACTCTCTTCTTTATTAAAAAACCAAGACATATATAAAACAAACCATTTCCACATACACCGTAGGGGCAGTGACTACCTTTGGTCAACCCCTAATTACCTATGGCCAATCAGACAGGGTAGGAACCATGAGACTCCTCCCATGGGCCACCCCCCAGGCATGGCTACCATGCTCATTCTCACCCAGACTGTCCTCATGGAAACTTCCTGTTTGCTCCTTGTCTATGCCCCTGGGAAACCCCATACACTGGCCCTTTGTTCAAGTCCTGGCGACACCCTGTGTTTACCTAATGGGGGATGGTCAGAATCTGTAACACATATCTACACATTTTTCATAACTTTAAAAGTATGCATCACATTCACATAAAACATACATTTTCAGAATCAGCATACTCCAAATACAAACATGTGTCAAAATGATACAAATTGGTCCAGTGGTTCAAAAGTTAGATCACAGTCCTTTCTGACAAAATGGAGTATGGCTTTTATGTAGGTGGAAAGTCAACATGGGCCGTAGTCAAACGGTAGAATGTGAGCCTCCAGACTTCTCCAATTCGCAGTGACGAGACTGATCTCGTCACATATATAATAAATACAATTTAAAGGCTGTATTTATTTTTAACTTTTTTTAAAATGTTGCACATTATCAAGTCAGGTTCTTACTACAAATATGACACGTCAACGCTCTTTTAAAGGAAAACACACCTACAGTGTTATCCTCTTATGAGTGCTCAGAAAATTCCACTTTTGCCGAATTTCATAAAATGCACAAAATATTTTGAAATCCTAAAATAAACTAGGGGATCTTGTCAACAACCAAGTAACATAGGACCCTATTCTATTGCCCAATTTGTACATTTATACATGCTTAAAACTGCTCTTAATATTGCCACAGATTCTATTTGCTACTTGCAATTTGATTACGAGTTCCCGCCCACAATCACTATAAGCCAATCAAAGATCTCCATTGATTTTAGCACAGCTCGAATATTACAAGTGCTAAATAATTAAAGTAACGCTAAAATAAAGTCTGACCCGCAACTAGAAAAAGCATCACTTTTCTGTCAAAAAAGTTACGAGTACTAAATAGGACAATGGCTTTTTAACTCATTTAATTGGGGCTGTAAAAGCAATGAAATGCACAATACAGTAAAGCACAGGAGGGCATGGAAAGACATTATAATTAATTGCACAGTCTCAAACCCACAAATATGCAATTAAAAATATTATTTTTAAATGTTATTTCTGAGTAATATTGATCCCAAGTCTCAAGGGGATAATACATAAAATGAAACCCACATATATTAGAACAGATCGAATGCATTTGATAGATTGCTAGATTTCTTTATTGCAAACCTAATCAGCAAATATTACTTATTGGCCCTAATTAATTTCTAGTCTCTGATTGCAGATTACATCTAACTTCCATATTTTTGTGACGCCATGATGACTGTCTCATTTACTATTGGCTGTGTCTAAGAAGTCAATTACAGGCTTGCTTCAATATTGTCAGATCATATGATCACGGCCCCCTGAAATCAGACTTAAAATAGAGGAGCAACTTCTAGCAAAATAACACTACAGGCAGGCTAACAATCCAAGACCAAAGACTCCATGACACAAGCAGGGTATTGCAAATTTAAAGGGCAAGTTTAAGTGATTTTCAAGTTAAATGAGCTTTTTCGTTTAGCACTAATTAACATAAAAAATACACATGCAAACAGTAGCAAAGAAAGTTTTTAGCCGGAAAATATTATTTAAAAACACAGTTTCAATCAATAACGGCCGTTGCTGCACTCCTCCCAAATCTCCCTCCTTGTCCTTCACACTATTTTCTGGATGATACTTAATTCATCAAAAAATGCATTAGTTATGTAGAGCATATAATCTGGAGCATGCTGTAGGATAAGGGGTCAGCAACATCATTACCCCCATCTTTCCAAAGTGAGCATGCTCCGGGTTATCTGGCCTGCATAATGAAAGCAATCAATGGTGAATAGTGTCCAGGATAAGGAAGGAGATAAGTGAAGCAGTTGCAGCCATTCTTGAAGGGAACTGTTTTTATAATATTTTTGGCTAAAGTCATTTTTTGCTGCTTGCATGCATATTTTTAATTCTAATTGAAAACCACTTCTAGTAGATTTTCTCTAATATATTTGTCCATGTCTTATACAGCTGCTAATATTGGTATTTTGTTACATACTTTACAAAATTGTCTCCCCCCCGCCTAAATTACAGAGTTCACTTAAATGCAGAATTAATGTATGTCTAATTCAGGTGTGTCCAAGTTCGGTCCTGGTGGGCCATGCACAAGCCCGGATTTGAGGATATTCCTGCTGCACCCAGGTGAGACTATCATGTCTTCAGTGATGCTGATTGACTCACATATGCACAGAAAGGAAATCCTCAAATTCAGGGCCGTGTGTGACCATCCAGGACCAAATTTGGAGACCTCTGGTCTAATTAATTCCAGTCCTTTCCCAATTTTTTTGGTTTTTTGCTGCAGGGTCTCCAGATCAGCCTAAAATTGTAAGTTGTGAACAGGACGGAGAAAAGGGAAACGTTCACTGTCAGTGGGAAGCTGGAAGAGACACCTACATCAGGACCCAGTATGAGCTACAGTTAAGTACCTGTGGTTATGTATTACGCCTTCACCCAGATTCACTAAGCTATATAAAGGAGCAAGGATTAAATGGGCTCTGTCACCCCAAAAGGACAATGATTTCATTTTAAAGAGCATTGAAACTGAATATACATTGTACTAGCCATTTTTCCTCTACAGTACATAATTTCTGAAATATTTAGCATTGATTTTGCACATCCTGTATGCTATTGTGCGACTCACTATGCTAATGTGCCGCTCAGAGTACTTGATAAGTGTGGGAAATGGGTCTAACTGCCAGATAACATTGAGAGGTCTTTATTTTGACCACTACAGAGACAGACATACAGACTGTAATACTAATTTACATATCAGAGCAGTTAAATAATATGCATGAGATCCTCATTTGCATATAAATATAGATACAACAACATGACATTTCCCATGACACTTTGCATGTTCTTTAAAAATAAGCTACAAAAAAAGCAACTTGATTTTGGGATGATTTAGTCCCTTTAAAAATCTTCTCAGAATTTATGCTATAGGAAACTAGCCACTTCAACCCCTTTCACACACATAGGGCCTCATTCAAATGCGATTTTTGGCCAATTGAATAGGGCTCTATATAAGCACAGAGCATATTTTTTACAGAAGTTTTTAGTTGGTGAACTTCTATCCAAAAGCAAGATCTTCACTAACTAAAAACTTCTGTAAAAAAATATGCTCTGTGCTTATATAGAGCCCTATTCAATTGGCCAAATTGCATCTGAATGAGGCCCCAATTATGGTATAATTTAAAACTGCCGGTAATCAAAAATACTTTAAAAAAATTCTTAAAAATTTACTTTTTTACTATAGTAAACATACACTGCAGATTGTAATTTCTGCCTGCATTTTTCATCCACCTGTGAACCCTGGGGGCTATCTAATTCTACAGGGTGATTATTGTTAATAGTTTCTTATAAACAACTGTGGGTCTGCTAGCATTGCACCTCATTCAATTGCGATTTGGCCAATTGAATAGGGCTCTATATAAGCACAGAGCATATTTTTTTAGAGAAGTTTTTAGTAAGTGAAGACCTTGCTTTTGGATAGAAGTTCACTAACTAAAAACTTCTGTAACAAAAATATGCTCTGTGCTTATTTAGAGCCCTATTCAACTGGCCAAATCGCAAATGAATGAAGTTCTAAGTGTTTTTGTGCTCATGAATCTGGGCATGTGCAGTCCGCAAGGGGTAATTATCTGAATAAAAGCAGACCACACCATTCATGTCCTGGAAAATAACCTATTTACTCCCTAAACGAGCTGAGACCCATAATCATAAATCATTTTAGATTGAAATTATGCATACAGACCCCATGGATATTTAGCAATTATTAGCAATCATCACTCTGCAGAATTGGTTAACAGCAAAAGGCTAGCGGGTGATGTCCATGTGTAGAGTTGTCTCGGAGGCTGTTGGAAGAGGATGTTTGCTACAACCAGAGAATTATCTTGACAGCATTCTACTAATCTCTGACCTGCTTCATTCTGTGCTCCAAGGCCAAACTTGCCAGTTATTCCAGGCATCTTTTTTCCCTGCTTTAGCATTCCAGTCTCCTATGATGATAGTAACATTTTTTCTTGGTGTTATATCTATGACGTGTTGAAGATCTTCATAGAACTTGACAACTTCAGCCTCTTCAGCATCTGTGGTTGGAGCATAGACTTGGATCACTGTGATGTTAAATGGCTTGCCTTGAATTCTAATTGAAATCATTCATTGAGTCATTTATTGGGTTGTAACCGAGCACTGCTTTGGCCACCCCCTCCAGCCACATCCACAGCGGGTCATCCTCTAGACTTTGGCCCAATCACTTCATTAGATCTGGTACAACTCAAACTCACCCTCAGTAATGTGGCAGGCACCTTCTGACCTGAGGGGCTCATCTTCTGGTGCCAAATTGTTATGAATCTGCTTGTGCCTAACCATACAGTTTTCTTAGCAAAAATAACGGCTATTTTACATGGTAGACAACAGTGTTTTTTTTTATTTCATTATGTGAAGCGTATTCCGTTGTTGGACTGAGCTGGTTTGACATACTCGGATTTTATACTTTCAGGTTATTCCAGAAAGGACACATGGATAATATTACTATTTCTGGAGAGGATAATGAGTTTGGGACACTGTATAAGAGGCATCCTGCTACTGTGACCCGTGATGCTCATTACATAGCAGTGGTAAAGGCATCTAACAGTCTTGGGACCAATTCCTCGCTGCCATACAAAGTCACATTCTTTGATGCAGGTAAGTAATATTCTTGTACTAGTACGGCAACTACAGTGATCTGTTGACCCTTGGGTAAAATTTTAAGTTTTAAGAAATATCAAATATAGTATAATTTGTGATTAATTATAATTAGATCTTTCTGAAAAAAAAAGTCTTGGTCATTAATACCATACATGCCATAAATAAGCTATACATGGATTATATTTCTATACAAAAATTATCTAAATAATTTTTTATTTATATATATATATAGTAAAAAAAAAAAAACTACAATTCAGTACATTTCTGCCCTATAGTGCAACATATTTCAACAGGTAGAGAGAGAGGTGTTGTGTCACGGGTGAGCTAGCATTAATATCATTACCTTAGTGCCAGGAAAACAATCAGTATGTCAGGAAGCATTAATAACTAATTACTTGTATATTACTTATTAAATTGCAATTCGGCCAATTGAAAAGGGCTCTATATATAACACATAGCATATTTTTTTACAAAAGTATTTGGTGAACTTTTATCCAAAAGCAAAAAAATATGCTATGTGCTAATATAGAGCCCTATTCAATTGTCCAAATCGCAATTTAATAAGGCTGTTGGCTACCATATTGCGTGAGTTTTGATCAAAGAAATATAAATAGAAGAGATTGCACATTCTATTTCTGCTGTATCCATGTACCGTGTTGAGAATATATATATATATATATATATATATATATATATATATATATATATAGTGGATATAAAAAGTCTACACACTCCAGTTAAAATGTCAGGTTTCTGTGCTGTAAAAAAATGAGACAAATATAAATAATTTCAGAACTTTTTCCACATTTAATGTGACCTATAAACTGTACAACTCAATTGAAAAACAAACTGAAATCTTTTAGGTGGAGGGAAGAAAAATAAAAAATTAAAATAATGTGGTTGCATAATTCTGCACACCCTCTTATAACAGGGGATGTAGCTGTGTTCAGAATTAAGCAATCACATTCCAAATTGTGTTAAATAGGAGTCAGCATACACCTGCCATCATTTAAAGTGCCTCTGATTAACCCCAAATAAAGTTCAGCTGCTCTAGTTGGTCTTTCCTGAAATGTTCTTAGTCGCATCCCACAGCAAAAGCCATGGTCCACAGAGAGCTTCCAAAGCATCAGAGGGATCACATTGTTAAAAAGTATCAGTCAGGAGAAGGGTACAAAAGAATTTCCAAGGCATTAGATATACCATGGAACACAGTGAAGTCATCATCAAGTGGAGAAAATATGTCACATTACCAAGAACTGGAGCTACCTCCAAAATTGATGAAAAGACGAGAAGAAAACTGGTCTGGGAGGCTACCAGGAGGCCTACAGCAATATTAAAGGAGCTGCAGGAATATCTGGCAAGTACTGGCTGTGTGGTACATGTGACAACAATCTCCCGTATTCTTCATATGTCTGGGCTATGGGGTAGAGTGGCAAAACGAAAGAATATTCTTACGAAGAAAAACATCCAAGCCAGGCTACATTTTGCAAAAACACATCTGAAGTCTCCCAAAAGCATATGGGAAAAGGTGTTATGGTCTGATGAAACCAAGGTTGAACTTTTTGGCTATAATTCCAAAAGATATGTTTGCCGCAAAAACAACACTGCACATCACCAAAAGAACACCATACCCACAGTGACTAAGGTGGGGGCCTTAGTTAAGATAGAGGGAATTTTGAACAGTTCCAAATGCCAGTCAATATTTGCACAAAACCTTCAGGCTTCTGCTAGAAAGCTGAACATGAAGAGGAACTTCATCTTTCAGCATGACATATATATATTGTTGGAAATGGTGTGTAGGAGAGGGGCACAGCTGCTAATCTAGTCATGTGATTTGAGTCTTTATATGTGTATATATATTTGCATATGTGTATATTTCTGACCACTGTGCCACAAGAGAGCCTGAATGGCCATTGCAATTTGCTGGTCCCTACTTTCCCATATTATTTACAGCCGTGTGACTTCCTTAAACATCTGAATTGTGTTTCTTGACTTCTGGTCATCTTGTGGCTTAAGACAGGAACAAGATCTGAGAATGTGCAGCATTATGAGGCCAATCAAGCTTCTGCCTGTGCTGTTCCTCACTAGTAACACTTTTTACATTTCTTCTTTTTTATTGCTGTAAGTTTTATGTACTTGTTCTCCTCCAAATGTTGTTCAAATTTCTGAGTTTTTATTAAGAAAAAATGAGAGAGCATCAAATGTATCTTATTGTGTATTGTGGGTCTAGAGTAATGTACCCAGTGTTCATGTAATGATTTCAGAGGAAGGGAAGGTTACTATTGGAGTGCCCCAGGGATCTGCAGTGAAAATCAATGTTTATATGCAATGTATGGCCACTATACTCCATGTCTCAAACAACGTAGTAACCAGGGTAAACATAATAAGGTAAGGTCCCCTGTGTGCTGCATTTTTAAGGGGCCATAGTATAGTTGATGTGGGTAAATAAACTATTACTTTTCTTCCCATTCACATACTGTATCTACATACATGTAGTCAATGATGCCCCACTTGCCCACAAGGACACACATAAACATTCATAAACATACACACAAACATATATATTAGATGATTGGCAATGCTGTTTTCCACACAATGCGAGGCTAAGGGCCCTCTGAGCATCTTCGGCGCTCATCACGAGTCCCACATTGACACACATAAACATTCATAAACATACACACATACATATATATTAGCAATCCGATTATATATATATATATATATATATATATATATTTATATATATATATATATATATATATATATATACTAGCGACTTGGCCATCAAAAATGACGGGAGTAAAATTGTAAGATTGGCAATGCTGTTTGCCACACAATGCAAGGCTAAGGGCCCTCTGGGCATCTTTTGTGCTCATTGCGAGCCTCTCCCCCGTGTAGTATACAGGGCCCGTGACGATTGCCTTAGGCGCACATCGAGAACCCCACAATGAGCCCTTTTGATGCTCATCACATGGCTCTCAATGAGCGCCGAGCTTATCCCCCCGTGTAGCTTAGGGGCCTCGCCATGAGTGTTAATGTCTTGGGTTAAGTGTTACTGCTTTTGGTAAAGTGCTACTGCATTGATGTAAATCTTACTGTTGTGGAGTAAGTGTTTGGGGCTCTTTTTTGCGAGTTTCAGCCTCGTTTTTATCCTTTTGCGTTTTTTCTTCCGCCATTTTTTTTCTCGCCTAGACAATTTTTGATCGTGAAAAAAATTGCAAATATGCCTCAAATTAAATTCCAACCTCAATCACAGGCTCCCTGACCCCCCCCCCCCCCCCCCCCCCCCTGTGCTGTGTTTGAGTGTGTAAGTTACTTTGAGGCATATTTGTTGTTTTTATCAGCTTTTTACTGTTCAGTGATTCAGTTGTGAAAGTCGACTGCTGGAGACTCCTAAATATGTAACTTGTGAGTTTACTGATGGCTCATTACATTCCTGAATGCAGAAGAAAACATAAATCTTGCACTGGCCGTTGTCTGCATGTGTTGTTAATCATCGAACAGTCAGCAGAGTGCTTGTAAACAGACCTAAGACTGCAGATCTTTAGCTGTCATTACTGTAATTAAAAAAACAATCACCAATATATCATTGTAACATAGAAACTTGTGCTCTTTCACACTATGAAGAGCACCTATAGTGACGTAAATGTTTTTTTAAACTAGTGATAAATTCATACTAGATTGATAGGGAAAGTTATGGATGGATAACTTTGTAGCAGTGAAGGATATTCTAGTCTCATTATATATACAGCAGATTCACAAAGGGATTCAAATAATCTGCAGTCGTTAAATAAAATACCACCAATTCAGCAGCAAATTCCAAAAGGAAAACTCTTTTTTTCCCACATGATTTTCGTATTAGATTTGGCAAGTTCCATAGATCTAGCAGTAACACAGTCCCATTCTACAGTCAGTACTATATGCCGTTCTATATACTTTTCCTATATTATTCCCATTGGTATTGCTCAATCTCAGTTTCTTTATATGTGTGTGATTATCAAGAAATGCACATTGTAGAGGAACAAAATTGGTTTCTATTAAATGTAAAGAGGTGTGAAGTTCTGGTTTGGGTTTCTGCCAGTTTACATGAAAGTGAATCTTCATAATCTTTCCTCCACAAACATTATTGCAATAACTGACAAAAACTAACAAATTATATTTCTAAGCAGTGTTGATCATTACAGAGCTAATACATTTACTAGATTTTGAAGTTAAAGTGTTTTTACATTCAAGAAAACTCCCCGCTCCCAGCATAGTTTTAGTTTGGGTGCAGACAGGCCAAAAAAATAAATAAAAATAATGTGAGAGTGATTTGTATGATGATTAAAGAAGTATTTTGAGAAAAAACATTGTATGATTGTGAAGCATGTAACAAACTGAAAGCTACATAAAATCACTTTAATAAAAAATAGAAAATCACTTTTAAGAAGAACCTTTTATTATGCTGATTTTACTTGTGCCATTGGCTTTTATATTGGAATGCTGGTCTGCCTGTAGTCTGAGGGGAGGTGAATCCTAATAGGACTTGTCTCTCTATTATGTCCTATTGTCAAGTGGCTGCTTTCTGTCAGCAGAACTGAATAGAGATGTTATCTGAATTCATTTTCCCTCCCAGATGCTGAATGCTATTAGGAACAAAAAGCATATGTCTGCTGCCACTAAAGATTTTTTTTAAATATTTAAGCTTTCCAAAAATATTTTGCTCAATATCAAGTCTCTCATAAAATCATAAATCGCTTGCTTTATCTACACCCAGGAGGAAGTAAGGGTTCAATTTTCCCAAACAAGTCCCATGTCGGGTTAGCTTCAGAATGAAGCTCCACTGTTTGAGGTGTCAGCATCCTAGCTTGCACTTTATTAGTATAAACAGTAAAATACCTGCTATAATTATTTTCTTAGTGACTAATTCATTTACTATCTGATATATACTTCTTATTAAACCAAAAGCTACATTATAGTTAAATTATAATTTAAATATAGTATTTTTTTTCTTCTTTCAGTTAAACCTCATCCTCCAAATGACATTTTAATAAAATTTTACAATGAATCAAACATTTGCACCGTGAGCATCAATGATTCTCAAGATACATCGCATTTTCGTTTAAGATACCGATCCGTTGATGACATCTCCTGGCAAACGGTAACATTTAGTCCCACCGTGTTTTTACTGTCCGTCCCTATTGTATATTTTTATGCCTTTGATATTGATGAAAAAAATTACTAAACCTATAAATATTTTCCTAGTATGAGTCCTTTCAGTTTTGTCCATATTCATTATAATAAAGCTTCTGCTTAGTTGAGCTTGGAATCCAGTCTTGGAAGTAAATTATCATAACAAGTATTAAACACACTTTAACTGAACGTGACTGTATAGTGTCATTTAATTTCTTTATTAAGTAACAATTATTTTTATTTAGTAACTAATTAGCAATAGCATCATCATTTGAAGAAAAATATTCAATTTAGCTTTTATGGGACCACAAACATTCTACATGATACCGACCTTTGTAAAAGGTTAACGACATTAGCAGCTGTGGAAGACACTACTTGTGAGTAAAGGATGCCATGTTTGTGTCTTCCAAACTTCCTGCTGTCTTTAAGAGTTAGTGGGTTGTTTTCATAATTTAGTTATCTATACAATAGTAGAAGGAGTGAGGAGGAAGGAAAGAGGGGGATTTGTTGGTTCATTGAAGGATTCAGATAAGATTTTAGCACAGGACATCTTCCCAGTGGCAAAGCTAGTGAATGGAGTGCACCAAATAATTTTGGGGTCCCTCTTCTTATTCACTCCCTAAGGCTCAGTAGACATAGCTTGCAAATACAGGCATACCCACATTTAGCGTGGTATATGCGTTCCTGCATGCAGGAGCACTATCCGGAAAAACGGGGCATATTATCTGCATAGCGCTGAACAGCACTATGGTGAATATAAGCGCGATAAACGGGGATTTAAATGCCTGCAACGTGATTTTCTGAAATATCGCAATATTAATCGATGGGCGGGGTCTGGTCCCGGAAACAGAGATATAGCGGATCAGTGCTGCGTGGGGTAGCATTGTGCAGGGTATTAATGTATACTTGCACACCTTGCTTGCCATGCTCTGTAACTGCCCCTTTCGGTTTTAAAAGGAAGTAGAACTATCATGGCAGCTTCCAGGCACTAGCAGACTCTGATAAAATTAAGATTTTCTCTGAAAATACCTTTATACCCATGGCTTAAACAGCTGCTAATGTTAGTTTGTTTCATACTTCACAAATGTGACATTTTTGCTAAAATACTGTGATCCTTTAATACCTACAGCTGAACTTTAGTGTTTCCCCCACCCTAATCCAGCGGTTTTCGAGGATCTGCCCAGGATGCGGTCCTAAATTTATGGGAAAAGGCAGATAAAGACGCCCATAAGGAATATCTCTTGGACAGATCCTCTCCCATATTTTGGGCACCTTATATTTGGGAAAAAGAAGCATATCTTCTGAAGTCTGAAACATTCAAACATAAGTTTTAAAAGCCACATTGATTCTTCATTTTATTCCTAATCAGCTACTTAATACAATTAACTATTATTTAACAAGAGCACTACAGCAGTCCTTCAATATTGATATTGAGCTTTTGTTTGAAGTTTTTCTTTAATTTGTACAATAGAAGATTTATCTGTAATCTTGTGATCTCCTCCAAATACAATGTTAGGTGGAAATCATAAAAAGCAGAACCCTTAACCTGACCGAGCTGCGGCCATTCACCAAATACGAGTTCCAGGCTGCCTCCAAGTTCCTAAAAGATAAAGGGATGTGGAGCAACTGGAGCAAATCTGAGACAGCACAGACCCCGGAGGGTGGTAAGTAATAAGTATATATGCAATCTGTCTCTGTCTCTTCCAAAACATTGTTACAGGGACACATTGGAGGTTCCAAATATGGTTTAATTTAAAAATACAGGTAATAACAAATACTTTATCAATAGAATGTTATTACAAATATTGCTTTCCACTTATTTTGCTTCAATTTCTTCTTCTCTTTTGCTATTGTCCTACTTTCTACTTTATTTTTCTTTATCCCTCTATCCATATCTGTATTTAAATTTCTCTCTGAATTTATACTGCTCCTCTTTCTCCGTTTCTTATATATTTCTCCTATGCTCCTTTTTCTCCATCCCTTACTTGTCTGTCCACTGCTTCTCTTTCTCATTTTTTTACATATTTTTATATTTTTTCACTGTTCCCCTTTCTGCATTTCTTATTTATTTATCCATTTTCTCCATTTATTCCACTGCTTCTCTTTCTCAATATATTATATATTGTCCACTATTCCTTTTTCTCAGTTTCTTATATATTTCTCCATTGCTCCCATTTTTCCATTTCTTATATATTTTTCCACTACTTCTCTTTCTCCATTTCTTATATATTTTTTCATTTTTCCCCATTCTCCATTTCTTATATTTTTTCCACGACTTCTCTTTCTCCATTTGTTATAAATTTCTCCATTACTCCCCTTTCTCCATTTCTTATACATTTCACAATTGCTCCCCTTTCTCAATTTCTTATATATTTCTCCACTTCTCCTCTATCTCCATTTCTTATATATATCTCCACTGCTCCCCTTACTCCATTTCTTACATATTTCTCCACTACTTCTCTTTCTCCATTTCTTATATATTTCTCCACTTCTCCTCTATCTCAATTTCTTCTATATATCTCCACTGCTCACCTTTCTCCATTTCTTATATATTTCTCCACTACTTCTCTTTCACCATTTCTTATATATTTCTCCACTGCTCCGCTTTCTAAATTTCTTATATATTTCTTTAATTCCCCTTAATTTCTTCTGATGCTCCTTAGTTTATCAACTCTCTATATCCATTGCTCCTCCCTCCTCTCCTTCTCTTTTCCACTTGTTTGACCTGAGTCTGCGCCTGTTATCTCTCCACTGCTCCTCTATTTCTTTACTGCTCTCCATTTTTCAGACTGACAGAAAACACTGGACATTGTTCGCAGCTTCCAATCAATTGCTACAATCTTTCTGAGCATGTGTAAACCTAAGGGTGTAATAGTCACTAGCAATGATTACACTCTAACATAATAAGCAGAACTTGGTGTGGGATCAGAAAGACAGATAGAGAGTAAATAAATATAATAATCATTGTAACTTTACTGCAAAACAATGTAATTTTTATAACATAAATTAAGGATTAAAAAGGACATCTTGGACGAAACAATAATTTGATCCTCCTCAATGTAATTTTCATACAAAATGAACATGTACAAAGCAACTTGCTTTTTGGGTGAGTGTCCCTGATTTGAAATTCAGGCAGCTGCACTCAGTGACACTCTCATTAGACTGCAGGCATTATTTGCTGATGCTGTCTGCATTTTTCACACTTATTTTCTCACTGACATCATCAGTTTCTTTTAGATATTTTCAGCAATAAATTACAAGGTGTTATCTAGTTCCTCGGGTTTCACTTTCACCTCCGATTGAAATATGAACCAGCAACTGAAATATTCTCTAAAGACTCGTTCACCCCTGATATTGCTTTAGGGTCTTTCATGATTTCTTCCTGCCAGCAATTGTCCCACTATCCCTTTCATTCCCCCTCCATTTATAACTGTTCTTGGTTTTTTTTCTCTGTTAAAATATTTAAGATATTTCACTGAAAAAGAAAGAGATAAAATAGAAAAATAAAAATATTTTTTTGATTTATTTTTGTTATTTATTTATGTTATAAAAGATGATATAAAAGAACAAATACATTTCTATATTTATGTATACTGTATCTACTACAAGGATGTTTATTTCTTTGAACCCCCCCCCCCCCAAAAAAAAAACAGTTGTGATCCATGTCCCTTTAGAGCAGGGGTGTTCAAGTTGGGTCCTGGAGGGGTGCACACGGCCTGGATTTGAGTATTTCCTTTTGGCGCGCAAGTGATTCAATAAGGATGACCGAAGAAGCGATAATCTCGCCTGTACGCAAAAGGGATATCCTCAAATCCAGGCCTGTGTGCGGCCCAACAAGACCCCCCTGCATCAGAGGCTGTGTTGTATTATTTTACACCTATTTCGCTTTTTTTACATGTTTTTCAGAGAGAGTAGTAGATCTATGCACAGTTATTATTATTATTAATAATAATAATACTAATGATAATAATAATTATAACAGTAATAATAATAATGATGATGATGCTAATACTACTATTAATAATAATAACAGTAATAATAATGATGATGATTATGTTAAAATTAATAATTATAATATCAATAATGATAATAATAATATTAACAATAATGATGATTATGAAAATATTATTATTATTAATAATAATAATAATAATAATGACAATAATAGTTATAATGATAATAATTATAATAATGCAACTGTGGTTTAATTCTCAAAACTAAGGGCTGTTTCTTTGCTGTGTGCTGATTAGTAATTGTACAGGTGAGTGGTTTTTCCTGTTAGCTTACATATAGGTTTGTGACTTGTGTGGGTCTGTTTGCAACTATGATTTAATGCTGCAAATTAAAACTTTATACAAATCTATTGATATTGCATTTTTTTCCACTGTATTTTTTTAAATGATAATTTTGAGTCAGTCCAATGGAAACTCAGTGTACATCCTGCCATATGTATGCAATAATAGAACAGATGATCCAGGGTCCATACCTCTGTGAGAGGTGTGAGCATGTTGCCTCTCTGGGAGCTCAAATTGGTGAACTGGAGAGGAGAATTTAGTGATATTGCTCCACTGGAAAGGGGGTTGGTGCTCACTGAGCACAGTTTAGTTGGGCCTAGAATCGAGCGTGGAGCTAGGGCTATTGAGGATGTCCAGGGAGGTAGCTGGGTTACAGTTACAAGAGGATGCAGGGGGATCAGGAGGAGGCAGGCCAGTTCTGAGTAGGCAAACACCAACAGATTTGCTGGATTGAGTGAAACTGTTGGGGATGTCAATTCGGGAATGGCAATGCCAGATAGAGCTGTTCCCTGTAACAGTTCTACTGGAGGAGTGGGAGGGGAGATTATGCAGCGCAAGAGAAAGGTTTTGGTGGTAGAGGACTCTATTATTAGGAAGGTAGAAAGGGTGATTTGTCACTCAGTTCCCAGCAATCGAACAGTTTGCTGTCTCCCGGGTGCTCGGGTTCGGCATATTGTGGATTGGGTGGTAGAATGGCTGGAGGAGGTTGAAACTGGTAGGTGAGGGGGAGGGACTAGATAAAATTAATAGGGTCGAAAGTGTAGAGGGGGCAAGGAATTAATTAATTAGTGATGGGGTGGAGAAGGGGGAGGGTTAGTATAGTCAAAAGGGAGGTATTGTTAAGTAACTCAAGTACAGTGACAGGCACTTTAAAACTACAAACTAATAACATAAAGTGTTTGCTTGGTAATGCCAAATTGGAGGGCCCCAAGCAAAAAAAAAATTTTGAGCCCCCTCTCTAGAGGGGGGGGGGGGGGGGGTACAATTTTTTTTTGGGCCACACACACTCCTGGGCTCTTTTCCGGTACTAGTTCATTATATATATTTATATTACATAGTTACATAGTAATTAAGGTTGAAAAAGGACTTTCAGTCCATCAAGTTCAACCTTTTAAGATCTCCTCTGATCTGCAATATGCAGATTAAATATTAATCAATTCATTGTTAATTAATTATTAATCAATTATATAATTATTTTTAAAATTGTATTTTTAATTATTAATTAATCCAGAAGAAGGCAAACAGAAAAAAAAAAGTGTCTCAAAGGAAAAAACATTTTTAATTCGTTCCTGACCCCAGATACTGGCGATCGGATTCCTCCCTGGATCAATACCGTCTCTAATTATCCATGATAACCCTGAATTTCCTTTTTAATTAGAAATAAATCCAGTCCCATTTTAAAGTTATCTATCAAATCCGCTGTCACCACCTCCTCTGGTAGCGAATTCCACAGATTAACCACCCTTACTGTGAAGAACCCTTTTCTTTCTTTAAGGTGGAATCTTTTTACTTCTAATCTCAAGGGATGTCCTCTTGTCAGTTGAAAACCTCTTGGCACAAAAAGCTTCCTTGACAAATCTTTATACTGACACTGGATGTATTTATATAAGGCAATCATATCTCCTCTTAGACACCTTTTTTTCTTGAGAAAATAAGTTTAATTTGGTTAGTCTTTCGTCCTAACTTAGCCCCTCCATTCCCCTTATTAGTTTTGTTGTCCTCCTCTGTATCTTTTCCAGCTCTAAAATGTCCTTTTGATGAAGTGGTGCCCAAAATTGTACTCCATATTCCAAATGAGGGCGTACTAGAGATTTGTATAGTGGCAGAATTTGATTTGCTTCCCTTGCTTCTATACCCTTCTTAATACATGCTAATATTTTATTTGCCTTTGCAGCTGCTGCTTGGCTTTGAGCACTGTTACCTAGGTGGTTGTCCACAAGCACTCCCAAATACTTTTCAATATCTGATACAGCTAGATTTGCTCCATTAAGATTATAAATTGCATGGCTATTTTTCCTTCCCAGATGCATACCTTTACATTTATTTGTATTAAATCTCATCTGCCATTTAGATGCCCATTCCTCAATTTTATTGAAATCCCTTTGGAGGAAAAGCACATAATTATTTGATTTAATTACCTTGCACAACTTTGTGTCATCAGCGAAAATGGAGACACCACACTCCAATCCCACCTCTAAGTCATTAATAAATATGTTAAAAAGGAGAGGACCTAATACTGAACCCTGAGGAACCCCACTTACCACATTAGTCCAATCGGAGTATGTTCCTTTTACAACAACCCTTTGCTTCCTTTCTTTTAGCCAGCTCTCAATCCATGAGCAGATATTTACTGCAATTCCTGTATCCCTTAGTTTGCACAATAGTCTCCCATGTGGCACTGTATCAAAAGCCTTTGCAAAATCCAAAAAGACTACATCCACTGAGTTGCCTTGATCCAGGTTCCTACTAACCTCCTCATAGAAACTAATTAGATTTGTTTGACATGACCTATCCCTCAAAAATCCATGTTGACTCCTACTTAAAATCCTGTTCAAATAGACATATTCTTGTATATTATCCCTTATTAACCCTTCTAAAAGCTTGCCCACGACAGAAGTGAGGCTCACTGGTCTATAATTCCCCAGATTTGCTCTTGCTTCCTTTTTAAATATAGGTAGCACATCTGCTTTTCTTCAGTCATCTTGTAGAGACCCTGTGTTGAGTGAATCTTGAAAAACTAAATATAATGGTTTGGCTATTACAGAACCAAGTTCCCTCAGTACCCGTGGATGTATTCCATCAGGACCCGGGGCTTTATTAACATTTATTTTTTCCAACCTCTTTTGGATTACTTCCTGTGTTAACCAATTATTTGGCAAAGGTAGTGCAGCCCCATTATGTTGCTGTGTCCCAACCACTGGTACCTCCCTTGTGTATACCGAAGAAAAGAACCTATTTATCTCATCTGCCTTTTCCTGGTCGCTAATTTTCAGACGGTCTGTGCCACATTGTAATGTTCCTATAGCTTCCTTCCTGACCTTCTTCCCATTAATATACTTAAAAAATATTTTAGGGTTAGTCTTACTCTCTTTTGCAATTCATTTTTCATTTTCTATTTTAGCCAGTCTAATCGCGCTTTTGCAAGACTTGTTGATTTCCTTGTATTCCTGTAAGGCAGTCTCTGTCCCAGAGATTAACATATACATATACATTTAGATATATATGGACTGGCTAGGCCACTCGAGGACCTTAATGTGCTTCTTCTTGAGCCACTCCTTTGTTGCCTTGGCTGTGTGTTTTGGGTCATTGTCATGCTGGAATACCCATCCACAACCCATTTTCAATGCCCTGGCTGAGGGAAGGAGGTTCTCACCCAAGATTTGACGGTACATGACCCCGTCCATCGTCCTTTTGATGTGGTACAGTTGTCCTGTCCCCTTAGCAGGAAAACACCCGCAAAGCATAATGTTTCCACCTCCATGTTTGACAGTGGGGATGGTGTTCTTGGGGTTATAGGCAGCATTCCTCCTCCTCCAAACATGGCGAGTTGAGTTGATGCCAAAGAGCTCGATTTTGGTCTCATCTGACCACAACACGTTCACCCAGTTCTCCTCTGAATCATTCAGATGTTCATTGGCAAATTTCAGACGGGCCTGTATATGTGCTTTCTTGAGCAGGGGGACCTTGCGGGTGCTGCAGGGTTTTAGTCCTTCACGGCGTAGTGTGTTACCAATTGTTTTCTTGGGGACAAGATCCTCCCGTGTAGTTCTGGGCTGATTCCTCACCGTTCTCATGATTATTGAAGGTGAGATCTTGCATGGAGCATCAGACAGAGGGAGACTGGCAGTTATTTTGAGTTTCTTCCATTTGCAAATAATCGCATCAACTGTTGTCACCTTCTCATCAAGCTGCTTGGTGATGGTCTTGTAGCCCATTCCAGCCTTGTGTAGGTCTACAATCTTGTCCCTGACATCCTTGGACAGATGTTTGGTCTTGGGCATGGTGGAGAGTTTGGAATCTGATTGATTGATTCCTTCTGTTAACAGGTGTCCAGCTGAGATTAGGAGCTTTCCCTTTAAGAGAGTACTCCTAATCTCAGTTCGTTACCTGTATAAAAGACACCCGGGCACCAGAAATCTTGCTGATTGATAGGTAATCAAATACTTATTTGCCTCACTGACCCTCAAATCAATTTATAACTTTTGTTGACATGCGTTTTTCTTGTTTTTTTTTTTTTTGTTATTCTGTCTCTCGCTGTTAAAATACACCTACCATTAAAATTATAGACTGATCATTTCTTTGTCAGTGGACAAACGTTCAAAATCAGCAGGGGATCAAATATTTTCTCCCCCCACTGTATATATACATGTATAAATGTATATATACTTTTACAATAGAAGCTACCCCACCCCAGCCCCTCCTGTCCCCTTTTGTCCCCCAACATCCCAGCCAGTCCTGCCCCCCCTTCCCCTGCTCCCTTGTGCTTACCAGCTCCTATGTTGCTCCCTGCCTGAGCGTGTTCTGCCTGCACGTGAGAGGGACGTCATTCGTATTCCCTTCCCCTGCCCGAAGACACGCAGGCATGGAGCAACATAGCAACTGGTAAGCACAAGGTAATGGTGTAAGGGAGTACCAGGAGGATCCATTTGGGGGGAAGGGGTAGTGGGAGGGCCCAGTGGCATATAAAAATGTGGACATAACTGGGCCCCCCCAGTGCCGGGCCTCGGGAATGGGAGAGTTATAATTATTAGTAGATAATGAGAAATGGGATTTAACAGGTATAACTGAAACACGGTGAGATGAATCTCACAACTGGACTGTTAATCTGGATGGTTATAACCTATTTAGGAAACATAGGGGCAATGGTAAAATAGGAGGAGGGATATGTCTGTATGTTAAGCCTGAATTTAAGCCTATAGTCAGAGAAGATATTTATAGTTACATAGTTACATAGTTACATAGTTACATAGTATTTAAGGTTGAAAAAAGACTTTCAGTCCATCAAGTTCAACCTTTTAAGATCTCCTCTGATCTGCAATATCTCCTCTGATCTGCAATATATTATAGTGGAACTAGTGGTAATATTGAATGTTTGTGGGTAGAGTTAAGAAAAAAAATCCCTGAAATAAACTGGATGAATGAGACCAGCAGTCCAGCTAAGGGGAGCAGGTTCTTGGGTACACTCAGGTATCATTATCTGGCCCAGGTTATACAAGAACCAACTAGAAATGAGGCTATCTTGGATTTAGTTATCACAAATAATATCAATATAGTTTCAAATGTGGAAATAGAGCAACCTTTGGGAAACAGTGATCACAACACAGTCTCATTTGAGATTGAATTAAAAAAAGACAATTTTAAAAGGGCTAATTTTAACGGTCTAAGGGAAGCAATATAAAGTATAGACTGGGACAGGGAACTAACAGGTATAAATACTGAACATAAATGGACAACTTTCAAATCATTACCAAATAAACATACTTATAACCATATACCATGTGGGAATAAAAGTAAAGGGAGTAAATTACATCCAATGTGGCTTAGCAATGACTTAAAGATCAAGATACGGAGTAAAAACAGGCATTTAAATTATACAAACAAGAAGGGACAGAGACTGCTTTACGGGAGTACAAGGAAATCAACAAGGCTTGCAAAAGGGCTATTAGACTGGCTAAAATAGAAAATGAAAGTTAGTTGCAAAATAAAGTAGAGTAAGAATAACCCTAAAATATTTTTTAAATATATTAATGGGAAGAAGGCCAGGAAGGAAGCTATAGGAACATTACAATGTAAAACAGGCCATCTGATAATTAGTGACCAGGAAAAGGCAGATGAGCTAAATAAGTTATTTTCTTCGATATACACAAGAGAGGTACCAGTAGTTGGGACACTGCAACATAATGGGGCTACACTACCTTCACTAAATAATTGGTTAACACAGGAAGAAATCCAAAATAGCCATGCAATTTATAATCTTAATGGAGCAAACCTAGGGGTATCTGATATTGAAATGGATTTGGGAGTACTTGTGGACAACCACCTAGGTAACAGAGCTCAAAGCCAAGCAGCAGCCTTAAGAGCAAAAAAATATATTAGCATGTATTAAGAAGGGTATAGAAGCAAGGGAAGCAAATATAATTCTGCCATTATACAAATCTCTGCGAGAGAAAAAATGGCCGCCTAAAAAAAAAAACGAGGCTACAGGCCCCTAAACACGCAAAACACCACAAAACACATACAGATTTTCCAAAAAAGCCGTACGAGGTCCAAAAACAAGGAAGCAAATATAATTCTGCCATTATACAAATCTCTGTTTTTTTTTCTGTTTGCCTTCCTCTGGATCAGTTAACAATCAGAGGTGATCTAAAAAGGTTGAAGTATTTTTCCAACCTCAATTATGTAACTAGGTGATAACAATAATAATAAAATGATGATAATGATAATCATGATAATAATAATCACATATATAGTTGTCAGCAGTGCGGGTTGGCAAAAGTTGTTGCTAACGCTGCGGCCCTTGCGAGGCGCTCCTTGCGCTGCTGAAGAGCGCCGTAGGAGCTCATCCCTATGACGGCACTTACACAGCAAAATTTATGGACTTAGCAACCACAAATACGAGCCGCGGGACTTAGAAAAAAAAACATTACGAGCTCGCAAAAATACGACCTTAGCGCCCGAAACCAGTGCTCATGAAATCATTAAAAACACAATAAATACACACAACAAACACATAAAAAGCTTACCCACAGCAAGGGGGGGGGGGGGGGGGGCCTCTGAAAGTGAAGTTACACCTCAGTTTAAGTAGAAATTCAAGAGTTTAGACACCCGAAAATCCCCTAAACGAGAGAAAAAATGGCCGCCAAAAAAACCGAAAGCGAGGCTACAGACACCTAAACACGCAAAACACCACAAAACACATACGAATTTTCCCAAAAAGCCGGACGAGGTCCAAAAACAAGGACGCAAAATCAGCCACAGCCGCGTACCACACACATTCGCCGCCATTTTACAACACTAACTTACACAATGGTGAAGTACACAGCTACCCTAATGGATTTACACTACACACTGCACACATTGCTGACACTTACACAGCAGTTCCACAACAGTGAAAACACACTTTGTATGCTGCAGCAACATCAAAACAGATTGTTAGCTCTTCAACACAATGCTTCCTGCATATATTACTTCAAAATAGGTAAAGTATAATTAATTATTATTAATTATTAATTATTTCATTAGCATAAAAAAAAAAGGCCGCCAACGCTGCTCATAGCACACATACAACCAACAGCCTCGCAATGAGCACCGAAGACGCTCAGCGCGAGGCTCGTAACCAGCGTCGAAGGATCTCGGAACACCAACAAAATTAATATCGCAACCAAACACCATTACCTGCCTTACAATCTTATTGCCGTCATTTTTTGATGGGCAAGTCGCTAGTAATAATAATAATAATAATAAAGATGATGATGATAATAATATTAATGATGATAATAATAATAACAATAACTATAATAATAATGATGATGATAATAATAAAAATAATAGCAATAATAATAATGATAATGATGATGATAATAATGATAATAATGATGATGATGATGATTATAATGATAATAATAATAATGATGATGATGGTAATAATGATGATAATAAAAATAATGATAATAATAAAATAATAATAATGATGACGATAATTATGATGATGATGATGAAAATAACAATGATGATGATGACGATGAAAATAATAATGATTATGATGATGGTGATTATTGTTATTTCCATTATTTGTAACGTGCCAACATATACCTTAGCGCTATACAATATTAAAAGAATTTGAACACAATGAAGAATTAAAAAGGATGGAGGGTCCTGTCTTTGAGCATAAAATCAAAAGTATAAAGTGCTTTCAGTAAAACTCTAAGCAAGATTGAAAACTCACAAACTTACAACTGCTGCTGCTGATAATAATAATAATAATAATGATATTAATAATAATAACAACAACAATAATTATATGCATTTCTTCTTTCTTTCTGTCTGTACCCAGTGCCCATCTCCAGCCTTGATGTCTGGTATAGATTATATCAGGTTGATGACCAAACACAGAATATCACCCTTTATTGGAAGGTAACAATGAAGCCCTTACCAGAATTATTCCCCCTGCCCTTTATATTTTGTCTGTTTATTTTGTTTTTTTTGGTTTGTTTTTTACAGTTGAAGTTCTACCGTTTCTCTGACTCAGACTAGACAAAATAATCTGTCCTTCTCACATTTCCTTGAAGACACATTTATTTGTTGCTCCTTGGTTTGTTTTGTTATTTGTTGTAACATTCTCATTTGTGTCAGCTCTTTTGCTAGAAGATACTCAGTGACCTGACCACATGCGGGTGGAGGAAACTTTGGTTTTATATCACAGATCTATCTGACTGATAAATAACGTACAATAGACAAAGCAGGACTAGGCAATACTAAAATTCTCTTTTAACTTTTTTCTTTATTTTTAAAGAGCATGAAAGACTGGCTCTGTGTTGTGTTTTCATTTTTTCTAAGTGAATCAGTCCTGGGAAATTCCATGTTATTGTTGCTGCATTTTTAAGGAAATGAGTGTACATGTTAATTAGCTACTTTGATGCGCCAGTTAGGATTACAGCTTGTCTGTCTCTGTAGTTGTCAAAATAAAAAAACCCAGTGTTATCTGGCTGTAAGAACCCAATCCCACTGTTATCAAGTACTCTGAGACTGTTGTGGGTTTTGTTGGCTAAAGAAAGAGGTTATGCCTATATATTAGTTACATTATGGTTGATCATTGGTCTTGCTGTTACCATTGTATACATATGCCAGGCCAAGTCTTAGATATTTTCACATGGGTGAGAAAGACCTTTAAGATAGCGTGTTCTGAGACATAGGCATCTCACTTCAATACTCCATTGTCCCAAATAACATTATCAAGCAAGTGTTAAGATTAACTACAATGGTGTAGTCTATTGCCCAATATACTTGGCAGGCACGATCTGGGACAGGGGTCACATATATTAATAATAATTTATTTTAATACATGTAACCAGAGCGCTCCCAAGTGGGCAAGGACAGATATACACAATATATTATTCATATACATGTGCGGCAGGAGCCCTGCAAACAGGGAGTAACCTATTGTAATTGGTGGAAACAACCTTGTACCGATGGGAAATAAATAGTTTACTAATAGGCAGAAAGGAATATTGTGGTATTTCCTGCTTTTCCCTGGGGTCTTTTTCTGGCTTTTTCTTGTTCTGTTCTATTTTTCTGACTAGTCTTTTCATTTTTTCCCTGGTCTTTTCTGGTTCTTGTCTGTTCTTTCCCTGGTCTTTTCTGGTTCTTGTCTGTTCTTTCCCTGTTCTTTCCTGGTTCTTGTCTGTTCTTTCCCTGGTCTTTCCTGGTCCTTGTCTGTTCTTTCCATGGTCTTTTCTGGTTCCTGTCTGTTCTTTCCTGGTTCGTGTCTATTCTTTCCCTGGTCTTTCCTGGTTCTTGTCTGTTCTTTACCTGTTTTTTCCTGGTTTGTGTCTGTTCTTTCCCTGATCCTTCCTGGTTCTTGCCTGTTCTTTCCCTGGTCTTTCCTGGTTTCCTGGTTTGTGTCTGTTCTTTCCCTGGTCTTTCCTGGTTCTTGTCTGTTCTTTCCGTGGTTTTTCCTGGTTTGTGTCTGTTCTTTCTCTGGTCTTTCCTGGTTTGTGTCTATTCTTTCCCTGGTCTTTCCTGGTTCTTGTCTGTTCGTTCCCTGGTCTTTTCTGGTTCTTGTCTATTCGTTCCCTGGTCTTTTCTGGTTCTTGTCTGTTCTTTCCCTGGTCTTTTCTGGTTCTTGTCTGTTCTTTCCCTGTTCTTTCCTGGTTCTTGTCTGTTCTTTCCCTGGTCTTTCCTGGTCCTTGTCTGTTCTTTCCCTGGTCTTTCCTGGTTTGTGTCTGTTCTTTCCCTGGTCTTTCCTGGTTCTTGTCTGTTCTTTCCGTGGTTTTTCCTGGTTTGTGTCTGTTCTTTCTCTGGTCTTTCCTGGTTTGTGTCTATTCTTTCCCTGGTCTTTCCTGGTTCTTGTCTGTTCGTTCCCTGGTCTTTTCTGGTTCTTGTCTGTTCTTTCCCTTGTCTTTCCTGGTTCTTGTCTGTTCTTTCCCTGTTTTTTCCTGGTTTGTGTCTGTTCTTTCCCTGATCCTTCCTGGTTCTTGCCTGTTCTTTCCCTGGTCTTTCCTGGTTTGTGTCTGTTCTTTCCCTGGTCTTTCCTGGTTCTTATCTGTTCTTTCCGTGGTTTTTCCTGGTTTGTGTCTGTTCTTTCTCTGGTCTTTCCTGGTTTGTGTCTATTCTTTCCCTGGTCTTTCCTGGTTCTTGTCTGTTCGTTCCCTGGTTTTTCCTGGTCCATGTCTGTTCTTTCCCTGGTCCTTCCTGGTTCTTGTCTGTTCTTTCCCTGGTCTTTCCTGGTTCTTGATTGTTCTTTCCCTGGTCTTTCCTGGTTCGTGTCTGTTCTTTCCCTGGTCTTTCATGGTTCTTGTCTGTTCTTTTCCTGGTTTTTCCTGGTTCGTTTCTGTTCTTTCCCTGGTCTTTCCTGGTTCTTGTCTGTTCTTTCCCTGGTCTTTCCTGGTTCTTGGCTGTTCTTTCCCTGGTCCTTCCTGGTTCTTGTCTGTTCTTTCCCTGTTTTTTTCTGGTTCTTGTCTGTTCTTTCCTTGGTCTTTCATGGTTCTTGATTGTTCTTTCCCTGGTCTTTCCTGGTTCATGTCTGTTATTTCCCTGGTCTTTCATGGTTCTTGTCTGTACTTTCCCTGGTCTTTCCTGGTTCTTGTCTGTTCTTTCCATGGTCTTTCCTGGTTCTTGTCTGATCTTCCCTGGTCTTTCCTGGTTTGTGTCTGTTCTTTCCATGTTTTTTCCTGGTTCATGTCTGTTCTTTCCCTGGTTCCTCTCGGTTCTTTGCCTGGCCTTTCCTGGTTCTTGTCTGTTCTTCCCCTGTTTTTTTCTAGTTCTTGTCTGTTCTTTCCCTGGTCTTTCCTGGTTCGTGTCTGTTCTTTCCCTGGTCTTTCATGGTTGTTGTCTGTTCTTTCCCTGTTTTTTCCTAGTTCGTTTCTGTTCCTTGCCTGGTTTTTCCTGGTTCTTGTCTGTTCTTCCCTGGTCTTTCTTGGTTCTTGTCTATTCTTTCCCTGGTCCTTCATGGTTATTGTCTGTTCTTTCCCTGTTTTTCCTGGTTCTTGTCTGTTCTTTCCCTGATCTTTCTTGGTTCTTGTCTGTTCTTTCCCTGGTCTTTTCTCGTTATTGCCTTTTCTTTCCCTGGTTTTTCTTGGTTCTTGTCTGTCCTTTCCCTGGTCTTTCCTCATTCTTGCCTTTTCTTTCCCTGGTCTTTCCTGGTTCTTGTCTGTCCTTTCCCTGGTCTTTCCTAGTTCTTGTCTGTTCTTTCTCTGTTTTTCCTGGTTCTTGTCTGTTCTTTCCCTGATCTTTCTTGGTTCTTGTCTGTTCTTTCCCTGGTCTTTTCTCGTTATTGTCTTTTCTTTCCCTGGTTTTTCTTGGTTCTTGTCTGTCCTTTCCCTGGTCTTTCCTCATTCTTGCCTTTTCTTTCCCTGGTTTTTCCTGGTTCTTGTCTGTCCTTTCCCTGGTCTTTCCTAGTTCTTGTCTGTTCTTTCCCTGGCCTTTCCTAGTTCTTGTCTGTTCTTTCCCTGGTCTTTCCTGGTTCTTGTCTGTTCTTTCCCTGGTCTTTCCTGGTTCTTGTCTGTTCTTTCCCTGGTCTTTCCTGGTTCCTGACTGTCATTATTTGGCAAAAACCTATGCCGCCTTTATATGTTCTCTGTCTATATCTAAATGCTATTCTATCTCTACAACTCTTTCTAACAATCCAATAACACAAAGAGGGATTACTTCAGACTTTATTGAGAAGGGATCCTAAAATGAGAAAGGAGTTATCCTGAAATTCTATACATGGTAATGTATAAACTTGTTTAACTTTCAAATTTTTAGTAGAGTTAGAATTAGTCCAATATACCACAATACTTCTGTTACCCTTTTGGGAGTGGTCACAGAACAGAGACTAATTAGCACCTGCATTCTGGACTGCAGCTGTTATTTAATATATTTCAATCTGTGCCCATATTCCCTACCACAGACAGAGTTAAATGTAACCATTTAACTCTGTTACAAAACCAATTATTAAAAACACCTATACAGCAACCATACTTAGCAATACTCAACATATATAGTCTTGTATCACACAATCAACAAAACTGTTTTACATCATTATTGATTGAATTGACTGATTTGATAAATTAAATGCATGCAACCTCACATACAATATAACCAGCTTTGATACATATTGCTTCAATATATATTTTTATATTCTAACTGCCATATAAATTGTTATACCATATTTTACTGCGTTCATAGAGTAACAGGTTATATTGCTAATTATTAATGTCATATATACTGTATCATATAAACATCTGATTGTTTACACTCCGCGTGTCATTTCTCTATTGCACTATCCAGATATATAGACTGTTTTAACCAAACTTTATAAGATTATATACACTGTTTATATACTCCTAAATTGAACTAACTGAATATAGATGGTATTAAAATAAATTGTTAATCTACATTTGATACGTTTATATACACTACTTATTGATATCTGTATTGATCAAACCAAATTTAAGGTGTGCTAAAACTAATTGTTATCCAATCATCCAAAATAGATTGTAATAGACATCGGGTAGATTGTATTGTGATCTAACTAAATATCAAAGCTTACAAGTGTACAAGTATTTATCCTTGATGTTTAATATTATCTCAATAAGTGCTATTTCTGCACACAGAGTATACCTGTCTATAAATTGATCTTCAAACTCAATTAATCTATACAGTGTACTATTTATGTAATATCAAATTGCATGACAACACGCACCTTAGCATATAGGAGCTGCAATATCGATTTTAAATATTTCAGGAATGATTTACTGTGCAGAAACACTGCCAGTAAAATGTACAGCAAGTATAAATTTAAATCAACTTCCTGTTGAGGTGACAGAGTCTCTTTAAGGGACAGTGATGTCAACCTTTTCTATAATCCATTTAAAGGACCAATGTAGATGAGGAGACTCTTCATATATTTGTGAGTTTTGTAATAAATGAACAAATCTTTATTGTCATGGACACTAGGGTTCCATGTTTGAGTCTTCTGCACTCCCTACTGGTTTGGAGACTGGATGGGGGTGTTCTTCTGTTTTAATTATCTATTCAAGAGTGGAAAGAGGGGGATTTATTGATTCGTTTGTGGATTTAGATCATGTTTTCAACACTGGAGACCGCATCCGATCTAATGACTCAGTAGAGGCAGCTTTCAAGTATACCTTCATGCCTTGCTTGCCCTATTATGTAACATGCAGTGCAAAGAAAGCATGGCTGGCATGGCAGCTTCCATACACTAGCAGGATCTGCTAAAATGAAGATTTTTGTCTAAAAATGCTTTTTTGTTAATAAATTAGTGAAATGTTTGCTAATCTATATAATTAGTTTAGTGCTTAAATCATCTGTATGAAACGTTAGTGATCTACAGTTTAGAAAACTTCGGGCACATCAGAGTGGGGCAGCTATAGCTGAGCTTTTCAGTTTACAAGGACACTCTCCTTAAAAAGTAGCAGTAGAATCATCTGAGAGAAGCAAATGGATCACTGCAGTAAATGGGAAATGTAATCACTGTGTTTGTATACACATAGTAAAGCTGCACCTCACTGACGAGGCCCACAGAGAAACACGTCTGGGGTTTGCTGTTTCTCCTGTTCAGGGTAGAATTGCCTTGTATTTCGGGACTTGACCACTCTAGTGAGTGGGACCAGACTGATATACTACAGGATATTTCTCCCTGTGAGAGCACAAGTGGCTAAAAGAGGTTGCTGTCAGAGTAGGTAATCAGACCTATAGGACAAACCTACTTAGGTATTGTCGGTTCTCAGATTGAGCGCCTCTAATTACTTTGTGGTTTATATATATTTAATGCAATTCAGCCTCCACCAACAAGTATTTACTAAATAGCAGATATGTAATAACAGATATCCCCTTCTGGATCGCTACCTTGTTGTGGTGAAGGGGCTTGTGTACCTCAATGAAGCTGTGAGGTATATCATGTAGGGTCACCCAAGATGGGCAGGTCATAGCAGAGATGTAAGACAAATCGCTGTATACTGGAGGAGTAACTTGCAACCCACTTCAGTATCTTAGCCAAGAAAACCATATGCATAAGCACAACCAGAGACATAACGATTGTGCCTGGCTTGCTGGGATCTAACGGGTCACGGAGAGTCAGTCATGAATGACTAAACAACAGCTTTATTTATATGTGTATATATAAATATATATATATTTTTTTGTTTTTTTGCTGTTTTGTTTCCTTTCGAAAACTTGATCACAGTGTGACTTTAATGCCACCAAGTAAAATGAGTCTGAAAATGAACTCAATGCAAAAATAAGAATATACATATATATGCTGAACGGCTATGGAGGAATTCACGCACTTCAGCAGATTTCCTCCACTACAAGTTTATGTACGTCTCTGCCCTCTAACTGGCCAAACAGCACTATTTTACATCTTTAATATCTACACTATCCTCTAACCCCAAACGTTTGTTTGCTACGTTCAACACTCTCCTCCTCCCACCCCCACCTCCCAACCTTTCCTGTCTCACAGCTGAAGACTTTGCCAGCCATTTTAAGCATACAATTGAAAACATTCGTAACAAACTATCCCCGATCTCACACTCCCTCCTCAGCTAACTGATAACACCCAGCCTTTACCCTTTGCTAAGCCCACAGCCATTACGCATTCCTTTGACCTTGTAACACAGGATGAAGTATCCAGGCTACTATCAACCTCTCGCCTTCCTACCTGTCATCTAGATCCTATTCAATCACAGATTATCCCTCCCCTCTCTACCACATTTACCCCTGCTCTCACACATCTTCATCCTTTTCTTAAACACTGGCACAATTTCCTTCACCTCTAAAACATGCCATAATTACACCCATTCTTAAAAAAAACCTCATCTGACACTGATTCAGCAACTAACTATCGCCCTATCTCTCTACTTCCCCTGGCTTCCAAACTGCTTGACGGCTTGTCTACAATCGCCTTACCCAATTTATCTCCTCCAACTCCCTTATTGACTTCCAATCCGGCTTCCGGCCCCAACACTCCACTGAGACAGCAATAACAAAAGTCACTAACGACTTGCTCACTGCCAGGTCAATGGGTCTTTTCTACTTTACTTCTCTTGGCTCTCTCTGCTGCCTTTGATACAGTTGATCACCCTCTACTAATCCAAATTCTCCGCTCCCTTGGAATCAGAGATGCTGCTCTCTCATGGTTCAGATCATACCTACAAGATCGGACATTTAGTGTCTCCTTCTCTGACACTCTTCTTCTCCTCACTTTCTGTCTGTTGGCGGGCCCCAAGTTTCAGTCCTAGGCCCCCTCCTATTTGCCATCTACACATCCTCACTTGGCACCCTTAAAAAATCTTTTGGATATCAGTATCCTCTCTATGCAGATGACACTCAATTCTACCTCTCAGCACCAGTTCTAGTCTCCAACTGCCTCTCAAGTATATCCTCTTGGATGTCTGCCAACCATCTCAAACTCAACATGCCTAAGACAGAACTCTTAATCTTCCCACCATCTACTACAGCGTCAGTTCCTCACATCTCTCTCACTGTCAACAATGCCATCATCACTCCCACCTCCCAAGCCCGTTTTCTACTGGACCCCTCTCTATCTTTCATTCCTCACATACAGTCACTAACTAAATCTTGTCTTTTCAATTTAAAGAACATTTCCAAAATATGTTATTACCTTACACAAGACATAACTAAGATTCTAATACATTCCCTCACCATATCTCATCTTGACTATTGCAACTCACTTCTGGCTGGCCTACCCACCACCCGTCAATCACCCTTCAATCCATATTGAATGCCTACGCTAGACACATCTACCGAACTAAATGATCAGTGTCCGCAGCACCTCTCTGTCACTCCACTGGCTCCCCGTAGCCTCCAGAATAAAATGTAAAACCATGACCCTAACTTACAAAGCCCTCAACAACACTGCACCCCCTTATATCTCTGCCCTCATCTCCTAATATTCCCCCACCCACCCTCGTCACTCTGCTAATGACTTTCTTCTTTCCACCTCTCTCATTACCTCCTCTCACTCCCGCCTTCAGGACTTTTCTCGCGCTGCCCCTATTCTCTGGAACTCCTTGCCTCGCTCCACTAGACTTTCCTCCTGCTTCAAATTCTTCAAAACCTCACTAAAAAAACACCTGTTTAAAGAAGCCAATCACCTGCCGCCTTAACATGCACACTGCATTTCTCACCCTCCTGTACCACACCCAAAACCTTTAGATTGTAAGTCTGCGAGTTTTCAATCTTGCAAGGTGCTTTGGCGAAAGCTCTATGGACACTGGATTCTAAGCTCAAAGACCGGGCCCTCCATTTTTGTAATGTGTTAATAGTAGTTTGCCTTGATCACAACTTATGTATAGCGCTACGGAATATGTTGGCTCGTTCCAAATAAACGATAATAATATATATATTGTTAGTTCTTCAGAGTAGGCTGTCTGCAAGCAAGCTGTCTGCAGATCCTTGTTACATATTTGCATTGCACTGTACCTGTATTTCTACCTACCTTAGAATTTGGATATACCTTTGTAATTTGTACTCACTGTACTTTGTTCTACTTTGTAAATAGTGCTACGGAAAATGTTGGCATTTTAAAAATAAAGAGAAGTGACAATTTTGTTATTGTTTAGTCGTTCAGTTGCATCCGACTCTCTGTGACTCTATGGACATCAACATGCCAGGCATATCTTGTGTTGGGGTGTGCTAATCCATAAGCTGTTCATGACGAAGATACTGGAGTGGGTTGCCAGTTCCTTCCCCAGTGGACTGAGATTTGTCTGACCTCTCTGCTATGACCTGCCCATCTTGAATGACCGTACATGGTATAGCTTTCATTGAGGTACACAAGCCCCTTCACAACGATAAGGTAGAGATTGAGAATGGTAATGATAATTGACCCCTGTGTGACTTTAATCCCACCAATTTAAATGAACCTTTACTTTCAGAAAATGAGCTCATCACAAATGAGAGGGCTGGTCACGTCTTATCAAGTGGTATTTTACAAGGGGAATAACCCAAGCCCTGTAGACACCTTCATCCTCACCAAACCCTGGCTCACACAAAGCTTTGACGGGTCCCCGTATGTCATTGCTGTGTCAGCTCACAACTCAAAAGGAAACTCCCCTCCCACGCGCCTCAACGTAACCACTCAAGACATTTCAGGTAAATGCTATTCTCGGTATTCTATTCTTACTTTACCAGTTCATCTGTGGTCCTGTTTCTTGGATATTGTTCACTTTATTTGCTGGAAGCATCTGCACTGTAGTGTTCCAAGAATAATGACAGAGGATTTAACACATTCAAACTTCGGTCATTATCCTAGAATACTTATTTCTGCCTAATCTAGTAAGATTCAAGGTAAATTATTTAAATTAGGGACACTGTAGTGGTTAAACAATAAGATTTTTAATTAGTTTTTTTTTATAACAAATTAGTAAGAAATTCAGTGTAGCCTTTAAAACCAACATTTTAACTTAGGGTGTTGCTCTCATCTGATATGGTTGTCTCCAAACCCTTTATGTGTCTTGGGGTGTAGTTTTGCCTGTAATAGCCATATTTTTGTTTACTACATAGATTGTAGGTGTGATGGGATAATCAATACATTACTCCATAATTACTTCATGTCCTATTATTTCAGTGTTCTGGATATATATCATAATAGTTATTAATAACTAGTCAATGGGATAATATTTGATGTGCTTCCCATCCCCTTGTGTCTCTTCCCCCCTCTCCCTCCCTTGTGTCTCTTTGCCCCCCTCTCCTTCCTCTTTGTCTCTTTCCCCCTCTCCCTCCCCTGTGTCTCTTTGCCACCCTCTCACACCCCTGTGTCTCTTCCCCCCCTCTCCCTCCCCTGTGTCTCTTTGCCCCGTCTCCCTCCCCTGTGTCTCTTCCCTCCTCTCCCTCCTGTGTGTCTTTTTGCCTCCCCAACACGCTATCTCTCTCCCTCTCCTCCATGTGTCCTCCCTCCCTCTTCTCTGCTTCTTCTCTCCTTCCCTCTCCTCTCAGGTTTACCAAATGGGCCTCTACCCAAAGAGTATGGAAAATGTGGTATTTGTCTTCTAGTAACTGGAGACCTTAATCTATAATATTAGCAGCTCTGTAAGTCATGCCATATGTTTCTGTATAGAAAGTTTCCATCTTGTCTAACTTGAGCAATGAGCCTGAGGACATGTTCTTATCTTCAGATCAGTAGAAGGAGGGATGGGGAGGACGGAGACTTGTGAGGATTTGTCAAGTTGTTGGATTTTTTCTATACTGAATACCTGCAACTTTTCCTGCATAAGCTCAAAAGCAGGCAGTCACACAAATAACTGCAGAGCTAGTACATGGGGGGCACAGGGGTCCAAAGGAGGCCACTGGGAGCAGCAGAGGGCCGCCATGGATGAGGGGGCTGCAGAGCGCCGTAGGGACCACAAAGGGCCAAGGGAGTCATGCAAGGGCTGTGGGAGAGCCTAGGGGGGCGCAGGAGAGCTGCCAAGGGCCGTAGATGGCTGAGGGGGCTAGGGAAGGGCCGCGGCAGCCATGGCAGGTTAGCCTATGGGGACAGCGCTGGGTCCCTCCAAGGCAGGTAGCTTTGCCTCTGCATCCTCCACCAATATATCATGGATGCCTCCAGGGTCCTTTTTTAACAATAAAAAAATAGCTTTATCATATTTTCTTGCTTTATTATACTCAAATTATTCAAACATATCTATATATACATAGGTATATATATTTATATATATATATATATATATAAATATATATATATATATATATATATATTTATTTATTTTTTTACAGTGATTTTTCTATTTCACTCATCTAACTCTGACAGTCATGGATAACGCTTGTTTATTCCAATCCAGATTTACCCTCTCCAACAAAAGTTGTGGCCAGAGCCAATGGCAATGACAGTGTGACAGTGACCTGGGAGGTGCCAGCAAGGAGTGACATGTTGTCTGGGTACTTCATATTAGAATGGAAGGAACAATGCAAAAAAGAGACAATTTACTCAAACTGGGTGAAAGTGCCTGGTTCCTCCCGCTCTGCAGTAATATCAGGTGTGTATCTTTGTGCGTCCTCTCTACTTTTACAGATAACCGTCTAATACAGGCCCCTCCCATATACCGTGCAAACTGTTGTATGTTCTCACAGTGATTTCATGCCAGTATTCAGGACCAGTGATGTATTTACAGTGGATATAAAAAGTCTACACACCCCTGTTAAAATGTCAGGTTTCTGTGCTGTATAAATAGTAAATTTGTGTTTACATTTGAGTGTCTAAAACAAGTTAAAAAGCTTGCTTCCTGCTCAGAATTCCGAGAAATACAGTTATTACACTGCATTCTGGGAAGTTGAGCAGGGACATGCAAATATTCCCACAAATGCTTCTTTATTCAATCCATAACCATTTTAAACATGGCTTCCTTTAAGCTTATGCCTGCTGCATTACACAGCTGTTATGCAATGCAAAGGTTGTATTATACAGTGGATATAAAAGGTCAACACACCCATGTTAAAATGTCAGGTTTCTGTGATGTAAAAACAAAGATAAATCATTTCAGAACTTTTTCCACCTTTAATGTGACCTATAAACTGTACAACTCAATTGAAAAACAAACTGAAATCTTTTAAGTAGAGGGAAGAAAAAATATAAAAATAAAATAATATGGTTGCATAAGTATGCACACCCTTAAACTAATACTTTGTTGAAGCACCTTTTGATTTTATTACAGCACTTTTTGGGTATGAGTCTATCAGCATGGCACATTTTCACTTGTCAAGATTTGCCCACTCTTCTTTGCAAAAACACTCCAAATCTGTCAGATTGCGAGGGCATCTCCTGTGCACAGCCCTCTTCAGATCACCCCACAGATTTTCAATCGTTGTCATGCTGAAAGATGAAGTGCCTCTTCATGTTCAGGTCTGGGCTCTGGCTGGGCCATTCCAAAACTTTAATCTTCTTCTGGTGAAGCCATTCCTTTGTTGATTTGGATGTATGCTTTGGGTCGTTGTCATGATGAAAGATGACATTCCTCTTCATGTTCAGCTTTCTAGCAGAAGCCTGAAGGTTTTGTGCCAATATTGACTGGTATTTGGAACTGCTCATAATTCCCTCTATCTTAACTAAGGCCCCAGTTCCAGCTGAAGAAAAACAGCCCCAACGCATGATGCTGCCACCACCATGCTTCACTGTGGGTATGGTGTTCTTTTGGTGATGTGCAGTGTTGTTTTTGCGCCAAACATATCTTTTGGAATTATGGCCAAAAAGTTCAACCTTGGTTTCATCAGACCATAACATCTTTTCCCTCATGCTTTTGGGACACTTCAGATGTGTTTTTGCAAAATGTAGCCTGGCTTGGATGTTTTTCTTTGTAAGAAAAGGCTTTCGTATTGCCACTCTACCCCATAGCCCAGACATATGAAGAATACGGGAGATTGTTGTCACATGTACCACACAGCCAGTACTTGCCAGATATTCCTGCAGCTCCTTTAATGTTGCTGTAGGCCTCTTGGTAGCCTCCCAGACCAGTTTTCTTCTTGTCTTTTCGTCAATTTTGAGGGAGCTCCAGTTCTTGGTAATGTCACTGTTGTGCCATATTTTCTCCACTTGATGATGACTGTCTTCACTGTGTTCCATGGTATATCTAATGCCTTGGAAATTATTTTGTACCCTTCTCCTGACTGCTACCTTTTAACAATGAGATCCCTCTGTTGCTTTGGAAGCTCTCTGTGGACCATGGCTTTTGCTGTGGGATGCGACTAAGACAATTTCAGGAAAGACCAACTAGAGCAGCTGAACTTTATTTGGGGTTAATCAGAGGCACTTTAAATGATGGCAGGTGTATGCTGACTCCTATTTAACACAGTTTGGAATGTCATTACTTAATTCTGAACACAGCTACATCCCCAGTTATAAGAAAGTGTGCAGACTTATGCAACCACATTATTTTTATTTTTTATTTTTCTTCCCTCCACCTATTTCAGTTTGTTTTTCAATTGAGTTGTTCAGTTTATAGGTCACATTAAAAGTGGAAAAAGTTCTGAAATTATTTATTTTTGTCTAATTTTTTTACAGCACAGAAACCTGACATTTTAACAGGGCTGTGAAGACTTTTTATATGCACTGTATACCTGGGCCATGGTAGACAATATGAGAGTATAACACAATTTCAAGTGTCAACAATTGGTTATATACTGTACTAGAAATGATTTTATTGTAGTAAACAGTCCTTGAAATTTAAATAGCAATGAGTGTGCAGCTCTAATATGCAAATATACAGCTCTGATATGCTAATCAGTGACAACTGTGATGATTGGTGGATCGGAGGAGATCTAATCACATTATAAACATTGGGATACATCATTTTTTTGCACCAGAAGCAGATAAGCATCAACATAACAAAGCAAAATATTAGCAGGATAAAGGCACAAATATTATTAGCTATTCAATATATTTTAATATGAATGCTCTTTAAAAGGCCAATGTAATGACCTACAATAGAAGTTTTGCTTCAATAATGCATTGATCATGTATAAATCAATATCCATTAATTGATTTAGAAAAGCATTATTCAGGATGAAACCAGCTTTCAAACATCAGCTTCTAAACCTCCAGCTGAGTGGCTTGTTCCCACCCCTTATAAGGTCATCAAGGGGAGGCAGTGCAAAAATTAGGGGATGAAGTAAGATAAATTAAGTAGGGCTGTGTGTATATCTATACAGTTATATGGCAGCATAAGAATCTAAATATAGGTATGTAGTATAGGATGGTCTGGCACCTCTTTTAGTCTGGACAAAATTAAGAGAATGTACTTGACCATCAGATTAGTTCAGCTGTATTATTCTATTTCATTAATCATTAAATGTATATTTAATTTACATTTAATATTTGCTTCATTTAAGTTCTTATCAATACATGGCACTTTAGGGACGCAGGAGGAATATTGGTAAATTAATATTAAGTGGCCTCTGTTGGTCTGAAACGGCTAATCTGGCAATGATCTAGAACTAAAGGAAATGGATGTTGTACCTGTATTTATTTCACTATCACTGGTTGGCAGCATCATTACTGATTCCAGCATGTACCATGTGTCTCGTGAGGTGAGGCCAAGACTTAGGATTTACCTATTTATTTTTTAACTCTTTATTTTTCAATTACATTTCAGTACATAATATAAAAGTGAGGAAAGGAAGGGACAGAAAAAAGAAAGGGAAAAGGGGAGTCAGATCATCGAATGATACTTCATCATATTACATGAGATAACAATGGGATTTTGGCACATGTCAATTCTCACTTTTCAATTTTGTATGAAATTTATACAAGATTTATAGGACAATGATCACGCATGAGAGACGATTGTACAGTTTTTTGTAATGACATAAATGTATATAACACAACCACTGAGTCACCTTCATTGGGATTTATTTATTGCAAAGTATTTTTACCTAAACAATCATTGTTTTTTTAGACAACATAAATCCTTTTGTATGTTATGAGGTCCGAGTGTCTGAGCTGAAGAATGAAAGAGCAGGGTCTGCGAGAAAGACAACGGGATCTACCAAACAGAAAGGTATAATATGGGAGAGGGCTGGGAAGGGGAAAACAGAAAGGGGGAGAAAGAAAGGGGAATGGGGGAGACAGCAATGTGGAGAGAGAAACATGGAAGGAATTGAAGTGGAGAAGGAGGAGAAAGAGAGAGAGAAGGATTAAGAGAGAAGGAAAGGTGAAAAAGATAGAAAGGGAGAGAAAGAGGGAGAGAGGGAAGGTTAGAGGAAGAGAGGTGGAGAGAGAGAAGAAAGGAGAGTGGCAACAAGAAAGGAATTGAGAAAAAGGAAGGTGAAGGAGAGGGAAGAAGGTGGGAAGAAGAGGTCAAAAGAGAGATGGGATGGAGAGGAAGAAAGGGGGAGAGGAGAGAGAAGCAGGAGGAGATATAGAGTGAAGAGAAAGAGAGAGTGTAATGAAGGATAAAGAGGAGGGACAGATATGTGAGAGAGTGAGAGGAAATGAAAGCGAGAGAGAAGTTGAGAGATATAAAAAGTGAGAGGGAAGGAGAGAGGGGTGAAAGAAGGAAATAAAGGTGAGAGAAAGAGGGGGAAACGGGAGGGGGAAGGAGAAATAGAGAGGGGAGTAACATAGAGGAAGGAGAGAAAGTGAGGGGGGAAATAGGTGGAGGAAGAGAGAGAGAGGGGGGGTGAGGAGAGAAATTGAGAGAGGAAAGGAGAGGTGGATAAATGAAAAAGAGGAAGGTGGGAGAAAGAGAGGGGAAGAGAGAGGCACAGGAGAGATAGACAGAGGGGAGAGAAGAGAAATGGGAAAGGAGAGGTAGAGATGAGGGACAGGTCTGCGCGAGAGAGAAACAGATGCGGAAGAGTGAGGAGAGAGGAAGGGAGGTCAGGAAGAAAGGAAAGAGAAAAGTTGAGATGGAAAGAGGAAAGATATGAGAGAGGAGGCAAGGTGGAGAGAGAGAGCAGGGAAGATGAAAGAGAGTTTGGGGGAAAAGGTGGAACTGAGTCAGAGATAGTGAGGGAAGGTGAAAAAGAGAATCTGGGAGATAGAGGGAAGAGTTTCAGCCTATGAGCAGAGAGCAAGATAGTGAATGCTATATGTATTTCAATATCTTAAGAAATGCTCCACTAAACATTATACTAAAGCAATAGTTATATTTTGGGAAATGTAAAAATGATAAATGTATTGTTATTGTTCCCCTGTTATAGCTCCAGTGGCTGGTCCTCAATTTAATTACAAAATACAGAAGAATAGGAGCATATTAGTCACATGGGAAGACATCCCGCCAGATAAACAAATGGGGTGTATAGCAAAGTACAATATATACCTGGAGAGCCTTCCCACAAAGTCTTCTATGCACTATACAAGTAAGTATTTTGTGAAAGGTTGCACAACAAACCACATTTTATTTGCAACAGATAGAAATAGAACATGGGGCAGATGTCAGTGTTTCTAACAGCACATGCATTAGAGCATCTGTTCTAGTCCATCTGTTCTAGTCAATGTGGCTTTCATGATATGTATTAACCCTTTGAGTCCCGGGATCGATATTACTCAGAAATAACATTTAAAATAATATTATTGTAATGGCATATTTGTAGGTTTGAGACTGTTGTGCAATTCATTCTAATGTCTTTCTATGCCTTCCCATACATTTAAAGTACAGTATTGTGTGTTTAATTGCTGTTACAGCTATAATGATTGTTTGAAAAATCCCTATGAGTCCTATTTAGTATTTGTATTATTTTTGACAGAAACTTGATACTTTTTTCAGTTTCGGGTAAGACTTTATTTGCGATCTAGCGCTACGGGACTAATAGAATATCGATTTTGTGTAACTTTAATTATTTAGAAGACGAAATATTCAAGCTGTGCTAAAACAAAGGTCGAATTTGTGTCTTTGGCTGGCCCACAGTAATTGTGGACCAGTAACTCGTAATCCGATTGCGAGTAGCTGCTAGAATATGTGGCAATATTAAGAGTGATTTTAAGTGTGTACATATTTCCGAATCGGTCAGTAGAACAGGGCCCAAAATCAGTACATTAAGAAAAAAATGTATATGTAGTTTTTAAAACTTACTTTTGATTTTTAAAGATTTAAGCTTTTCACGCCCTCTATCAGTTGTCCAGGGGGTTGGAGAAATTTTAGGACAGCCTCCTAGGCAGACCTGCTAGAATCCCTGGGCAAACAATATCTGCAAGCTCTGAAACTCTGAAGTTCAAATGTAAGGGTCAAATGTTACATTGGATTTACTTACTACTGATTTTTATTTTATTTTTAAATAAATATGTCACATGGTCTAAAAACGCTGCATGATAATTCATGCAAGTGGAAAGCTTGAGTATTAACACAAAATCAATATTCTATTAGACCCCTAGCTCTAGATCACAAATAATAAACTTCTGTGCACCCTGCAACTTTTGGCATAGCCAAGGTGAGCATGCGCACTAAAATCTCTGACTAGGGTGCTGGCTGCTCTCCCCAGACTAGTCCTCCATCCAAGTTACCAGTGACCTGACTAGTGACCTGACTAGTGACCTGACTAATGAAGCCGCTCTTAATGTATTTTACTTTCCCCAGTTCCCACCAGCCAATCAATGAAGAACCAATATCAGATAAATAATATCCAACACAATATTCAGTATCGTATATGGATGACGGGGTCTACAGAGGCTGGAGAGAGCCCTGAAGCCCCTGCACAACAAATATACCTGAGTGAGGAAGGTGAGAACTTTACCAAGTAAGAGAATTTTATGTGACAGTAGACAACCTAATTATGGCAGGATTGTAACGTACAATCAAGAAAATTAATATTATAGATATTGAAAATGTCAGAAAAACGGCTTTGATTTTACTACGTTTTAGCTGTCACTCAGTTCATAATTGATGAATGGCTCAGTGGATTAATGGCTTCCATTTGCTTATGGCCTCTGAGATGTCTATATTTGAACAGTAAAGCACCAATAAAATTTGAATATTTGCAATTAGAAGTTATTTAAAAAATATATAATTTAGTAAACAGCTTTGAATTTACTAAAATAAAAGATTCACTGGTGTATGCATATGAGTGTGGGGGAAAATGTAGAATGAGAAACATGGAGATATTGTATATTGTTTACTCTGTGGGACAAAGTGGTCATCCTAGCTGTGTGTCAGTGCCAATATCACGTTTATCATTTAATACTAGTAATTATATGTTAATATTGAATGTTAAAGTATAGGACAATCACAAAGCTGGTGATAAAATCCATATATATATATATATATATAACTTTGCTGTAAAGTAATGGAGCATGACAGGGACACTGTTGCCCCTTTTTCATATGGTCTTGAATAACTAAACTTAAGGGGATATGTAAGGTTCCTGGATTTTGTTAGGTATGTAATATACCTATGTATATGCCTAAAATAAAACAATTAGTCCCTGTGTGGGCATATAATATACCTGTGTATCTATTTACTTAAATGTACTGTATTTTATTAAGATAAGCGGGTATTGGGACATAATTGATACAAATCAGATAGTCGGCACTCCTGAATAGTTGATGGCAAAGATGTATAGTACGAGGGCTCTCTGATCCAAATATTAATTATTAGTTCCTTTGTGGAATTCCTTGCAGGTACATACACATGAATTTATAGATCAACACCTATCCAGAGTATAGCTGGTACCCTATATTAGATATGTTTTATCTTGTAACAAGTGGTGAGTTGTTTCTCTTCTCTAGTGGTACTAGTGATGGACTGCCTTCTCGAACATGACACTGTCCACAGAAGTTTCTGGATATTCCAATGGAAACAAAAAGCGGAGGGGGAGAGAAATAACCACATAGTACAGATCACTTAGTGTAATAAAATCAAAAATATTTGCCAGTTAAAATGACTCTCACCTTGAGAGACCTCAACCACATGAGGTAGACTCGTATCTGACAGATCCAGCCTTAGGGAATGTTGCAATCGGTTTCTCGCTGTCTTCCTTTTGCCTGGAGAGTTCTGTATTTAGCTTCTTATCAATTTCTTCTTTCTTGATCTATTCTGTCTATATGCATATACTTAATATGTATGTGGTGTATGCTAAATATTTATATGCCGCACCTTCATTAAGCATGGATTAGTATTGAAATATCATAATGGACCAATGAACCCACTTAGTAAATAAAAGTGGGTCTACTTAAAAATGATACTGTATGATCCATACTGGATAATCCCTATAGATGGATTAGTCTCCATGATAGGATGGATTTCTTGTGAACTTAAAATGTATTCATCTTTGTTAAAATAGCAAAAATGTAAGCATAAAATTAGGATTCTAAAATGTGTTTCACCATTTTTGCAGCTTTTTTGTTAGAAAGCATCATATAACAAATATATATATATATATATATATATATATATATATATATATATATATATATATATATATATATAAACCCATATTAGGAAATATTTCAAAACAACATGTACATCAACAACCTTATACATCTTTTAAAATTATATCACTCTATGTTGTACTTATTATTATTATTATTATTATTATTATTAATATCTTTATTTATATCGCGCCAACATATTCCATAGCGCTGTACAGGGGTTGAGTACATGGCAAAAAACAAACTTAACACCTTGTAAAGAATGGAGGGCCCCGTTTTTTAGCTTAAAATCAAATGTCCATAGAGCTTGTTTCCATCGCACTGACACAGGAATGAAAACTCGCAAACTTACAATCTAACGGTTTCTAACTGTGAAAGCAATTTGTTTAGTCAAGTGGAGGTGTCTGTGTGTTGTACTGTAGATTGTGGGTGTAAGTGTTCTTAAGGTGTGTTTTTAGAGATTTTTTAAAGGTTTTGAGGCAGGAAGATAGTCTAATGGGGCAGGGCAAGGAGTTCCAAACAGTAGGGGCAGCACGAGAAAAGTCTTGAAGACGAGAGTGAGAGGAGGTGATGAGGAAGGAGGAAAGAAGAAGGTCGTTAGCAGAACGAAGGGGGTGGTTGGGAGAGTGTTTTGAAACAAGAGCAGAGATATAAGTGGGTGCAGGGTTGTTGAGGGCTCCATATATTAGGGTCATGATTTTACATTTTATTCGGGAAGCTTTTGGAAGCCAGTGGAGTGATTGACAGAGAGGAGCTGCAGACACTTATCGTTTGGTATTAAAGATGAGTCTAGCGGAGGCGTTCATTATGGACTGGAGGAGAGACAGACGAGAGATGGGGAGGCCAGCAAGGAGTGAATTGCAGTAGTCGAGATATGATGAGAGAATGTATTCAAATTTTTGCTGTGTCTTCTGTAAGATTTGATTCTGTAAGGTTTGTGACAAGTGATGGGTATTAGATTATGGGTGTTTTAGGTATTTGCTACTCTGGGGACTCTGCATGGCTGACAGCAGGTGGGAATGAGTGAGGGGCCTGGGTTAGGGGATATATCTCCACAAGCCATCAGAAGAAGGAGAGGGAGTAAAACAAGATGGGAGTTCGACTTACAGGAGCATTTCTGCTTCTGAGCTTTAGCGGAGGGATAAGATAGTTACTGGAGGAAGGAGAGGAGCTCATGGGAGCAGAGAAGAGGGGAGGAAAGTAGGGAAGGTAAGATTGTTATATTATTGGAGGCATGATGTGTAGAGACAGTATAAGAAAGTCTGAGAAAGTGGCAGAGGTTATAAGCAGATGTTACTAATTGAACATGTGCAGTTAATTAGTAGGCCTCAATATATTAAGTTTAAACAGGGGTGGGGATTGCATCCAGGTGGGTTTCTGTGGAATATGCCGTGGATCAGGGTGTTTTATACAGATATCTATGAGACAGAAAAAGAGTTATTTAAGTGGGTGGAGAGATAGGAGCAATAAATAGGGTGAGCGAACACAGGGCATTTCTGGTTTAGGGCTCTAAATAAGCACATAACATTTTTTTTTTTTTTTTAACAGAAGTTTTTAGTGAACTTTTATCCAAAAGCAAATTCTTTACTAACTAAAATCTTCTGTAAAAAAATGATGCTATGTGCTTATTTAGAGCCAATTGGCGAAATTGCAATTGAATAAGGCCCATTGTCTGTAGGGCTGGATGTGCAGAGTAGTGTCGTAGACTATCAGGGACCACATCACAGCAGCTTGTTGCAGAGAGTTGGTTACTGATTGGTTAGTATGAGACACAGCATGGCCAGTACAGCAGAGTCTGTGTCTTTGTGAGCTGCAGTTGGCAGACCCATACAGGGACTATTTGTTTGATTTTTGGAAGTAAAAACAGAGATTTATAAGCACTTCTTATTAAAACAAAAGTACATAAAAGTAAATATATACACAGGCATATTATATACCGTACATAGTAAAATCCAGGAACCTTTCATATCCATTTAATACTGGGATAAACGGTTCTAAAAATGTAAACATAAAAACAGCCTTTAATTTATTTTTTATACTTAATTATTCTTTACTCTGTGGTTCAATTTTCTTTTTTTTAGCTGATTTTATATTCTACTTTCCAAAAAGTGTGCTCTTGTAAGCTAATCGGGTTTCAATTACTCTTACTGAAAGCACTGGCAGTTTTATATGCCATGTTCTCATAATGCAGAAGGAAACGGTGCATCCAGAGTCTAATTCCATCTCAGGAAGTTAACGACACATGGAAAGGGGTATTTGACAATGCGCCTCAGTGTGTTTTCTTTTTTCAAACAAAGTTCTCAGAGCAGAAAGTATAACCCTTCAAAATATTATATTGTAAATGCAGGAGTCCATGAATAGTACAAATGTACTTTAATACTCTGGTGTGCATTGGTTGAATCGTGTATTAAACTGAACTGTGGTTACTCTCCAGGTTGGGCAGACTCTACCTACATCATTGCAATAACAGTGGCCATATTGTCGCCAATCTTGCTCATTTGCATTAGCTGTTTTCCACCAGTAAGACAAAAGTAAGTAAAATATAACCGGAATAATCTATATCAGGAAAACTGTGTTTGGAAACATATTTATTTCCGTTTAGTTAAGCATTTCAACCAAAGTTAGAGGGACAAAAAAAACAAAAAAACAACCACAGCTGAGTGTTTGTCTCCGCCCTGATAAGGTCATTAAGGGGAGTATGTTTTATTTTTGACTGAGAGACAGTTGTCAAGGGTTTTAATAGCAATAAGATATGACAAGAGAATAAACAATTATTGTGCATCCCCAACAGCAAAATCTTGTTGCCAATGGAAACCTCAAAGACAGTATCTCTTCAGCCAATGGAGATCTTGTGTTGGTTGTAAACAATATGTCTGAAAATTTAGCAGCTTCTTGGTAGACAGTGTCACCTCCCCCATTGACAATATAGTGGGTGGATACGAGCATCTGTATCTTAACTTGACAGGGTGAATTTTGCTTATTTAAATTATTAAATTAGTATTTTATAAGTTGTTGTGTCATTCAGTCGTATCCGACTCTTTGTGACCTCATGGACCATAACACACCAAGCACATTGTTATTTATGTGCTGTTCAATAGGTTTTCATGGCAGATATACTGTAGTGGGTTGCCAGTTCCTCCTCCAACGGTCCACAGCATACAGCTCCTTGCATTCCTAGGTGGTCTCCAAGCCAAGTACTGACCCTGCTAGGCTTCAGAGTGGTGTGACCTCTTGGAATCGAACCCAGGTTGCAGTGGTGAAAGCACCGACTCCTAACCACTGGACCACCAGGGAGCCCGCCTTATTAGTAATCATTGCCTATTTTACGTTGTTAGGGCTCTTCATTGCTGGAGCAATTAGCTCGGCTATATAGAGAGGGGTATTTATTTTATTGAATATATATATATAGATATATATATATATATATATATATATATATATATATATATATATATATATTACTATGTCTGAAAATGCAATTCATGGCTCCATAAGCTATAACACTGCTTATAGGCTGAATGGGGGGGGTGGGGGGCAATTACACATTTAGAGAACAGTTTATTCGTTAGCAAAATATTGAAACTTTTTTTAAATACCATCTTCCTGATGTGTTTTTACCAGATTGCTGCTGTTACTCTATGGAATTCTACCTCTGTGGTGTAACAAGACTGTCCCTGACCCCGCTAATTGTACGTGGGCCAAAGAATACACAACTCAGAAGGTAAAGCTGATATTTAATGCTAGTTGATTGCCTGTCAAAAATGACGGTATAATATATGATCTGCTCTCTCTCCCTCTATCTCTGTGCTCTCTCTCCCTCAATCTCTGTGCTCTCTCTCCCTCTATCTCTGTGCTCTCTCTGTCTTTATGCACTCTCAATCTCTGTGCCCTAGCTCTCTTTCTCTCTTCCCCCTCCCCTCCTTCTCTCTCTCCCCATGTCTCTCTCCCACACTCGCTCCTGTCTCTGTACCCCCTGTGTCTCTCCCCCTGTGTGTGTCTCTCTCTCACCCTATCCCTTGCCTGTGTCTCTCTTTCTCCTGCCCTCTTCCTCCCCTGTGTCTCTCTCTCCCACCCTCTCCATCATGTGTCTCTCTCTCTCTTCCACCCTTTCCCACCCTCACCCTCCCTTGTCACTTTCTCTCTCCCACCCTCCCCCTCCCGTGTGTGTATCTCTCTCCCACCATCTCCTTCTCCTGTATCTCTCTCGCCATCCTCTCCCTCCCCTGTGTCTCTCTCTCCCACCCTCTCCCTCTCCTGTGTCTCTTTCTCCCACCCTCTCCCTCCCCTGTGTCTCTTTCTCCCACCCTCTCCATCCCCTGTGTCTCTTTCTCTACAACCCTCTCCCTCCCCTGTGTGTCTTTTCTCTTCCACCCTCTCCTGTGTCTCTCCCACCCTCTCCCTCCCCGGTGTGTCTCTCTCCATCCCCTGTGTCTCTTTCTCTCAAACCCTCTCCCTCCCCTGTGTGTCTTTCTCATCCACCCTCTCCCTCTCCCGTGTCTCTCTCTCCCACCCTCTCCCTCCCCTGTCTGTCTCTCTCACTCCCCTGTATATCTATCTCCACTCCTCTCCCTCCCCTGTGCCTCTCTCCCACCCTCTCCCTCTCCTATCTCTCTCTCTCCCTCCTTTGTGTCTCTCTCTCCCACGCTCTCCCTCCTCTGTGTCTCTCCCTCCCTCCTCTGTGTCTCTCTCTCCCAGCCTCTCCCTCCCCTGTGTCTCTCTCTCTCCCTCCGCTGTGTCTCTCTCTCACCACCCTCGCCCTCCCCTGTGTCTCTCTCTCCCCCCCTCTCCCTCCCCTGTGTCTCTCTCCCATCCTTTCTCACTACCCCTTGCGACGAGCAATGCTTGCGCACATCATGCTCTGTGAGCAGCGCTCAACAGTCAATATAGTTTCCGCTGTGCGCATGCGCTGGCCAGCGTTACACACAACAGTGATGATGATTGCCTAATGGTATTGAGGGTTAGTAGGGCTAGAAAAAATGTGTGCAGAGAGATTTGTTCCCCCACTCCATGGAAATAGCAAAAGCAACTAATAAAATAGAGGGACTGATTTGATAAAGCAAACCAATCTCTTAAGATGTGTACAACATGGAAGTCCAGTCAAAATACTTCAGCCACCAAATGCCAAATGCGTTTTACAGTAAAAGAAAAAACATGTTGGCTTCTCATCCAATCACAGGTGACATCCGGGGATGATAATTTTGCTATATAATAGCTCTAACTGTGAATGAGAACTAACAAGAAATAGAGGAACATGAGTTCCATTTTGGCAGATTTTTTCTTTTTGGCGGGGGGGGGGGGGGGTTATCAAATTTTAAAAGCATCATGGTTGGTTTGTTTTGGAAATCATGAATAACAATTAATTACTATTTCTATGGCACAGTGCCTTTTCTGGGTACAGTTTTAGCTAACTTGTGCCTTTGCAAAGGATACATTTCCTGTCTGACTGTTCCTGCTGATAAACCAGACCCAAAATGCCAAGTATGTGATCTCTACATGGTAGAACCAGTACAGCCAGATGTATATGTCCATGATATTTGTTTTAGGGCACCAATTCCTTGGTTTATAAATTAAGATTTTGCTTATTCCATTGAAAAGAAAACACGTCTGTTTCTTTAAAGGGTCATAATCATATGAATATATTAAGATATAAATGAGTGAAGGGCAGAATTTAATCCAAACTTGGTAATATTGTATGTTTTAATTAATTACATGCTTTTTTTTACATAATTATTTAGGTCCAATCTTAATTAGACAATTATAGGATAGATAAATTTAAAAAATAATAGTCCAATCCTTCATAAATGAAAGTTTAAAGTTATAAACAGTTAAATGTATCCGGTGTACTAAGATGTTACATGTGAAGTATCTCTCCATTTCCTATGCTCCCATAAGGGGTTAAAAGTACACAACAAAGGCAACAAATTATAATTTTCTTGTAGTAAGTCTGATTTTGTTATTCTGTCTGATCCACCTTTCTATATCTGTTGATTAAACATTATTCAGTTGAAATATTGGACTGTGTTCTCAGCCTCTTTCCATCAATTTCAGTCAATATGAGCATGTGGAAATCTCATAAAGTAATTAGCAACTATTAATCTCTAGCACAAATATAAGAAGTAGGCCTAAAGCGGAGACTAAGAAAGGTTGATTGACAGATAACAATTATAAACTTCAATGTAAATTTAATATAAGAAACACATTTTTATTTTATAGTATTCTATTGATTAAGTATTTTTGTTACTATAGTTTTGAATTGTATCATATTTGGAATCTTTACTGTTTCTTAAAGACCTGAAATCTTCAATATCTTCCACCTTAAAAAAAATCTTTACATTTTTCATTGAATCCCCATAAGTCACTGTCTCCACCTAGTGGTTCTATTTAGATTAGGTTTGGCCTTGTACTCCTATCTAAGGACTAAGAAGCTCAGAACGGCTACGGGCTTGAAAGTTACAGTGTTATTAAATTAAAAAGGCTGCGACCTACGAGCTGGAGACGCAAAACCGTAAACCATTTGTCGGCCGTCGGATTTGCGGGCTAGAACGTAATCAACTAAGCAAGCCCGTAGTTACCGGTTTAGATGGAGCAAATTAAAACAGAGATCGTCGGCATTGCATCACAAGAAAATGGAGGATGGATTTCGAAGTCTTACGAGGTTCAATTACGAGCTACGAGATAACCCACATTCCATTCATAATGCAATATTAATAAAGCCGCAAATATGATATTCTATTACATGCGAGTTACAGTATATGTATTAACACATTGATTGCAGGGATCAATATAACACAATAAATATAGATGAAATCAATCGGGGCCGATTTGCGGGCTTGAGATTGTTGTGCTATTAATAAGACCTAACATCACCTTCCCTTTTTATATTAGTACAGTAGAGTGTTTTTATTTTCATTACAAGTGCTACGTATTGGACTTTACCCCCCTTGCGGGTGCTCCCTGGCTTTTGGGCTCCATATGCGTGTTACGGGCTTGCTCACAAGTGACCACATTGCAATTTAATAGCATTATTGGAAATGTAGCAGTTACGGGTTTGACAGATCAAAGGATTTACGGCCACAAATGTTCAACGTTGCTCATCCCGTAGGCTTTTTTTCAGCCTTGCTGCGTCTTACTCACTTGTGTATATATACTAACCTTAGCATGTATTAATTTGTAGATATATAATAACCTTAGTATGTACTCATCGTACATAAACTACCCTTAACATGCACTCGGTTGTATGTACATTAACCTTTGCATGCACTCATTCATACATTAGTATATACAAACTCTAAACATAAAATATTACACTTCATACACAACCATGTACAGTTATCTGCAAGTTGTTCTAAGAAAGAGCAGGATTTAAGCATTACAAAATGTAGGGTTAGCATAGAGAATTATTGCTGCAAGTTCCAAAAGTAGTTTGTATAGGGATTGCAATAAGTCAGTACCTCCTGACATGTAGTAGTAGTAGTTGTAGTAGTAGAGATCATATCCAACCACTAGAGGGAGTAACTGATTTTGGCATAGAGCTCCATAACATAACTGCAGCTCCCCCTAATTAGAGATAGTAAGAGATAGTCACACCCCAGTTGAGTTTGATCCAATCTATCCTACTTCTTGTGGAGTAAAATCCATATTTGTCCTTTCAGAAGCTCCGGATAGGATTACTTCCCCACCAGTTATCAAAGACACCCAACCATGATGAGACCGACACTCTGGAGATAGAAGAGGTTGACAGTGGAGATGAAATTGAACTTCTCCATTCCATGTGCACCACTAAAAATGAAGGAAACAAACCAAACAAGAGCATACAAACAGAAGAAGTAATAATCTCCCAGAAGGATGTGGCTGTGAAACCTAAGGGGACTTTAATATCTCAACAATCCTCCTTCTACAAGTCTTTAAAATCTCAAGAAGGGATAGTTACAGAGCCTGTGTCCGATTACTTGGTTAACCAAGAGATCACTGTGGATTACTTACCAACCAACATGTTGAATGGCAGCGTTGACAGCGGGGAAGATAGTGATGAGGAGGAAGTTTTCCAGTTACAGTTCTTCATACCAACAATGATTGTTAGTGGCGGCAAGCTCAAGTTGGACGCTGTCAAATTTAACCATTCCATTGCCGAGTAGTGTATGTATGTATGTATATATATATATATATAGTTGAACATTTAAAAACAATATTTTCTGGAATGTATCCATTTGAAACTCCGATTTAGAAATGTCTTAAAGTGGCAAAATGGCGGACAACCAATGTGACTGAATCAGTGAAGCTGACTGGCATGAAGGCGTTAAAGGATTATATCTACTGAAACTGAAGTTATTTTTTTATATGAAAGATCACTATTAGAGAAGTATTTATGTAAAAGTTCTGAAAAGTGCCTAGTTGGCCAATTACTGCTCCATGTTTATGGAAAGTGGAAGGTGCCATTTTAAGTTCCATTCCTGTCACTGATGCTTAGAATGCTGAGCTGATTGGGTCAAACATTAGTAGGTTTTGCTTTTCTTTGCTTGTGTTTTGTAAAATAAAAATCACTACAGTGGTCCTTTAAAACAATTCAGATTAAATATGCACCATAATTAGCAGTGAACGCTGTCTTTATTAGTACCCTTGACAAAAGGAGTGGGCAAGTTCCGTCCTGGAGAGCCACACACAGGCCAGGATTTGAGGATATTCCCGATGCATATAGGGGAGAGTATCCCTTCTTAAGTCATCCTGGTTGACCGACCTGTGCACAGAATGGAAATCCTCAAACCGAGGCCTGTGTGCAGTCCTGCAAGTCTGAACCTGCCCCTCCCTGCTTTACACAGTAATCAAAAATACAGCACTTGATATGATCTTCAATGCTTTTTGCATTTGACATGCTCCCCTCTTTGTACATGCTCAGTAGAGGGCCTTGTACCTTGAAAATAAAGTATTATGACCATGGCAGATTCTATACACTAGCAGAGTCTGCCAAAATGAAAATTATTTTATGCTCCTACTTCACACTCATATAGATAGCAATCGAGAAGGGGGCGCACATATTAAGTGGTTCAGTGGAACCGTGTGTTTTTATTTTGTGTTATCAAGGATTATTTTGTGTTATCAAGGATTATTTTGTGTTATCAAGGATTCAATGAGAAAATTGTCCTAAGCAACATAGCTATAGCCAGCAGGGTGGAGCTCTTGGGGGGGTTGAGTTCCTACAAAGCTTTTTAGAGGAGCAATGGCTGCCTGAGAGCCGCTTTGATCACAAAAGGAGGTTTGTGTGGTACAAATAGAGCTGTTTTGTGGTCCTGGCTAGGGCTGCCATAAGAAATCATGGGGCCCAGCACAAATGTAGTCACAAGGACCCCTACTCATACATGGCCATTTTTTCTGCCAAGTTTGGTTCATCCAAAATAAATGATGTTTCTCCTCTGTATTAATTTCTCATTACATACTCTCTTCCACATTTTATATAATAGCTTTCCTTTCTCTTGCTCCTTTCATGCTCCCCCCACACACACTCACTTATTTGCCCTCCATAAACGCTCTTAAAAAATGCATTTCCTCTTTATCAAAAGTTGGGGCGGATAGGGGTCATGTTTTTTTTTTTAAGGCATGTCATTACACATTTGGTTCAGTTGTCTCTCTCTCTCTCTCTCTCTCTCTCTCTCTCGTTCTCTCTCTCAATACAGACAAAGATGAGGGACGTCTGAGAATGGACATTACTTATAGTTTGGTACCCAGATTGTAGTCTTTAGAGGTTTTGCTCAGTGGTGCCATTAGAGAGATGAAGAATCTTCAAGTATATTAGATCGTACCTGCCATTAAGACTAGGCCAGAACCAAAATGCCCGACATACTCCAATAGGAGAAACATTATCCCTCACACATACAAATCAGCCATAATTATCTTCAATCAGGAGGAATTAACTCATCTCTTTATGCAAAAGACCCACCCCTGGATTACCCAACATCTTTTAGAGACCTTAAAGGGATATGGAAGGTTCCTGGATGTTACTAGGTATATAACATACCCGTGTATCTATTTACTTTTATCTATTTTATTTTACTAACGAGTGCTTATAAACTGTTTTTTTTTTTCTGCCGATAGTCAGGCAAATCGTACCTGCTTGGGTCTGCCCTCTGTAGCTCAATTCTGCTAACATGGCTAATTTGAAAACTCCACTTCAGAGTATGTCTTCATGAGCTGCAAGAGATGCAAAGGGAAGACCCAAGCAGCTACCATTTGTTTGATTTTTAAGGAAAATTAATAAAATAAAAATTGTATATATATATATATATATATATATATATATATATACACAAAGTACATATACACACACACACTAGTAAAATGCAGAAACCTTCCATATCCCTTTAATAAAACAAAAAACATAGTTGAGACACAATACACTACTTAACAGTGTGCTCTGTGGGATAGTGCCCACTCAGCAGTGCAGCCCCTCTAGATTTTGTTTGGATGTTTATTACCGTGGATGAATCTGAAGCATATTAAGACTGTACTGGCATGCAAGGATAGGCCAGAATAGAAAAAGCAGACATGTCTCCTCTGTCAATACTTTTGTAGCTCAAAACCAGTATAATTCATGAGTTTGGGAAATACTTAACTCTCTTAACATTACAGAATTGATGTTCTTGTTACAAATTCATTTTTTTATACATTTTTCAGTCTTTGATTTGTTTACAAGTGTATCCCCCCCCCCCCGATTAAATGAATAGGGGACACACAAAAATAGCAAAATTAAACATAATCATTACCAGATTTGGCCACTAGAAGGAGCCAGCGCTATGGAGCAGTATGTCTTTCCTATGAAAGCTTTGACTCATACTTTCAATAAATATATGTGTATATATGTTTATATATATATATATATATATATATATATTTTTTTTTTATTATTATTATTTTGGGGGAGGGCAGGGGCATTGAGAATTTAAACAATAAAAAAAAAAACGTTTTTAATTGCACTGCAGCAAAGGGGCCCCCAGAGCAGGGCCTCAGTGCAATGCACCGGGTGCACGGGTGGTAGATCCGGCCCTGCTTCCTGTCTTGGTATTGACAGATAAGAAGATGGTCAATACTATTATTATAATTTATTTGTAACGCGCCAACATATTCCGTAGCGCTACTTTTGCATGTAATAGAATGGATGTAAAACGTTTGTTTTTTGTTTGTTTTTTTAAAAGCTCTCAATCAAAACATTTTTTTTCTAATAATTTTAAAATAGAGCACTGAAAATGTATAACTAGAGTCGCTTTAACTCTTGTGTTCAATATGAAGTTAAAGTGCTAAAGCTCACTGTGAGAAGATAGGAACATGAGGAATAGATGCTGAGGGAAGTTGGTGTTGGAGAATAGAGAGTAATAACGCTAATGGGCATAGGAAATGAATGGGCTGTGTGTAACAGGACCTTACTATCCACTCCGGGGAGTATGTGAACCCCATCTGAAGTGCTAGGAATCTTATCCCCTCACATTGCTTAAAAAGAAACACAGGGCATACACAGTTTAGTAGTTTTAGTTAGAACCTCTGTTATGGTGGGTAAAAATGCAATCAAAATATTCTCCACTTTATTTATCAAACTTAAAGTAAAAGCAGTTCTTAGAGGAGCTACAAATCCTAAGCACGCAAAGTGATGTGTTTTCCCACATAATTGCTCAATGAATAGTATTTCCTGTTGCTAAGGATTCTGGGTGGAGACATGCTAATGAGGCTCAAAAGCTCTAGCTTACGTAACTGTGGATCCATTTACACGTCTTGTGCACTGCTCTCAGAGAACAGCCTTGGATTAGGGTATAGGGCCAGAAACCCACTCACAAAATGTTTTCCTTATATGGTATTCATCCATTCTGGCAACTGTATAGTGATGGCCAGGAGAATAAACCCCCCTCTCAGGATACAGGCAGACAAGCAATCCAACAAAGAAGTGCCTGTGTCTAAGCAAAGTCAACTAAATTTATAATTGTGGTCGAGGTCTTCACTTGCATGATAGATTAGCTTGATGTATGGCATATATTAGCTACTTGTTACTAGCCTCATTACGAGGACAAAAATTGATACAATGATAAGGTAAGTGAAGAAGATATATATTGTTATTTAGTTATATTAACAAAAGCTCGGCGGAGTTTGGATGTAGCGTCACAGACATATCGGTTAAAGGTGGCAGTTTTCCAGCGACCAAATGTTTTAATGATGTGGTCCAGGGTGTTATTTTTGGAAGCTGCTGTTGTGGCGCCTATCCTGAATGAATGTTCTGATTAGGCTAATGGATTCATGCCGAGCTGGATGGTGTAATCTGATGTAATGCACAAAGGTAGTAGTGGAGAGAGGTTGGCTTGAAATTGGTAAAAGAAGATGGCAGGCTGGTTTGATACTACAAAGTAAGGTGCTGAAGTCGCGCACTGTGCAGTAGGCAACATGTGTTGGGTAGTAAGGTATGTGAACAGGTAATTTGCTTGTTTTATTGGAAGGCAGAGAGAGAATTATGTAGTAGTTTTCGTGAGTGATGTTGAGCCGGGTGAGGTATTGTTGGCTAGGGTGAGAGGTGGTGAACTCGGGTGCAGGAATCCGTAGAAAGACATTTTTGCGGCTGCAGAGAAGATCAATGTTGTGTCTGGTCTAAATGGGTTATCCTGGACCATAGAAATTAATTGTTTGAAGAGAGCTCCATCTATCAGCAGTCTAATTTTTGATGACGCAGTTTGCCAAACCTCATAGAAATAATTTGATGCAAGGTGCAGTCAGAATTGCATAGTCAGATTTCAATTCCATATTGAGGTAGAACTGGACACCAGACAGATACGTTGACTGTTTAGTATTTCAAGTGCAGGTTAGTATCACAGTGAGGGGTGACGGCAAGAATGACGGTGGTGGTTAATGTAGGGAGGTAGAATTTTGTTGTAAACAGTAAAATCCTTGAAAAGGTGCCAAGCTCTTGAATAGATCTTTTGTGTATTATAGGTTAGTCCAGAGAACAAGGTGGCATTGGTGGTTTCTAGGAGGTAGGACAATTGGCTTCCGGAGGGACTGATTTGGTTGTTATGCCGTTTGGGACGGGAAGAGGATCCTGTGAGTAAACGGTAGAGGGAATCTTATAGCCCCTATAATGCATGGGAACAACATACAGTGGATGTAAAAAGTCTACACACCCCTTTTAAAATGTCAGGTTTCTGTGCTGTAAAAAAATGAGACAAAGATAAATCATTTCAGAACTTTTTCCACCTTTAATGTGACCTATAAACTGTACAACTCAATTGAAAAACAGACTGAAATCTTTAAGGTAGAGGGAAGAAAAAATATAAAAATAAAATAATATGGTTGTATAAGAAAGCACACCCTTAAACTAATACTTTGTTGAAGCACCTTTTGGTTTTATTACAGCACTCAGTCTTTTTGGGTATGAGTCTATCAGCATGGCACAATTTGACTTGGCAAGATTTGCCCACTCTTCTTTGCAAAAACACTCCAAAACTGTCAGATTGCGAGGGCATCTCCTGTGCACAGCCCTCTTCAGATCACCCCACAGATTTTCAGTCGTTGTCATTCTGAAAGATGAAGTTCCTCTTCATGTTCAGCTTTCTAGCAGAAGCCTGAAGGTTTTGTGCCAATATTGACTGGTATTTGGAACTATTTATAATTCCCTCTATCTTAACTAAGACCCCAGTTCCAGCTGAAGAAAAACAGCCCCAAAGCATGATGTTGCCACCACCATGCTTCACTGTGGGTATGGTGTTCTTTTGGTGATGTGCAGTGTTGTTTTTGCGCCAAACATATATTTTGGAATTATGGCCAAAAAGTTCAACCTTGGTTTCATCAGACCATAACACCCTTTCCCACATGCTTTTGGGAGACTTCAGATGTGTTTTTGCAAAATGTAGCCTGGCTTGGATGTTTTTCTTCGTAAGAAAAGGCTTTCGTCTTGCCACTCTACCCCATAGCCCAGACATATGAAGAATACGAGATTGTTGTCACATGTACCACACAGCCAGTACTTGCCAGATATTCCTGCAGCTCCTTTATTGTTGCTGTAGGCCTCTTGGTAGCCTCCCAGACCAGTTTTCTTCTTGTCTTTTCATCAATTTTGGAGGGAGCTTCAGTTCTTGGTAATGTCACTGTTGTGCCATATATGGTCTTCATTGTGTTCCATGGTATATCTAATGCCTTGGAAATTCTTTTGTACCTTTCTCCTGACTGATACCTTTTAACAATGAGATCCCTCTGATACTTTGGAAGCTCTCTGTGGAGCATGGCTTTTGCTGTGGGATGCGGCTAAGATAATTTCAGGAAAGACCAACTAGAACAGCTGAACTTTATTTGGGGTTAATCAGAGGCACTTTAAATGATGGCAGGTGTATGCCAACTCCTATTTAACACGATGTGGAATGTGATTGCTTAATTCTGAACACAGCTACATCCCCAGTTATAAGAGGGTGTGCAGACTTATGCAACCACATTATTATTCTTTTTTATTTTTTCTTCCCTCCACCTAAAAGATTTCAGTTTGTTTTTCAATTGAGTTGTTCAGTTTATAGGTCACATTAAAGGTGGAAAAAGTTCTGAAATTATTTATCTTTGTCTCATTGTTTTACAGCACAGAAACCTGACATTTTAACAGGGGTGTGTAGACTTTTTATATCCACTGTATAATAATGGATTAGGGCATGGAGGGCGAGCTCTCAGGAGGGATGATGTAGAGGAATTGGTAGATCTTTGTTTTAGGAGTAGCGTGTAAGTGAGATTGTCTGAGGAGAACATTTTGATAGGCCTTTCCAGAGTTCGTGCCCTATGGTAGAATAGACTGCTCTATAAGGTTATTCCATAGCACAGTGGTCTGGCCATGGTGAGCTGATGTACTCCGATAAGTATAGTGCAGAGGATTTCGATGTAGAATGGAGGAAGAGAGCAGGGGATGTGGCGCTGGGTTTGGTTAGAAAGAAGGATCTGCTGTTCCAATTAGAAATGAAAGTATTATAGAAGAGATCAGAAATGGTTTCGCTTGTCAATTGAACATGGTTGAATGACAGTGGCTGGCATTTAAGAAGTAGTAGATTAGACAAGAAGGCTCTTCCTTGGGGTAAGATGTATGCAGTGAAATTAAGGTGTCCTAACAAGGATTGGAGTTCCTTGAAGGTGCAGGATAAGTTTTTGTGAAATGATGCAATGAGTTTTGAGTCGTTTTAGCTTTTCGTCAGGAAGGCTGGCTTGCATAGATGTTGAATTCAACATGATTCCTAATAATTCTACCTGATGGCTTGGTCCTTCTGTTTTCTTTAAGTCATGTGGAACATGAAGGTCCATGAACAATTTGAGAGCTTTCTAGAGACTACTTGGTGCTACGTCAGGATTTTCTATTTAGAGAAAATTGTAGAGATAGTGTATCCTGGTGGGCCATCTGTTCACGTTCGGCAGGATCCAGCAGAGAGCGTATGGAAAGATGTTTAAAAAATCATGGGGCTGCTTCTGGAGCCGAACTTCAGACGGTTGGCAAAATAGTAATTGTTCCAACAAATGCCTTGGAGATGCCAGAGAGAAGGCTGTATAGGCATCAGTTTGAAAGCTTCGGTGATGTGCGATTTTGAAAGCCAAGACCGATAACCAGTTTGAAGTATGAGTTGAATAGCATTGTCTACTCTGGCATAAAGAAGCGAGTGGATGCTGGGCGTAAGCGCGAGGGACCCGAGAGGTCAATTACTAGCCTCTTTTTGAGGGGATAATTACGAGTTGTGATGCCCAGGGTTTTGATATGCCATATAGGAAAGAGAGGTGACTGAAAGGGCCCCAGGATGTAGCGTTTTTTGATCTCCGAGTTCGGGAGTAGCTTCACTACCTCAGGATCTTTTACAGTTCATTGTATATTTTCCCTGGCAAAAGAAGCTCGAGGTAATGCAGAGACCCCTCTGAAGAATCCACGGGTGAAACCTGTGAAAAGGAAGACAACATGTGGGAGTGAAGGGTGTGAGGAAGGGTATTGGACAAGCTAGGTAGCATTGACTATGCCTTGTCACTTCAGGTGCATTACCTGGGGGACGATGGTATAGGAATGGTCCTTCTTGCAGTTTGAACAAATGTGTAGAAGGTGGCATGCTCCATAAGCGCAACCAAGTGAATTGAAATGATTGCACATCGCCGTGGTTCCCAGGTAATGCACCGGACAGCCCAAGCGATCCTTCAGAGGCCGGGCAGGAAGTGCAGGATTTAAGCTCATAAGGGAGGAATGAGTGTGGGTCCCGTAGTGGAGGAAGTGAATGGAGGATTGGGGCAGAAACTAGAGGCATGCAAGAGAAAAAGCCAAACTAGCAGAGGCTTTGACCCCTGCAATATGCCTTCAAAAGAGCTTGTGGTCCAGACAAGACCAGTCTACAGGGTTTTTGAATTGCAGTTTTTGCAGAAAACAACCAGTGATAGTCATAGAAACCAGATCGCCATATTTGTGAGCAAGATTGATGATGATGGGTTTGTTTTCTGTTGAGCCAAGGATCTTTTGCCTTATCACGAATACTGGAATAGGGTCTTATTCTCTGTGGCGTCAAAGGAGGGAATCAGAAGGGAAACCAGGCTGATATCCTTCCCATCTATTATATCCCTTCTGAGATGAGCGGACACAAAGGGCTCTGGGAAAATAGTAGGGGGTGATCTTTCTCACCTCAGCTCTATTGGGGTTCCCGGTTAGGGGAGTGTTCCATTCTGGCAATTCTACATTCCAGTGTACAGACAGAGGCTCCTACTTCAGTTAGTAACTGGTGCATTTGCGTCATCTGGCCCGCCGGTGATCCACAATGAAATTGTTGACCTTGTAGTAGTCAAAAAAGTTCAGCTTTACGTGCCAACGCAGGGTACAGAATACCTCTGTCAGTTCATTAGACGAGGGATGGTCCACTGGCATGACTTCCTTCCACCGGCGGTGGCCTAGATCGTGAGGGAGTTTAGGATTGGACGCTTTCAATGTTCACAGTGGCTTGGTCAGTAATTTCTTTCAACGATAGCCTAGAATGACATGAAGAATGAGTGTTAAATAGAATGTGTCAGCAATTGGTTGGGATGGAAGTAATAATACATCCACAAAAATTGCCAAAAAGTCGAAGGTGGGTGAGCGAGATAGGTCTAAGGTAGGAGTCAGGCAGTGTGACAAGGTGACTATATACGGGTTACGACCCCAGAATGCGGGGCAAGACAAATGGAAGGGTGGCGGGGAAAACAAAGAAGGAAAAAGGCAAAACTGCCGCAAGGACAGGCAGGAAAAAACGGGCAAAGACAGAGAAGGGCAGACAGGAGGCAAAAAAGGGGAGCGGAGTCCAAGCAGGGGACGGAATGGGGCAGTAAGGGAGGACAAGACGAAGGACCAAGAGCGAGAAGAACAGCTGGGGAGCAGGCCATGCAGAAAACAAAGATGGGCACCAGGACACCAATGGGGGGAGAGTGAGGGCAGACAGGGAGGAAAACTGGCAGAGCAGACTAGGGAGGAGTCAGGCACCAAGGACTGTGAGCAGATAGGAGGGAGGAAGGGGCACTAGTACCCAGCTAGCAGACAGAGGAGGAAGCGGGAGCTAGGTCCCAGTGGGAGACGCTGCGGCCGACGGTGGAGAAGGCAGTGGCCCCAACAGGAAAAAAACAGAGAGAGCGGAACCGGAGGACCGACTGCAGCGAGAGGAGAGGCAGACAAGAGTAGGGAGACTGACTAAAAAGGTAGGAAAAAGGGGTGCCAGAGGAGGATCCAGAGGAAAGAGAAAGCAAAAGAAAGGTGTGGGGGGGGGGGGAGAGATGGACTAAGAAAAAGGTCAATTGCTGAATAGTATGTCTACTCAAGCACATACATTGAGAGGGCCTGATTTTAGAATCTGTATAAGCTCAGTCAGAAAAGAAGATAGGAAGGGGACCAGTTTAGATAATATGGCATATTAGCAGCGATGTCAGCAGAAAAGCCATGCAATCAAGAGGCATATAGAAGTTTCCTGGCTTCTGAATGCATCTAATAGAGGATAATCAGTAGCGTATGGAAAAAAAAAATCCCAAAATAAACATTAATGAACTTACTCTGAAGAAATTTCTAAACTTTAGTTTCCTGGCAGTTGCTTTTGAGAAGGAATGCCCCTGAAACACTTACCTAAATTAGAATAAACTTAATAATTTGTTGTGGGGAATCACAGGCAGCTACAACAGTGATGCAATGCAAGTCTGCGAGTTTCCAACCTTGCACAGTGCTTTGGGGAAAGCACTCTGGACACCAGATTCCAAGCTCAAATATAGGGGCCCTCCATATTTGTAATGTGTAAATATCATTTTGCCTTCTTCACAGCCTATATAGAGCGCTACAGAATATGTTGGTGCGGTACAAATAAAAGATAATGTCTGGCAAGTCAGTCTTGGCAGCAAAGCATTATGGGATGTGTTTTATTTTGATCCCACCACACAAAAGCAAGGAAACAGTTTGTGCAATGCTGCTGTGAATCTCTGCTTGAAGGTTAGTATAGGGTTGAAAAACTTACTTTAATACAGTGTTTCTATTAGTGCATCTGTAGGAACCTCAGTGTGTGGAAACCATTTTTTTTGTTTTTAAATAAAATAAGTTTGTATGTCTATAGAATGACTCAATGTAATATGCGTTTCTGATATGCAGCAGGGTATGTTGGCTTATAAAGTTAGGAACAGGGAAACTTCCATACACCTTTAATATCTTCACACGTTGAAGACCAAAATGATATTTAGTGATTTAAAATTAAGTTTGCACAAAAAAAAAAAATTACTGCAACATAAAATAATTGTTACATCTTAATTTCAGCTTTAGGCCTTGGACCAGCATTTATTAAATCAAGTCATGGGTATTCTAATCTCAGTGGGAGATATATCAACATTGAGAATGTGAAACTGAATACATAGTAGTCTTATTGTAGCATTTAACAATTGCATACATAAAAAGTCATACATGGACTTCATCTCGGATTTGAAAGATGGCTTACCTGGCAAATGTTCCAAGTGACCACTTTTTGAATTTACTGCTTTGTCTTTATTAGATCAATTGGTGCAAGTTTCAAAAGGTGAACTTTCATGCTTGTGTATCCACAGGATTGTTTTACCATCTATATTTGTGCGGCCACAATGTTTTTTGAATAAAAAAAAAAAAAATGTATTTCTTGTATCCTGCAGGAAAGGTATTTATATCTGTCTTCTAAAAAGTAAAACACTTGAACGAAGAAAAAAAAAAAAAAAAAAAAAATCATGTCATCTTTCAATAGACTGGCAAGAGCATGAAAATTAACCTTTAATTCAATAAGCATCCACCAAAGACAGATTGTTCACAGTTTTAGTTCACACAGAAATGGACTTGGAGGCAAATTTACAACTATGTGATAAACAGAAGTAACTCACTCTTACAAATGGGTTTTTTGACCAAGTATCTCAAATTATCCCAAAAGCAGGAATATCTAACACAAGGTACTTCTGCATTCTTGAATTCCCTGTCATTTTAAAATGACTTACCAACTTGCATTTGTTCAAATTTAGGGGTAAAAAAAAAATCAAACTCAAGAAGGCTAGTACCACAAGATTTTAGAAACTTCCTAAAAAACCAAGAGATTTATTTTTGATTTATTAGCTCTATAGTGAAACAGAGCCTGTATGATATATATCTGTCACGTGACAAAGCAGTTTGCATGTTGTAATTTCTAAACTAGCTCTTCCATTTTGATATTCAATATGTAATGTATTTGTATTTATTTTAAGCCAAGGGTTATTTAGAATGAAAGGCCTAACGTGGTTACTAATAGTAAACCCCAAGGGACGTGCATGCATAAAGCGTAAAATATACAGCCCCTCTCCCGGGAAAAGCAATTCACCTCAGTGGTTGGAAACTTGCCCCCATCTTGGGAAGGCTTATTTAATTTATCGGTTTAGTGCACCAAGTGTTCATTACGATTTTAAACACCTCTTTTTAAAAGCTTATAGTAAATTATATCTCCTACAAAATAATCTCAAAAAGGCTAGCCAGCTGAATTAAAATACCTCTGACCCAGCCAGCGCTGGAAAGACCTTCCACACCTGCCGTGGTACTGCACCGCAAGCGCCCATGGCACCGAAAGGCATTAACAGCTTCCCATTTTGGTACTTACAGGTTTCAAATACTTTGTTGCCTGTCCTGTACAACTTTTATAAAAATAGGGCAATAATATTTGTTTTCAATTAACCTACAAACAGTAGTTATGAACCTACAAATCTTAAAGCCTGCTAAAAAGTGTAAAAAGAACATTAAATAAAATGAGAATCTTATCCTAACAAACACTGTAGACAACTTTTTTTTTTGTATAACGTTTTTTTGTTTTTAATTCTTTTTTTTTTTCCTCTTTTTTTTTTGAAGTTATCCTGTTGTGTCTTTTTTTTTTGTTTTGTTTATTTTGAAGTGGTATTTTTTATGTCTTAGGTACAATTTAAATAAGCTAAAAATTCTAAAAGGGCAGAGGGGATTTGTGTTCTCACCCTGCAGGGCAAAACATTCATCTGTCAACCAGCAATCGAAAACCAGAAGCTGAAAACGGCTTTGATCTGAAATTATCACACACAAGGTTATTTTCCTTTTTTTTTTTTTGGTTTGCTTCCCAAGCAAATTGAAGATATCCCTGTATTCTGAAAAGGTTATTCCATTCCAGTAGAGGGATTTTAACTAGACAAATACCCCCTCCCCCAGTGCTCTAATAGAGAATACTTTCATTTCCTCTTACAAGGATTGCAGCAAATGGAACAGCAAACACAGATCTATCTTGCCTAATATTTTTGCAACTTAGTGCATGGAAGGAATTTGATGGATGAAATTAAAATACATTTTTTTGTAAGCGTGTGCTGCTTTACTTATGAATTATGTGGCTGAAAAAGTTAAAATGTAGTTAAAAATTCCAGCAACAGCAGATGAGTAACAGACACTACACACGAGCATATTTGTATTTGCGGCATAAACTTGTACAGAGACAAAAACTCATTCCAAGACCATACTGTTTTATGGAGCTATAGTTAAATGGGGAAATGTATTTAAAAGCCTTATATAAAATTTAGATTTTATGTTTTGTTATTAAAAGCACATTTTGTATATAGTATATTTTCTCTCAAATCTTTTTCATAGTTTTTTCCCCCTCAGGTTATGGGAAATATGGCAAATTTCATATCTTGCCCCATATCTGGGAGTAAAACTATGAAAAGAATCAACAGCAATAAAATACGCAATGTGCTGTTCATAATATGGTACAAAAAACACAAGGTAAATTGTATAAATCTGTAATTTTATTTTAATGCCTGAACATGTTTTCCCCATTTTAACAATAGCTACACAAAATAGTCTAAAATGACTGTGTCCCTTTAAAAGCAGTCATGCCACACAAAATACAATTCTGTTAATATGCGGAAACTGAATTATTGCATGTCTGTAAAAGGTGTTGTAACACAATAACTCCAATGAACTTTTGCAAACCCATGTCATCTTCTTACCAAAATGTCAATGTACCCTATATATCTTTCAAGTAACTTAAAAACAAATGCTCACTGTCACAGGCAAAAAGGAGAAATTACCTTTCCAAATTGAAAATAGGCATTTAAGTTTAAATAAAAGAATTTTCATATATATTCATATTTTTTTTTTACTTTAGGAATTCACATGACAATCTGCCAAATGAAGCGAACCAAAGTGGAAAACCAAATCTAATGTGTTATCGTATAAGATTTGCAAGTTTGCAAAGAGTCTAGAGGGTTTTTCTTTTCCTTGCTGTTGAGAATAAAAACACAGGTGAAGTGAAAGCTTTAACTGGTACACACTGTTCACACCTATATTTCAAGTTTGGAAACGCATATTTTCAAGCAGCAATACAAAAAAGTATCCATGAAGAATGCATAATCTCTGAAAAATTATGAAAATGTCCCTGCTACCAATACATCTCTAAATACAAAACTGGACTACCATATTGTTGCTTCTGAGTAGTAGCGAGAAGTCCATTTTCAAAACAGATAAAATTCAGTCCATAGGTGTGAATGGTATGATTGACAGTCTTTTTTTTTGTTGGTTTTTAATTTGTAGTAGTTGTTTAGGATCCTTAAGCATGCAAGCCTCGTAGAAGGGGGGGCCTCACGGGCACCAGGGTTGGACTATAGCCATCCAGTTTACACCAAAGCTGGGAAAGCCTCAGGGTCATCTACATCAGGAGCAGAAGTGCTTGACTGAAAAAAATAAAAACAAAAATAAAACCTTCTGAAACTTAATCTACATTATAGTATAAAAGCACCCTATATTCTGTTGGGCCCCTTATGTGCAAAACACAACTTAAGCGTAATGTGTAATTACATCTATCAAATCATTCCAGCAGATACAAACCTTAATCTATGAAGCCAACTTATTGCACAGTTCATGTAATTAGCCACAGTGTACCATAAACAAAAAAACGGTAGCGTCTTGCAGGTATCAGCATTGTAACCATTTTGTGAAATATATAAAGTGTAAACAGTGCTATTTTTTCTTTGCATCCGTTTTCAGAGACAAATAAATGTTTTCCATGACCCTTTAATAAGATTCCATAAACGTGACGTACGTTTGTCACCTACTCACCTTGTCAGTTCTAGCCCCACGCATAGGTCTTCCACCACCACTGCTGATAGCACCGCCTCCAGTAACACCACCGGCAGTAACAGCAGCGGCAGCAGCAGCGGCGGCCGCAGCAGCAGCTGCAGGACCACCGCGACCGCGGCCTCCTCGTCCTCCCCTGCTACCACGACCAGGACGTCCAAGATCTCCAAAGTTGATCTCAAGTTGGGAAGTGATGTCGTTTGCAGGCTTACGGAAGTGGTGATCAAGAGCATCGGCTTCAGCATGAACCTTGGAACAAAATAGGATGATTAGAGTTAACATTCCCATACATGCCATAAAGCCAGTATTAAATATATTTCTGCCTAAAATTCAAGAAGCAAGTTGTTCTGTCTGGTATTAGCTGCACTAATCACACGTATGTAAACATTATTTGACACAGTCGGGGATCTTAGATTTCAAAGAATGCCATCAAAAAGGAGATTACCAAATGCAGATTGTAAAATATTGAAAATCATTTTGCATGGAACAGATTCCGCCAAAAAAAATTCTAAATACTCAAGTGGCTCAAGAATATTAAACCGCTTACACGGTCAATTGATTTTTTTTACTTTGAGGGCTATTTCAAAGTGAAAGTTGTATTTAAAAATCTGTATAATATAAAATGATGATATAATAATAATAAATATGATTAGGGACAGTTTGTAATAGTATATAGCTCAAGGAGTGGTTCGTAGATTTCCAAGCTAGTAGAAATGTATCTACCAAATAAAAAAAATAGTCGCTTAAATGGTCTGTATACACTTCTCATGTTAAACATTTTTATAGTTAACGATTATTTAACATTAAGAATGTATGTGCAAAACGCAGCAAGGTAAATCTTGAGTAAGCACATTTTTTAAAAATGGATACAGATGTACCCCTTCCCATTATGGATTCTCCTGAGCACTAATGAAAGCAAGTAAACTATTTGAACTAGTATTGAAGAGTTACCAAGACAGTCTAATCAATGTTACAGTTCAATTCTTTCACTTCCTTTCAGTAGTGTTCAGAATGATTAAAAAGAAAACAAATAATACATGTGAGGAATATTAACAATCATTAATGAGGTAAATAATTTTAAATATACTTTTTGGGGGTTACAGAACTGAATATTACCTCTTCGCTTTTGGATTTGTGAAGGACAAAACCTTTCTTCCATTGACCGTCGGCTCCCTCATTTGGTTTACGGATGTTAAATTCAACTTTTGCCCGTTCTTTGTCTTGCATTGCCTTCCATTCATCCAAAGTCATTTCCTTGGGACCCTCTTCCTTAACCTCTTCCACTTCATTCTCCCTGTAACAGAAACAGATGTTGCACCATTTTAAAACCCATAACACTCAACAGGTCACACAGAGGCACAACTTTTGTTTGAACCATTTCTACAAGTGAAAAGGGGTATGCAGCGGTGATGAGCAGAGAATTTAAAAAGAACCAAGGTGGTCTTTTGAATAGCAAAACTTCTTTTCTTTCAAATATTCTTTACTGCATGCTTCCATTTTCTGTACACTGCCTGTTTGAAACTTCTGTCTCCGCAACAAATGTGAGATCATATATTAAAAAAAGATAAAATAACCAAAGTAACTTGAATATAAAAATGTGTCTACATAAGATTCCTAAATGTAAAAAACAAACAAAAAGAAAGAGCTGGCAGCTGTATAACCTAGCTTCCTGCTACACAGATAAAAAGTCTCAAGTCTTCTGGATGTCAGTTTCTCTGACCAATTTATAAATGTAGTTATTCTTTAACAAACTTTAAGCATATGTAAATATTTTAAGACTCAACATGGTTAGGAGAATTTGTAATTTAAGGTGTATAAATGTGCAATAACATACATGATTATAACACTGAAATACAGAAGAACTATTTTGTGATCCATGTTAATAAAATATTTCAATTTTTTTTTTGATAGGAGAAATACTATGCTTGTTGTCTGCCACAATAGTAAGTGGGATTTACACTTCCAATTTACAGCAGATAGAAAGGTAATGAACTTAATTTGTTCTGTTGACATGGTAGTACCCTTTAAAAAAAAAGGTCAATAGTAGTTTAAAAGAGCTAAATATATTATTTTGCCAGTCTTCCTCTTACATATACAATTCCTTTCAATCAGCCATATTAAATAGGTACTTCTATTCTCAATCTAGCAGACTCACTTGTTTTCAGTATCGACAGCAGGTGTTTCTTCTACTTCGGGCGTTTCTTCAGTGACGGCAGACTGGTCCATTTCACTAAAAAAATAAAAGATATATTTATTGCCTTGCTGAGCATACTTAGCAATGACAAAACAAAAATCAGCATTATTTATCTATATAAATAAGTGTACAGCAGTGTACTGAACAGGCTTGATATAATTCTCCAAACCGTCTCAAACGTTCAGATGTTTGAGAGAATTCAATTCCCCAGTTGACTCCTTGTGATTTTAGGCAATCCCTAACTTCCCCATTATTCTGGCAATAAAAACTATTCTAAAATGTAGGCTAAGAACAAAAGACTAAAATGATATATACAGTTAATCTTTTGACCATATAAGAATTCTCAAAACACGGAGGCTTCCATCCTTTGTGTCAGCTATAGTAAAGTAACCAGGTTACAAATAAATACTGCTAGAGTCTTGTCAGGGCTCATCCCACATTAGCAAAAAACAGAGTGTATTCTACTACTGTCAACAAGTGATGTGAGCACTTTTTGCACCTAACTTATCAGTCTGATGCCTCTCCTCAAACCTAACAAAAAGGATTTCCTTTACTGTGCATTTTATTTTATTAATAAAAGAAAAAAAAATGAAACGTTTAAAAATACATATATGGTAACGTGTGTATGGGGGGAGATTTCTATCTCCGCTGATGTTTGCATTGCGTGAACTGATCCAGAGAAAGGCAAAAATAAAAGAAAATAAATTGCCATTAGGGTCAATTCCTTCATAATACCAAATACTATAAATGATTATATGGTAGATCCAGCCTATTCTAGTTAAAAAGAAATAGCCTTGTAAACAAAGTAAAAAAAAAAAAAAAAACAGTAATGTGCAATGGGATCAGTTTCACTGAAAACATAAATAACTTCCTGGTCAAGAGGTATTGCCCGTTTAAAAATATTCTTTATTATTGCAATTAAAATAATATCTGTATCAGACTTGTATTAATTCCACTGTGTGCAGAAACACAAAAATAAAACCATTCTCTGAAAAGTCTAATGAGAGTATCCATAGTCCCTAAACAAACAAAAACCTCAAGACATTCCTGCATAATTATAGCTAACCGATATGAAAAGGCCAGTCTCTTATGCCATTCTAAATTTAAAAATATATCCAATCCTTTTCAGAGTTATCTATTGAACCTATGGTCACAGCCTCCTTTGGCAGAGAGTTCTATAAACAGACTGTCCTTGCCATAAAGAACATTTTACTTTCTTTAAAGAAAAAAAAAATATTCATCTGAACGCAAGGGGTTACAAAGTTTTAGTGCAGGATTGACTAAGAGGCCGTGGGTTTAAGCATCTTCATTCTTTATTAGAAAAAAAAGATCAATTAAATGATAAATCATCTGTGCTTAATACCTGAAGCTTCCTTTCTATGACTTTTAAATAAATTAGTCTTAGACTACTTTCCTATAGGCTAAATGTTTTTAGAATACAACTTATACCATCCCGCCATAGACAAAGTAAATAAATAGGTTGCAGTTATGTTGTGTGTTTAAAAATAAAATAAAAAAATAAGTAACAAAATATAAAAATGTGTCCACATAAGATCCCTAAATCTAAAAGAATTAAGTTTTTTTGCCACTGAAACTCTAATTGAAAATGGTGCTCAATTGCAATATATATCTATAGCCCCCATTGCAACTTAAAGGGATATGAAAGTTTCATGGATTAACACATTTCTGCATGCAGCACATCTCATAAAACATTTTATTTTTTTTATTAATATCTAAAAATCCCTCTGTAAACAATCCTGAAGGTGACAACAAAAAAAAAAAAATACACTACATACACTACCGATTCTACTCTATGAGATGCACTCATAATCCAGAAAACTTAAGCATCCCTTTAATCGAGTATTCAAGTATAATAGAAAGATGTCATATTGTGCAACTTACCTAATTTCGTCCTTAACATTTCCCCAGTTGTGTTGTCCGCTACCGCCCCGCTTATCCTCATGCTTCGGGCCACTGAAATGTGAAGAACTAACCAAAATGAGTTACAATGTCAGTTTTTGGATATGGTTAATTGGGAAACATAAAATAAAATCACAAGAAAGTCATAGAAAGCCTAAACAAGACTTACGCTCGGTCACTGCCACTATGCCTATCAAATTCACGCTTGCCACGAGAGTCAAAACCATCTCCTCTGCCCAATCCGCGTCCACGACCACCACGTCCTCCCCTTCCTCCAAGCCCTCCACGGCCACGGATAGGTCTGTCAACAATGGGTCTAATAAAAGCAGAAATAAGTGTTATTGGTAGTGTCATGAATTGCATCAACCTACCTAAAAAGAGGAAAAAAAAAAAAAAAATGTTACCTAGATTTGCGTTTACTTTTTTTTCGCTTAATAAAACGGCCCAATATCATGAGTTACTCATATTTAAAATGTATTGACTGCCTGTTCCTGCTGTAAGTTACAAATGAGACGTTTAATTACATCCTAAAATAGGCAATGCTAAGTTGTGCATGTTATAACAAGGATAACTATTTCACAATATCTCACATACGATACATTAAATAACTGTCTTGCGATGGTTTAACCTCAACCATTGAGCAGCACTTCGAGGGAATATTAAAGTGTTTGTATGCAGTGTATATATACACACTTTATAATTATGCGTATATAAAATACTGCACAGATTTGGGTGGGTGAGGTTAAGTAATAACTTAATCTAATATTTTTTGTAATCTGAAGTTTTAACAGAAGAAATATTAATTTTTCACTTCACAATACCAACATTGCGTCTTAGATAATTGGAGCATTACGGTTTTGAGATATGGCAGGAGTCTGATAAAGGCAGAACACACCTGCTAAAGACCAATCTAACTTTACAGCTAACATTTCCATTAAAAAAAAAAAAAAAACGGTCTAAAACCACCCAAACAAACTGGTTTACCGGCCTCAGGTGATTACACAGACATTTACCTGTCTACTGAAAATTCTCCTCCTTCTCCCTTTTCTTCTGTTGGTTTCTCAAAACGGCGTTCACGGGGTGGCCTTCTGTCGGTCTGTCTTCTGTCGATAGGTTTCGCTTCACCTTGGTTTGCCTGGGGCGGCGTCTGCTGCTGGGGTGCCGCTTGCTGCTGTTGCTGCTGCTGATCGGGCCTCCTGCCAACCCTCCTAATGCCTGTCGCACACATCAAACAAACAGAAACAAACTTTAGCTGTGACTTCACATGAAGAGAAGAGCATTACATGGCAGATAGTTTCCTAATTGCAAACACGTAAAAAGTGATAGACAGAATTATGCCGCATACCTAAAGATTTGCAGTTCTAAATAAAATATGGCTTGATTTACACAGTAGTTAGAAGCCAGAAGGTCACACTAATTGTTTTAATTTTATTAACGTGTTTGGCTCCTAAGTTTGGTAAAAATGTGTTAATCCTTGAAGCACAGTGCAGAACGATTTCCAAGAATACACAAGGAAAATTCAGAACATTTCTCTTTGCACATCCATGCCAAAGCTTGGCACAGTAAGGTAGTGGTTCGTACAGCTTTGTTGCCGGCTTCCAAAATTTAAACATATATACAAACACATGTATAATCCATTCCTTGGCCCCTAAAACAATGTTCTCTGGCTCATCACTAACCTGGTTAGTGCCTATAATTCAAAAATATGTTCTGCAAGGCCTAAAGATTTTCAAAAATACTCAAAGTATATTTTATCTGTCAGTATCCTAAAAGCAATGAACCTTGGGAATAACACAACAAACCTAATGTATCATATATAATGGTTTCCACAAAATTGAATCAATGATGCTATCCCATCTACTATTATGTTATATAGACGCATCATTAAACTTACAGAGTTCCATGTAATTTTATAGCTAAGAAGTAAAACACTTTAGTGTAGCATAACCAGTCCTTTTTGACTGGGGATTAAACTCATATTGACACTTAGTGAATCATGGGGCTGGTCTCTTCAAATAAATGTGTAATCAACAGACAGAATGAATACTCCATCCTGTCTATCCTATTTCAAGGGTTGACAAAATGAAGCCAGATGCAGAAGCTCGCCATCATCGTGAGCAGCCAGGTTAGTTTTTAAATTATTTTTTAGCGAGTTTGGAGAAAAGATGTGGACTCATCGATAATAATAATATACATATATACACACACACACACATATATATATGCCTGGCTTATTTAAAGTATTAGGTTCCTCTTCAACTATCAGATTTCATCTGTGTCAAATATGTGATTTCATGTAACAGTTGTGCCATCAATGGAATATTAGAACAGGCCACGATTTCAATTTGGATGGCAGTTTCTTAAGAGTAACATCCACTGCCCCTTCTGTAGGGTGTTATGTGAAAAAGCCACCCAGTCCAATTGGTAAAGGCTGGAAAAATGACTGGGATGTGTTTAAAGTAATACTCAGGTCTACTATGATATATGCTTTTTTAAGATTAAAACAGAATACTATTAAATGTAATTACGCTCTGGTGTCTATAGATAATCAGTCTTCTTAATGTACAATATCTTGAGACTGAAAATGCAGGCAGACAAGTAATTAGAAAAAAATGACACTTAAAAGGGTTGTTGGGTGGAAAAGCGGATTCACCAGTAAAATGTTTACGATTTTCAATTAATTATTTAAAAAATATCATAAGGGTACTTATTTATAGTTTAAATGTTACTGTATTTGGGATTATATGTTGTGTCTAAGTGAAGTATACAGGAACAAAAAAATATTAATCTTTACATCCATTGCTGGTGTCTCAGGCTTGTTTATACCATGAACTTTTGTTTATCAGCACAGCACGGGACAGGTCAAAAGCGCACATACTAGTGAAGGGGCCCACGGGAAAGGTATAAACACATGCATGTCCCATGATTGACAGGACACCCTGAGGCCTCCTAAGCAGAACATTGTATTACTACAACTAGGCTGGCACTCACAACAGCTGCAGAAGTTGGCAAACTCTCAGTTTACACCACTTTGCTATTATTATCCTTGCCAATTATATCTTTACTACCTACTTTAACGCAATGACAAAAAGCTAAGCTATAATGAAGGGTGAATAAAAATGAATAGCTCCATGTCAGTCATGCATACGGCTTGTAGCAATCCCTTGAACTTTTATATCTGGGTGTGGTTACAAAAAAGTAGCTGACTATGGAAAAATAAGTGCATTACACTGGGAACAATGGCCACCACACCCAAAAGCAGCACATAGCAGGGGCTTATACCTACACCCTACCAGACGCGCAACAAACACTAAAAATGTAATCATCTTATATTGAGATCACAAGCTTGGCAAATGCAGAGACTTGCAGGAGGTGGGCATGGAGTCTTTGCAAGTAACAAAAACAAGTTGGTGAATAGTCAGATGGCAAAGCTTGGATTTTATATTAAAGGTTTAATGGCAAATATACATGCAGCTATGTATTAGTCTTTCCTGACAGCATTTGGCAGTCCTCACCCAAAAGAGTGAGCTGTAACATTTTGTATGGAGTAACTGCAAGATAATGAGTTAGGACTCCATATAGTGCAATATGATGTTTGTGTATTACACTTGATTAATGCACCAGATATATCCTGTTATATGTACGCACGCATTTGTGGAAGTTAGTGCAAATCCCGATCTAGATGTCTAATGTAGGTAAGTACACCACAACACTTTTACCCTCCAAATCTCACTTCCTAACGCTAATTTTATAACTCTAAGCCTTTAACCCTCTTACCCTAACCCTATGCTTCTAACCCACTTATCCTGACCCCCTAACCACTTACCGGGCATAACCCTAAAACCCCTAACCACTTACCGGTCGTAGAGACACAGCTAGATGGGGACGTCGTTGGGGCGCTTCCACAAATGCATGCGTACATATATTTATTCTAGTTTCTAATATTTTGGTTATTCAATAAATAATCATCTTTGATTAAAAGATTGACTTTTAAATTATGCAGATAAAGGAAGGGTCCTACTGTCCCGGTGTATTATATTTGGGGGGGGGGGGGGGGGGGGGGTGAGATAGATATACAGACATATGTACATACATAGAGTGAAGTAGCCCTGAATACCCAGTAATCCAGCTGGATAATCAGTATTACAGTGGCCTCATTTGCATGTCCCTGTCTCGGTGGTCACACGTGCTCTGATGTACATACAATATAAAGGCCGAGGTGTAACTAGAGCCCTTGTGCTGTATATTCCCTGCCCCACGTGCTCCATGTACAGCCCCTCCCCGCCGCCTGCAGCGCTCACATACAGCTGTTATGACAACCCGAACCGGCCCTCCCCGCCTCCCAGCACGTGGTGAGGGCCAGGCCCCAGCAGCCAATCTCCCGCCACACGCGCGCTGACAGGCCGAGCACCACGTGCAGCCCCTGGGAGACCCTCTGCTGTCGGATCGTGGGCATGACATGGATCGGACTGACAAAGGGGACTGAGGCTGGCGGGATCGGCCGATACAATGTGTGTGTGATCAGTGTAACATTGTATATATATATATATAGGCCTGAGCCCTGCCTGGGTGCCAATACATGCACAGCCCAGTGATAGAGAATACGCCATTACATTCTAATAGACAGATCTTACAGGTAATAGATTTCCTAATGTACAAGTTATATAGGATATAGATATTCCTAAGGTTCCTCCTTAATACTCAGGGACACACAAGGACTTCCTACATCAATATATGTTAAGTCAATTTGCTGCCATCTTAAAGCAAAACAGGGATCCCCTCCACCACACACAACAAAAGGGCTTATCTACAGTATAAGTGGGCACCTATATTTTATCCTATTATATGCACATTTGCTGCTTTAAATTGCTGTCAGAGTAGTGATAAATATTTACTTAATGTTGCAACATCTTGGCAGGGGGATTATTTTGCAAGTGCACCTCAAAAAAATGTAAAGGAAATAGTGGATGCCTATAAATATATAGGCACATAATAGTAAAGCCAGGGTCCCTTCCAATATTAACCCAGTTTTGTTTTTAGTGCAGCAGGGGGTCCATCTTGGAAGGGAGAGTATTATTTGGGTTCATATAAAGGTATAGGCACACTGTAAGAGTGGAGTAGGGGGTCACATTTTGGAAGGGACCCTGACATCCCTTATATGTGATTATACCTTTATATGAACCTATATATTACTTTAGACATTTTAAAAGTAAAGTCAGAGTCCCTTCCAAACTGCACCCATTTATTTATTACAGAAGGGGTCACTAGTAATATGCATTTAGATGTGATAGAGGCCCATTAGGTTTTTCTGTCAATAATGATAATAGGCTTTCCTGTTTAGGGACACCTTCTTAAAGATACAGTGCACCTTATATGTAATGCTGATCGATCTGCAGTTCGTTAGAAGCTGGGCCTTCTTGGTTTAACCCTATCAGTGCACCTTGTCAGGCAGCTGCACTCCTTGGTTTAACCTTTTCGTGCATTGCAGGCCAGGGAAGGGGTTAGTCCAGGCTGTCAGCCTGGGGGTGCCCCACGTGCAGTATATATATGGGCCCCAGGCCTAGTCACCCCCCTCCATCCTCACCTTCCTTCTTCAGGGCCACAGGCGGCTGGCCCTCCTCCTTATCGGGAAGCGGGTTCTTCCTGTCCTTCTGTGACTCCTTGCGAAGCTGCTTTGCGGCCTGTGCAGCGGTCTTGCCTGAGCCCTGGCCCGGTCCCCCCGCTCCCTCCTTCTTCTTGTTCTCGGCGGCCTTCAGAACCTCGAACGGGTCGGACTCGTCATCAAATAGTTGGTCGAACCGGTTGGTTACGACGCAGCCGAAGCCTTCCTGCAAATGTCCGGGCATGATGGCCCCTGGCGAGGTGGATGCTCCTCCGATTCTACGAGGCCTGGAGCGCGGAGCTTAGTGAGCCAAAAGATGGCTGGGAAAGAGACTGCCTTCTCTTCCGGCGCGATAGACATCCGGGACTTCAGTGCGCGGGTCATGACGGGAGCTGTAGGCAGTGACACTGCGCTGCCAATCATAAACATGCGCGAGGCGGACTGCAACTCCCAGCATTCACTGCGGCAAAGGCATTGTCCAAGGCCCTAGCCTGTCAGTGATGTATGGCAGCAACAAACTTGTAAAGGGGGAGGGAGGAAAGAAACAAACACACGAGTTCAGCACAACACTGGTAAATAGACCCTGGAATCCGAGCACAGGCAGAATAAATAGGAACGAAGTAAAGAATATAACCAATAAATAAAATATGGAAATGGTCAGATATAGTGTGAAAATGAAGAAATAAACAAAGTCATGGAGGAATGTCACATGGGTTATAGATAAAGTAACGCACATGAAGTGCCATGAAACAATGTGTTCATATGCACAGGATGTTATATTATATATTCAGTCACATTTATGTCTGGAATTATACGTAAAACTAATATTATATATGTATATACACAAACTAGAGTAATTACCTGTCAGCACCCTGCTTTTTTCCTCTTTCCCCTTTAGCACATGGAACAGGTCAGACTCTTCATCACATAGTTTGTGCCTATAAGAACCAAAGTGTAGGTTGTGCTTACAAGAACCAAAGTGCAGCCTCTAAGAACCAAAGTGCAGCCTGTGCCTATAAGAACCAAAGTGCAGCCTGTGCCTATAAGAACCAAAGTGCAGCATGTGCCTATAAGAACCAAAGTGCAGCCTGTCCCTATAAGAACCAAAGTGCAGCCTGTCCCTATAAGAACCAAAGTGCAGCCTGTGTCTACAAGAAGTGTAGCTTCCAAGAAATCTCTCTCTTGTCCAGGAACTCCCCCACATGCTTCTCTCAGATGGAGAGGTGCAGGCACGAGGTAAAGTCAGGAAGGTGTGCTCCTGTCAGCTCAGTTATTCTTTGTGGGGGCAAGCAGGGACCCCTTGAGGGGGCATAGTGTGAGTGGGGAGCTGAAAGTGACTAGATACATCAAATACTGGCATACACAACACATGACCATAAATCGCAACACAGCACTTCTGGACACCTGTGCATACACATAAACCTATGATTTGGTATATACAGTGCCTTGCAAAAGTATTCACCCCTTGACTTTTTACCTATTTTGTTACATTACAGCCTTAAGTTCAATGTTTTGTTAATCTGAATTTTATGTGATGAATCAGAACACACTAGTCTAAGTTGGTGAAGTGTAATGAGAAAAATATATACATAAAACTATTTTTTAGAAATAGAAAACAGAAAATTTGGCATGTGCGTACATATTCACCTCCTTAGTTATGAAGCCCATAAACTCTGGTGCAACCAATTACCTTAAGAAGTCACATAATTAGTGAAATTATGTCCACCTGTGTGCAATCTAAGTGTCACATGATCTGTCATTACATATACACACCTTTTTTGAAAGGCCCCAGAGGCTGCAAAACCTAAGCAAGAGGCACCACTAAACAAACACTGCCATGAAGACTAAGGAACCCTCCCAACAAGTAAGGGACAATGTTGTTCAGAAGTACAAGTCAGGGTTAGGCTATAAAAAAATATCCAAATCTTTGATGATCCCCCGGGAGCGCCATCAAATCTGTCATAACCAAATGGAAAGAACATGGCACAACAGCAAACCTGCCAAGAGACGGTCGCCCACCAAAACTCACGGACCGGGCAAGGAGGGCATTAATCAGAGAGGCAGCACAGAGACCTAAGGTAACCCTGGAGGAGCTGCAGAGTTCCACAGCAGAGACTGGAGTATCTGTACATAGGACGACAATAAGCCGTACGCTCCATAGAGTTGGGCTCTATTGGCAGAGTGGCCAGAAGAAAGCCATTACTTTCAGCAAAGAAACAAAATGGCACGTTTTGAGTTTGCAAAGAGGCAAAGCCCAGACCTCAATCCAATAGAAAATCTGTGGTCAGACTTAAAGATTGTTGTTCACAAGAGCAAACCATCCAACTTGAAGGAGCTGGAGCAGTTTTGCAAGGAGGAATGGGCAAAAATCCCAGTGTAAGATGTGGCAATCTCATAGAGACTTATCCAAAGCGACTTGGAGCTGTGATTGCTGCAAAAGGTGGCTCTACAAAGTATTGACTTTATGGGGTGAATAGTTATGCACAGTAAATTTTTCTGTTATTTTGTCCTATGTGTTGTTTGCTTCACAATAAAAGAAAAAAAACATCTTCAAAGTTGTGGGCATGTTCTGTAAATTAAATGATGCAAATCCTCAAACAATCCATATTAATTCCAGGTTGTGAGGCAACAAAACACGAAAAATGCCAAGGGGGGTGAATACTTTTGCAAGACACTGTAACAAGGGAATACGAGGAGTAGTAGATGGGGGTAACTGCGCATGGGACGTGCAAATACCTGACAGCATAAAACCTAACACTTAATAAGTTAAAGGTATATGGAAGCTTCCCTGTTTTTAATAATAAAATAAACTACCTAAGAGTTTGTTTGTGTGTAAACATATTATTAGCAAGTGCTTAAAAGATCTGTTTTCAATTACTCAAAGCTTTCAAACAGTCCCTGCAAAGGTCTACCCCACAGCTCATGCACACAATATTTCTATTGGTAAGAGATGTACTAGCCACTTGAGTTTCCCAACAGTATTTTCTGAAATATTGGTGAGAGAATCTGCGATACATGTGTATATAATTTAAGCGAGTATGTATGCTTATATGTGTACAGCAGCAACAAACTTGTAACAACTTGCTCACCACCTTCATAGGCAAACGTTACATTAAAACATTTTAGGAGGCTTTTCACGCTCTAAATAGCATCTCCGTAAATTTACATACAGAATTAACTCGACAAACATAACATTCGCCCGCCACAGATGACAAATGGGATACAATTTGATTGTGAATGTTCGCTGTCTTTGATGAACCATAAGCATCAATCAAATGGTGTTAAAAAAATGTACAATTTTAAAAATGAAAATATTATAATACAAAATAATATTCGTTCACCTTCTGAGAACTTTCACCATTACAGGCAAATACACAAAAAAAAGTAATAAAAAATTATAAATACAACTTGTATCCTAAAAAATAACATTCAATTGCAGCAAACATTTATACATAAATATTCACTCACCACCGGCAGACATTTTTTACATTTTCTTAAAATTAAATATCCACTTGCAAATACTTTTTCGTTAAATAGGAAAAATCATCTAAATGAAAATACGTCATGAGTAATTATGTGTAGCTGGCAGGACAGATTGGAGAGGGCTCCCCAAAAACTTTCAAATATATATATCTTGACTTGACTACTGCAATTCACTCCTTGCTGGCATCCCCATCTCCCATCTTTCTCCGCTCCAAGCCATAATGAACGCCTCAGCTAGACTCATCTTCCATACTAAAAGCTCAGTGACTTCAACTCCTCTCTGTCACTCCACTGGCTTCCCAAAGCCTCCAGAATCAAATTTAGAAACATGACCCCAACTTATAAAGGCCTCAACAACAGTGCACCCCCTTATATCTCTTCTCGTGTTTCAAAATACTCTCCCAAATGCCCCCTTCGTTCTGCTAACAACCTTCTTCTTTCCTCCTCTCTTATCACCTCCTCTCATTCCCGCCTTCCAGACTTTTCTTGTGCTGCCCCTACTATCTGGAACTCCTTGCCTCGCTCCATTAGACTATCTTCCTGTCTCAAAACCTTTAAAAAAAATCACTAAAAACACACATGTTTAATAAATGTTATCACCTTCTTAATATGCACAACTGCACACTCCACAGCTTAATAACACACCCACACAGACACCTCCACTTGACTAAATAAATTGCTTTCACACCGCCATCTTGCATCTATCACCCTCTTGTATCACACCTTAACTCTTAGGCCCTCATTCAATTGCAATTTGGCCAATTGAATAGGGGTCTAAATAAGCACATAACATATTTTTTTAAAGACGTTTTTAGTTAGTAAACATCTATCCAAAAGCAAGGTTTTCACTAACTAAAAACTTCTTTAAAAAAAATATGTTATGTGCTTATTTAGACCCCTATTCAATTGGCCAAATCACAATTGACTGAGGGTCTTAGATAGCAAGTTTGCAAGTTTTCAATCTTGTGTTGGTGCATTGGAAACAAGCTTTATATACATTTGATTTTAAGCTAAAAACAGCACCCTCCATTCTTTATAAGGTGTTCATTTTGTATTTGCCATGTACTTACACCCTGTATAGTGCTACGGAATATGTTGGTGCGTTACAAAGATAATAATAATAATTAAAAAGTTTATTTCTGAAAAAGAAATATTAGAACAAGAGGTCTTTGTTTCAAGTGTGGAACTTGAACATTTGGTTGAAATATCAGAAAATAATACTTCATACAAGAGTAGTACATAACTGCCACAGCTTTCCAGTGCAAGTGGTAGAGTAAAACAGTTAAGGAATATAAGGATGCCCGGCATATAGCAGTTTTCAGGCTAAATTGAGAAAAAATGTATGTTCATTAAATAGGCAGCAAGTAAAAATAAAAAAAAATAGACCTGCATTTATTTCCAATAAGTAATTAAACAACACATCTCACTTATATAACACTGCATATTACTTAATACATACATTGACACAATTCCATTTTCAGAATTTGGTGGTTTCTTCAATTTGTTACAATTAAATTTTTCCAAACACACAGTTTAGTTTTTAAACATTACAAAACACTTCCAGTGGTACCTCTGCTCTTGTCTAATCCGTTCCGGACAGCAGGATGAGTTCCAAACAAGCATTTCCTATAGGAATCAACCGTTCCGGACCCCAGATTTTTCACATTTTATTTTGAACTGATGGTCTTAAAACTAAACAGACATAAATATAAAACAATAATTACATCAAATAACAGAGAATTGAACTTCACTCTAACTGTACCAAGAGGACTTAGTGGCAATGTAGAGGAGGAGAATGAGGAGACAAGTTATTGCTTGGATAAATTAGAAAATTGGTTAAGGTGAACAACAATAATAGGAATCTCCTTATGTTGATTAGGATTCGCTATATCATAGCTTCCATACCCTCTCACTGACTTATGTGATTAGGATTCGCTATATCATAGCTTCCATACCCTATCATTGACAAACATAAGGAATGACTTATGTGATTAGCAGTGTAAATTATCAGAAATAATATAAAAAGAGAAAAGCACAGACACCTTTTAATTCTAATCACTAGTCTAAGACCCACTAAGCCATATGTATCGGCATACTATAAGAAACATTTATCTTAGATCATACATGAAGAAAAACCCACTCCATTTATAATTAAAATATAGCTTTCATTAATATACAGTATAAAAATATATACACAAAGTATAAATTTATTTTAAAAATTAATTTAAAATTATCATAATATACATAACTTGTAATGATATCCATAAATAAAGACAGAGCAAGTGGAGAAATATCCTATGGTGCTGTAAACAGAAATGGGTATCAAAAATAGACTGTAACCACTTGTCAGTCTTAAGAATAGTTAAGATAACCTTGTTGTCATAAATTAATTGAGTCTCATATATTAATGATAGTGGTCGCCCAAACAGTGATAAGAAAATATCATATGGTTGCAGATAATACTGACACAATAACCAAATAACAAGAGAATCAAATATACTTAAGGAAGGACTCAAATGGAGATAGAGGGGACAAGAGAAACTACCACTGTGGCCCTATCTATATCTGTATAGCGGTTGACCCTATAGTCAGAAACTTGGGGGACCCACTATTTGTCCCCTGTACGTGTGAAATGTAAATACCCTTCACTATAATACCTAGGACTAGTCCCCCCTACTCCACTTACCTCTGAGTCCAAGTGTAAGCTTTCCAATCTCAGGCACAAACACACAATGCGTTCACGACGGAGTGCAGCCGATTTCTGACGTCATCAGAGGGCAACCAACTACTCAGCTGATCCGAAGCGCACGTTTCGCGTCATCCGCTTCCTCCGGGATCAAGTTATTGCTTGGAAGCTACACTTTGGTTCTTGTAGACACAGGCTACATTTTGGTTTTTATAGGCACAGGATACACTTTGAATATTGTAAGCATATTGTAAGCACAAGCTGCAATTTGATTCTTTCAGGCACAGGCTGCTCTTGTGCTCTTGTAGGCACTAACAACGCTACGCCACAGTACTGAACTTTATTCTACTTTCTCAAAGACAGGATGCGGAGTGAAGGAGCGTGGCTACTTCCGAGCAAATGTTGAGTTCCAAACAATTAAAATGATTTTTTATTCAACCATGTCACAATATAAAACAGATAATCTCCACTTATCATAATGAACTATCAGTAGGAATATAGGTAATTTGTACTTCACACATATGGGCCTACTGGCCAATCAACACAAACAACAAAACAGGGATAGAGTGAAAAGCAGGTCTAGGATCTTGGTGGATCCTCCTACCTGGAAGGCTCACTAAGCAAAGTCCCAAATCTGGCTTAAACATGCTACAGATAGAAGTAAGTTTTTATTGCCTGCTAAAAAAATGCCACAAGAGACATGACTACAGATGTCACTGGGGAAAAAAAGTGAATACAGGAGCTAATCTGAAAAAAAACCCTATCACATATATAGTTGTGAGCGTACGAGTTGTTGCTAACGCTGCGGGCTCGCGTAGCGAGCCCGCGGCCCTCGCGAAGCGAGGGCCGCGGGCTCGCTACGCGAGTCGCGGCCCTCGCGAAGCGAGGGCCGCGACTCGCGTAGCGAGCCGCGGCCCTCGCGTAGCGAGGGCCGCGGCTCGCTACGCGAGCCGAGGCCCTCGCGAAGCGAGGGCACTGCCCGAGGGTCTCAGTTGCTGGCATGGAGCGCCGAAGGCGCTCCATGCCAGCAACTGAGGACCCTCGCGAAGCGAGGGCCTCAGTTGCTGGCATGGAGCGCCGTAGGCGCTCCATGCCAGCACCTGAGGACCTCGCAAAGCGAGGGCCGCAGTTGCTGGCATGGAGCGCCGAAGGCGCTCCTTGCCAGCAACTGCGACCCTCGCAAACTTCACGTCGCAACCCAAACAGTACGACACACACATTACGACACTCGCAAACAACATACGACACACGTTCACACACATTACGGACTCGCAACACTCGGACGCAACTCGCGAACATTAGAAAATGTCAAACACAATACATACACACACCACATACATAAAAAACTTACCTACACCAAGAGGGAGCACCCAGCACCTCAAAAATACAACTTACACCTCGATTTTACTTCAAATAAAACAGTTTAAACACTAAAAAAAAAACGAAGCGAGAGAAAAAATGGCCGCCGAACAAAACGAAAACGAGGCTACAGCACTCTAAACTCGCAAAACACCACAAGAAACTCGCAAAACACCACAAAACAACTACGGATATTCCGATACAAACGTATAACACACATTACTCGCCATTTCGCGCCAATGCGGAAGTACACGACTACGCTAACGGTTTGGTCTCGCGCACGCACAGTGTTACACTGCACACATTCAGCACGCTTACACAGCAGATCCACACCACTAATGCTGCAGCAACATCAAAACACATTCACAGCTCTTCCACACAATGCTTTAAAATAGGTAAAGTATATTCATTTATTAATGTATTATATATTTCATTATTACACACTAAACAGCATTAGCTACCTTACAATTTCATTGCCGTCATTTTTTGACGGGCAATTCGCTAGTATAAATATATACACATGTATAATGGAGTATATGCCTCAAGGGTCGTAACATCAAAATAGTTGTGATTCCTAAATTCCTGATGCCCTATTGAGAACGCATCACAAACTGGGTATATGCTAACAAAATAAATGAATACAACCCTTTATGAAAACTGAAGACTTACTATGGTTAGGTGTCCCTCTCTCTCGAAGACTAGACCTATAAGGATTGCATTACACAGACATTAATATGGAGCTGAAAGGGCACTACTTGGCCTTAAAGAAATCAAGTTTAAAACATTTAGCAAAACCATGCACTTTAGGTTTGTAAGGAAATTTTGGAAACAAAAAGATTGTTTGCTTAAAGTATCAGGTCAAGTTTTGGAATGTGTGAAAAACACCCTAGCTGTCGATCTGCAAACAGACAGTTTGAAATAGTCAGCGTTTTACAAATAAAACCAATCCAAAAAGTCTTAAAAATGCAAGAGAGCGGTGCACCCAATGGTGTGTTTCAGCCTATGCCCATGAGGCTCAGGCTAGCACATTTTAGGGCACCCCAGACAATGATTTCTGTAGCTGTACCTGACATTTCTGATATACAAGATATTTGCACAGACACAAACATATAAAGAGCAAGAGGAAAGAAGGAGTACGATTGGAGAAACCTGCACACAAAACCGAAATATGCAACTGGCGCACCAAAGATTTCTCAACAAAATCATAAAATATAAACTTTTCTTTGTATTTCAAATATAAAATAAAAAATATGCAATTGTATTGTGTTAATGTGTTATCAAATAAACAGAATACATACATTTTTATTATAAGGAAAATATTTTAATTTAAAAAAAATGGAGAAAAAAACACTGAAAATGTCTTGACAAAAACTGCATTAATCTATATCTAAGGTTGCCGAGCACGATAGGGAAAAGCCGGGCTGAAAAAGACCCAGGAAATTTAAATTAAGGTTGCACATAACATCACACCCTCTGCAAACATTTTTTTCTGAACATCATATAGGACATTAGGTTACCTCAACCATGACATCACATGTGATATAAACAATGACATCAGCCATGTTATTATTATTATTATTACTAGCGACTTGCCAGTTAGAAATGGCAGCAATAACATTTGAAGCCTGGCAATGCTGTTTGACACACAATGCAAGGCTCTCCCCCCTCTAACTTGCGGGCCTTACTGTAAAATAGCTTCTTTTGAATGCATTGTGCATATTACTTGATTGGCTGTCAAAAAAAACTTTTCACCTTAGTGAACGTCACTAATATAATTTTTTTTCACTTCAGCCTTTACAGACACAGGATGCACTTGGGCTCTTACAGGCACAGACAGGCTGCAGGTCGGCTCTTGCATACACAGTCAGGCTGCAGGTCGGCTCTTGCATACACAGTCAGGCTGCAGGTCGGCTCTTACATACACAGTCAGGCTGCAGGTCGGCTCTTGCATACACAGTCAGGCTGCAGGTCGGCTCTTGCATACACAGTCAGGCTGCAGGTCGGCTCTTGCATACACAGTCAGGCTGCAGGTCGGCTCTTGCATACACAGTCAGGCTGCAGGTCGGCTCTTGCATACATACACAGGCTGCAGGTCGGCTCTTACATACACAGGCTGCAGATCGGCTCTTACATACACAGTCAGGCTGCAGATCGGCTCTTACATACACAGTCAGGCTGCAGATCGGCTCTTACATACACAGTCAGGCTGCAGATCGGCTCTTACATACACAGTCAGGCTGCAGATCGGCTCTTACATACACAGTCAGGCTGCAGATTAGCTCTTACATACACAGTCAGGCTGCAGATCGGCTCCTACATACACCGGCTGCAGATCGGCTCTTACATACACACTCAGGCTGCAGATCGGCTCTTACATACACACTCAGGCTGCAGATCGGCTCTTACATACACAGGCTGCAGATCGGCTCTTACATACACAGGCTGCAGATCGGCTCTTACATACACAGGCTGCAGATCGGCTCTTACATACACAGGCTGCAGATCGGCTCTTACATACACACTCAGGCTGCAGATCAGCTCCTACATACACAGGCTGCAGATTGGCTCTTACATACACAGTCAGGCTGCAGATCGGCTCTTACATACACAGTCAGGCTGCAGATCGGCTCTTACATACACAGTCAGGCTGTAGATCAGCTCCTACATACACAGGCTGCAGATTGGCTCTTACATACACAGTCAGGCTGCAGATCAGCTCCTACATACACAGGCTGCAGATTGGCTCTTACATACACAGTCAGGCTGCAGATCGGCTCTTACATACACAGTCAGGCTGCAGATCGGCTCTTACATACACAGTCAGGCTGCAGATCGGCTCTTACATACACAGTCAGGCTGTAGATCAGCTCCTACATACACAGGCTGCAGATTGGCTCTTACATACACAGTCAGGCTGTAGATCAGCTCCTACATACACAGGCTGCAGATTGGCTCTTACATACACAGTCAGGCTGCAGATCGGCTCTTACATACACAGTCAGGCTGCAGATCGGCTCTTACATACACACTCAGGCTGCAGATCAGCTCCTACATACACAGGCTGCAGATTGGCTCTTACATACACAGTCAGGCTGCAGATCGGCTCTTACATACACAGTCAGGCTGCAGATCGGCTCTTACATACACAGTCAGGCTGTAGATCAGCTCTTACATACACACTCAGGCTGCAGTCCGGCTCTTGCATACACAGTCAGGCTGCAGATTGACTCTTCCATACACAGTCAGGCTGCAGATTAGCTCTTACATACACACTCAGGCTGCAGATCAGCTCCTACATACACAGGCTGCAGATTGGCTCTTACATACACAGTCAGGCTGCAGATCGGCTCTTGCATACACAGTCAGGCTGCAGATCGGCTCTTGCATACACACTCAGGCTGCAGATCGGCTCTTGCATACACACTCAGGCTGCAGATCGGCTCTTACATACACAGTCAGGCTGCAGATTGTCTCTACGCTGTTTTTTCTGTCGATTACATGGGTGCCGGTTACTTCAGTTCTAAGTAACCAGGATTTTACTGTATTTACATTTAGGGCATTCTCCATAGCGGTGACTTTAAACCCTCTCCTGAAAGCTCACCACACAGGCCAATATTTAGGTTTAGCACTCGGTTTATTTAGGTGATACTTTTAATATTCAACAGGCTATGGAACCTATATTGGTCTCATTTGTATTGACACGTGTGAAATTAATTCTTGTTGTGTCCGATGGGCCTTGAGGGGAGAGCTGTGAATTGCTGCTCTATAGTTAGGATAATAGCATGTTTATTTTTCTCTGTTAATGACACAACTCAAATTAGATTCAACTTTTTATCCTTGGTTGTGGGTAACTAATGATTTGAGCATTATATCTCAAAAGACAGCAAACCATTTAATGGATTAGATGATACCTTTTAATGACGGACTCACTTATCCATTAATATGCATCATCTCCATAAAATCTTGTTTTGTTCCATGGTTAACACAGTACCACACCTTATCCAAGTCAGAAAACTATAATACTTAGTTTGACATTTTCTTTTCAGTCATTTACATTAATCACTAGTTTCACATGCAATGTTTTCATTATTTTGTGTCGTAAACGAAATATATTGTAACAACAGTGTTACCATTGATAGACATCATAGGGGGGTCTAGGTTGATTATATCAGTAATATTATGGATGATGTCATTTTCATATTATATGTGATGTCTTGAGTGCGGTCATAGCAGAAATCATTTATATCACATGTAATGTCATAAATTATTTCACCTAATCTCATATATGATGTCATCAGAAAAACCTTTGTAGGGGTAGGGAATGACATTGTGGGAAATCTTAGCTTCCCAATTTCTTGCATTTTTTCAAGCCTTGAGTTGTCCCATCTTGCACTGCAAACTTCGGTATAGATTAATGCAGTTTTTGTGAATAGCTTTAATAATTTAATAAATGTGTAATGCAGCTGGCATAAGCTTAAAGGAAGCCATGTTTGATAATGGCTATGGATTGAAGAGTGAGGCATTTGTGGGCACATTTGCATGTCCCTACTCAGCTTCCAAGAATGCAGTGTAATAACTGTTTTCCTCGGAATTCTGAGAAGGAAGAACATTTTTAAACTGGTTTTAGACATTCAAATGTGAACACAGATGCGCTATTTATTTACTGTACGGTGGAGGACTTCTGTCGCTCTCTTTTGCCCACCATAGTATAAATGATTGTTGTGGTGAACTACCTACTCATAATTTTCACAACACAGGCTGAGATCCCGCTCCATGCTGATGATAGCCAGTAAGCTTGAAACAGCTGTACATGGATAGGATACTCAGCCTGTGTTTAATCCAACCATGGCTTTGCATAAAAGCTGTGTAATACAGCATGTGTAAGCTTAAAGGAAGCCATGTTTGATAATGGCTATGGATTGAAGAGCAAGGCATTTGGGGGCACATTTGCATTTACCAGCTCAGCTTCCCAGAATGCAGTGTAATAACGTTTTTTCTCAGAATTCTGGGCTAGAAGCAGGTTTTTTAACTTGTTTTAGACATTCAAATGTGAACACAGATGTACTATTTCTATATATAGATAGATAGATAGATAGATAGATAGATAGATAGATAGATAGATAGAGAATATCTCCATGCAAATATATATATCCATATAACAGATTTTTTTTAACTTCTGACCAATCAATCTGCGGCTGAGTTCTAATCTGTGACCTGTTCTGTATTCTTCAGCAGGTCACATCACCTAATATACAGACATCTTCTAGCAATAAAGGAAAGTGCTAGAACCTATACACATTATTTTGTATAATAGCAACATGTGTTAAGGTCACACTTTCCCTTTAAGCATTATTTCCCACTACATAGCTCTAAATCAACCATTGCCCAATACTCAGAATTTACATGTAATGCATTTGTTGCAAATGTTTATATTTTCTCCAAAAAAAAATCCAAACAACTACACCTCTCTATCAGTTGTGAGCTCCTGTAGCTGTTTTTCCCAGAAAATATACAGTATATATTTGTTTTATGATAAGAGATTGTGTATATGTTGTTACCAGTTTGTTTTATGATAACCAACCTCTTGCGGCTGTTGATAAAGACATTACATTTGGCATGCTACAGAAAGGATATAATAAGAGACCAGGGGGGCATCTGTACTAAAGTGTATGAAATACAAACCAAAGCATTAAGTGTACACCAAAAGTATCAAAAACACACAGGGCTAGGGCAGACTGTCTGAAGATGTAGTGCAGTATATCGAAATATGTCTATATAATGCTGTATATGCACAGAATTGTCTATATTTCTGTCTGTAAATGTACTTGATACTTTCTAATACATATATATATATATATATATATATATATATATATATATATATATATATACACATACACACATATATACACATACGATTTGAGATACTGAAATGGAAAGGAGAAGCTGAAAGTGGGGCGTGGAGGTTCATGAATCTAAATGGCTTAGGGCAGCATAAACATGATATAAGCATATGAAATCACTACTACTGACCTACTTACATCTCTCCCACATGTGTGTATAAGATGTAATGATGTCACTATGTCTTGATAGAGAACTCTACAGCAAAAAAAACAAGAATTATGCTACTCATAGACAAACCCCTGTCTATATCCGTTTAGTGGCAGAGCTAGTGAATGGGGGGCCCTGGTGCAAAAGAAATACATAGATAAATAAATTGCGTCCCAAAGGTGCCAACTGTACCCCCAAGCTTTGTTCCCTTAAGCTATCTTCCCCTTTTTTCTTTTAAAGCATAAACTTCTTCTGCAGCCAGTAACCACCATGCTCTAACTCCAATCCCCCCTCCCCAACCAACCTCTATTTCTTAAGTCCCTTTCCGAAACATCACCCTTCCAACTTTGACCCGCCCCCCTCACCCCAACTACTTCTCATCTTCATTTAGTGTAAAGCATAACCACCTTCCCCTTAGCTCACTTACTTCATCACCTGCCAGGGTCCCTTCCAGCTCCTTTTTCCAAGAGACTTGTGTCATGAAAAAGGCCATGTTCCCTTCCCCTCCAGTTGCCCAAAATCATTGCAGGGCTACAGTCTGGAGCCCCTACACTACAAAGAAAACTACACTACAGGACCCCCCACCCCCCAATAAACATTGGGTATATGCACCTGATGGTTTCTCCCGGTGGTGGACCTAGAAAAATGGAGGGCGCCGGGACAATATATATATATATATATATATATATATATATATATATATATATATATATATATATATATATATATATATATATATATATTTATATATATTTATTTGTTTTGCACCCCCGGGGGTTTAAAACATTATTTTATGTTGAGTCTGCCAAAAACAAACCACTCCGTACTCCTCCCCCAGAACCCTTCATATAACTGCACCACTTCCGAAGACCACTTACCATAACAGCAGACCTTAACAAGGCCCTGACCCACTGCTGCTTAACCCCCAACATCCCTTTCCAATATATACACATATATAAATCTCACCCTCATACAGCACCCACCCTCATAGTATCCATTCTCACCCAGTCCTTGTCAGCAGCCATCCTTTCTCAACACCCACCTCACATAATACATAGTACATAGTTACATAGTAATTAAGGTTGAAAAAGACTTTCAGTCCATCAATTTAACCTTTTAAGATCTCCTCTGATCTGCAATATGAGGATTAGTTATTAATTAATTAGTTAATTATTAATCAACTATTTATTTATTTAATTCTTAATTAATCCAGAGGAAGGCAAACAGAAACAACCCAAGTGAAACTTTGCCAATCGTCTCAAAGAGAAAAAAATAATAATTCTTTCCTGACACCAGGTACTGGCGATCGGATTTCTCCCTCAATCAATACTCTCCCTCTAATGATCCAGGATAACCCTGAATTCCCTTTTTAATTAGAAATAAATCCAGTCCCCTTTTAAAGTTATCTATTGAATCCGCTGTCACCACCTCCTCTGGTAGAGAATTCCACAGATTAACCACCCTTACTGTGAAGAACCCTTTTCTTTCTTTAAAGGTGGAATCTTTTTACTTCTAACCTCAAAGGATGTCCTCTTGTCAGTTGAAAACCTCTTGGCACAAAAAGCTCCCATGACAAATCTTTATACTGACCCTGGATGTATTTATATAAGGTAATCATATCTCCTCTTAGACGCCTTTTTTCTAGAGAAAACAAGCTTACCGTAAATACTCGAGTATAAGCCGACCCGAGTATAAGCCAAGGCACCCATTTTACCACAAAATACTGGGTAAAATGAGTGACTCGAGGGTGGGAAATGTGCTGCCCCCTGTGTCCCTCTTGTGCCCTCTGTGTCCCCCTCTCGCTCCGTGTCTCTTCTCCCCTCTCCCTTCCCTGTGTCTCTTCCCCCCTCCCTTATCACCCTCCTCAACCCCACTCCTCAACCTCCCTCCTTATCCTCCACCTCCCTCCTCATCCTCAACCCCCTCCTCAACCTCTCTCCTCAACCCCCCATCCTCAACCCCCCCATCATCATCCTCTCTCCTCAACCCCCCACCCTCAACCCCCCTCCTCAACTCCTCCTCCTCATCCTCAACCTCCCTCCTCAACCTCCCTCCTCATCCTCAACCTCCCTCCTCATCCTCCCTCCTCAACCCCCCATCCTCATCCTCAACCCCCTTCTCAACCACAACCCTCCTCAACCTCAACCCCCCTCAACCCCCCATCCTCAACCCCCATCCTCATCCTCTCTTCTCAACCCCCCTCCTCAACCCCTCCTCTTCATCCTCAACCTCCCTCCTCAGGAGTGGGGTTATCACCCTACTCAATCCCACTCCTCAACCGCCCTCCTCATCCTCAACCGCCCTCCTCATCCGCCCTCCTCAACCCCCATCCTCATTCTCTCTCCTCAACCCCCCATCCTCATCCTCAACCCCCCCATCCTCAACCCCCTCCTCAACCCCCCATCCTCATCCTCAACCCCCCCATCCTCAACCCCCTCCTCAACCCCCCATCCTCAACCCCCTCCTCAACCCCCCATCCTCAACCCCCTCCTCAACCCCCCATCCTCAACCCCCTCCTCAACCTCCCTCCTCAACCTTCCTCCTCAACCCCCTCCTCATCCTCAATCTCCCTCCTCAACCCCTTCCTCATCCTCCCTCCTCAGCCTCAACCCTCCTCAACCCCAACCCCCCCTCAACCCCCATCCTCATCCACTCTCCTCAACCCCCCTCCTCAACCCCCCCCTTAACCCCTCCTCCTCCTCCCTCCTCAACCTCCCTCCTCATCCTCAACCTCCCTCCTCATCCTCAACCTCCCTCCTCATCCTCAACCTCCCTCCTCATCCTCAACCTCCCTCCTCATCCTCAACCTCCCTCCTCATCCTCAACCTCCCTCCTCATCCTCAACCCCCCATCCTCAACCCCCTCCTCAACCTTCCTCCTCAACCCCCTCCTCAACCCCCCTCCTCAACCCCCCTCCTCAACCTTCCTCCTCAACCCCCCTCCTCATCCTCAATCTCCCTCCTCAACCCCTTCCTCATCCTCCCTCCTCAGCCTCAACCCTCCTCAACCTCAACCCAAATTCCCCCTCAACCCCCATCCTCTCTCCTCAACCCCCCCTTAACCCCTCCTCCTTCTCCCTCCTCAACCTCCCTCCTCATCCTCAACCTCCCTCCTCATCCTCAACCCCCTCCTCAACCTTCCTCCTCAACCCCCCATCCTCAACCCCCCCATCCTCATCCTCAACCCCCCCATCCTCAACCCCCTCCTCAACCCCCCATCTTCATCCTCAACCCCCTCTTCAACCTTCCTCCTCAAACCCCCATCTTCATCCTCAACCCCCCATCCTCAACCCCCCAACCTCAACCCCATCCTCATCCTCAACCCCATCCTCATCCCCCTACATTTTAAAAGAAATTACACAGCACGGCAGTCTTCCCAGAGAAGGGCCCTGGTACATCCGCCCCTGGTTGTTCCACAGCATGGAATGCAACACGCCCACCCACACTACAGAAAAAAAGCTGGCCAGTGCAGACCCCCCCCCCCACCCAGATATGAGCCCCCGGTGCACTGCACTATCTGCACCAGTGGTATCTCCGCCCCTGTAATATATTTGTTAACGCCCAGAATTTTTCATATGCTATTTTCTCAATGTTAATACTAGTATTAGTGCTGCTTACTATGAACTAGTAACATGCCCATCATAAATGATGGTATCACATGTGATGTTCAATTGTCTATTCAGTCTCTCTCTGTGTGCTGTCTCTCTCTCTCTGTGCGCCCTCTCCCTCTCTCTCTATTCCCTCTAACTCTCTTTGCTCTCCCTACCCCACTCCCCTATCTTCTTCCCCCACCCAGCCTCCCTCTGTGTCTCCCTTTTTCTCTCTCTCTCTGCCTCCCTCTTTCATTCTTTCTTTCTTTCTTTCTCTCTTTCTGCCTTAATTGTGTTTATCTGATTAATATTTAATCTAATGAATAGGTCTCCAAGAGTTTAACTCACTCGTAAGATAAAGGTGGAACACACACATATTTTTATCTAATTTCCTTTTCTTTAATGCAATGTATAAAACATGTCATTTTAAATCCATGACAGAAAGTTTTGCCTACAATGGCTCATTAACGGATATAGCCTACTGACTATCGCTGATTTAGAGCTTACAATCTAACATTTCATGTGGGTTTTCAAAGAGATAGGGACTGAAAATGCATGGATAAAAAATAGAAAGTATAAAAGAAATTAACAACCATGGCAAGAGCAGCTTCCAATAACTTTTTTCCATTGGGTCTGGGACAGTCCTTTTGGTTCACAGTCGCACAGAGCCATGATCCGCTGACACAGCAGTCTCACACAACAGGTTGTAGAGTGTAAGCATTCTTTTCCTGAGAAGGTCTGGGGGTAGATTAGACCCTGTACAATGACTCTAATTTTAGACTCTCACGAGAAGAGTGTTCAACAACTGTTGTATTAATGTGTATAAATATAATAATCATCTTACTGCCGATACAAGACCACTGAATAATATATATATACTAGCGAATTGCCCGTCAAAAAATGACGGCAATGAAATAGTAAGGTAGCTAAATTAGTAAATGAATATATTGTACGTATTTTGAAGCATTGTGATGAAGAGCTGGCAATCTGTGTTGATGCTGCTGCAGCATTAGTGGTGTGGAGCTGCTGTATAAGCATGCTGAATGTGTGCAGTGTAACACTGTGCGTGCGCGAGACCAAACCGTTAGCGTAGTCGTGTACTTCCGCATTGGTGTAAAATGGCGAGTAATGTGTGGTATAGGTCTGTATCGGAATATCCGTAGGTGTTTTGTGGTGTTTTGCGAGTTTCTTGTGGTGTTTTGCGAGTTTAGAGTGCTGTAGCCTCGTTTTCGTTTTGTTCGGCGGCCATTTTTTCTCTCGCTTCGTTTTTTTTTTAGTCTCTAAACTGTTTTATTTCGAGTAAAATCGAGGTGTAAGTTGCATTTTTGAGGTCCTGGGTGCTCCCTCTTGGTGTAGGTAAGTTTTTTATGTATGTGCTGTGTGTATGTATTGTGTTTTAAATGTTTGTATGTCGGCGTGTTGCGTCCGATGTTTGCGAGGTCGTAATGTGTGGTAACGTGTTTCGTACGTTGTTTGCGTGCCTCGTAAAATTTAGCGAGTGTCGTAATGTGTGTGTCGTGTTTTTTGAGTAGCGACGTGAATTTTGCGAGGGTTTGAGGCCCTTGGCCAGTGACCTCGCCAGCAACTGAGTCCCTCGCTTCGCGAGGGGCCTCAGTTGCTGGCATGGAGCGCCTTCGGCGCTCCATGCCAGCAACTGAGGCCCTTGCCCAGTGACCTCGCCAGCAACTGAGTCCCTCGCTTCGCGAGGGGCCTCAGTTGCTGGCATGGAGCGCCTTCGGCGCTCCATGCCAGCAACTGAGACCCGTGCCCAGTGACCTCGCCAGCAACTGAGGCCCTCGCTTCGCGAGGGGCCTCAGTTGCTGGCATGGAGCGCCTTCGGCGCTCCATGCCAGCAACTGAGGCCCTTGCCCAGTGACCTCGCTACGCGAGGGCCGCGGCTCGCTACGCGAGGGCCGCGGCTCGCTTCGCGAGCCACGGCCCTCGCTTCGCGAGGGCCGCGGGCTCGCTACGCGAGCCCGCAAGCGTGAGCAACGACTCGTACGCTCACAACTATATATGTTATATATATATATATATATATATATATATATATATATATATATATATATATATATATATATATATATATATATATATATATATATATATGTGTGTGTGTGTAGATGTGTTAGATGTGTGTGTAATATATATATATATATATATATATATATATATATATATATATATTATATTATATTATATATTTTATATATGTACTGTGTGAGTTTAAGTTGGAGGGGGTGCGGGAAGTACAAAAGAAAAATTGTGCCTAGATATAGGACTACAGTGGCCCTTTAATGATATTTCCCAACCTAATTATGCACTTAGCCAGACTTAATTTAGAGCAACAGGCAAGAAAATAAATATTACTGCATGGCATATAAAAGTTACAAAAAACATAAAAGTTGCTTTTTTTTTATTTTTTTATTTTTTTATTTTGCTTTTAAGAAATGCTTTAGTTACTTAAAATAATTATATATATATATATATATATATATATATATATATATATATATATATATATATATATATATATATATATATATACACATACACATACACACAGTAGTCCTTTCATACTTTTTCAGCAGCTTAGAGTTATTTATTTGCCGTAGTTACTTATTAGTACTACCATATAATCAGTGGTGGAACATAAGGTTCTCCTACCTTCCCTGCTAAAGATTTCACCGGTACGTTTTTTTGTATATTAATTAAACTAGATTCATATTTTCTTATTTAGAATTTGAAATCAAATAATACCTAATGAAATATATTTCTGGACACTTGTATGCAGTTTACTAGGGTTCCCTGGTGGCCCAGTGGTTAGGATTTGGCGCTTTCACTGCTGTGGCCTGGGTTTGATTCCAGTCAGGGATCCAAGAAGTCCCACCACCCTGAAGCCAAACAGGGTTGGGCCTGGCCAGTACTTGGATGGGATACCACCTTGGATGCTGTGGCCCACTGGAGAAGGAGATTGCAACCCACTCCAGTATCTCTGCCATGAATACCAAGTGAATCAGCATGGTGTGTTACTGTCCATGAGGTCACGGAGTGTCGGACACAAGTGAATGACGCAAACACACAACACATGTAGTTTACTACTACCTACATACATTTTTTTTTTGTACATGGTAACATTAAAAACTATAGGTAGAAGTACATTATCAATTAAAAAGTTACAGGAAAAAATAAATAAATTAAAAAAATGCATTTTCTCACAGCAAACTTGCATTGAATTTGTAATTTTACATGCCAAGTATCCTTTCTGCTCAGCCCATGCGGCTTTGGCTTTTTTTTTTCTGTGTACTAGACTATAATTGGAGCAAATTAATTTAGGAGGGTCTGCCTGGGTTATTTTCAGCCTAATGTTATTAAAATAAGGCACTCTGACATGTGCTGGCCCAGGGAGTGATTAGCAATGGATAACTATAATCACACTATTGTTGTTTAGTCGTGTGCAACTCTTCCTGCCCCTATTGACTGCATCATGCCAGGAATGTTTTGTGTTTGGGTGTGCTAATCCATACGGTTTTCATGATACTGGAGTGGGTTGGCAGTTCCTTCTGCAGTGGACCATGATTTGTCTGACCTCTCTGCTATGACATACCCATCTTGGGTGACCCTACAGCTTCATTGAGATACACAAGCCCCTTCACCATGACAAAAATAGCAATTCAGAAGAGGAATTACATTCTAGCACACAAGTAAAAGTAAATGCTTGGTGGGTGGTTCAGAAAGGCTGATTGACAGGCAAAAATATAAACTTATATGTTGATTTACTATAATATTGTGCAAATATTTCAATAGCAACACAATATCGTGCATTTCATGTATCCATAAGGCTCACTGCCCCTCTTTTGCATTATCTTTTAAATGCATTTTATATATTTTAGGACTACAGTGGCCTTTTAACTGATAACTTATTTATTATTACCTACAATTATACCATGTTTGGATCTTCTACGTTAGCCCTTTAAAGGACCACTGTGCTCTGTTCTTTTGTATGGTCTTCTAAATAATAAAACTTGAAAACATTTTTGAAAGTAACACACAATTCCTTTGCATTTTTATCTTGGATTCCATATTCTTTACTGCATGCTTTTGTCAGCCGATTACACAGTAGAAATGTGGCATCTATAGCTGCCAATAACTGACAGTTAGCAACTTGGGGTGTTCACCTGTCCCTCATTTATTTATTTTCACCAGGAGAATGTGCGCTTTTCCCCACTCCATAACCATATCCTATTCTAATCGAACATTGGCCACTCAAGTGAACAGAGCCTCATTAAAAGCGGCAACCTCCGTCAACACTGAGGGAACTCTTAAGACACAGTTTCTCCAAGAAGCAACTGGACACCTTAACATTTAACTACTATCAAGATCCTGAATATCTAAGATTGGAATACATACCAGTTGTAGGAACATCTAGTCCACCACTGTATCCTATGGTGTAAATCTACCCCATAGTTGGCGTTATCTACGCAACACCATCATCTACTCTAGTTAGCAACTTGCTGTGCAATGTCTCCTGCAACCTAAGGAAGTGACCTCCAGAAACCAAAAATGGGAGATCCAACAGAAGCATAATTGCATAAAAAGGTAAAATATTACAGACTGTGTTTTATTTTCCATCTGTTCTGCACCTGCTCAAGTGTAGTTCTAAAAATAGTATATTTTAAAGAAGGGATGGGGAACGTTCGGTCCCCAGGACGTATAAGGCCCGCAAAATCATTCGCTCCGGCCCTGCCAAGGAAACCGCAGGCGGGATTTCAAAAATTCAATAGATCTAGGCACTTTTTTTATAGCAACATAAAATTCACATTATTATTAGGATTCACTTAATATAAATCTGAGGGACAAGCAAGGAATGTCCAGACAGGAAACATACCAGCGCATGACGGACAGACAGGTATGCTTCTCATCGGCTGCCCACAGCCCGTCTGCTGGGCAAGGTGGGCGTTTACAAGTTGCAAAAGTGTTAACACACACTGGATAGTTATTAAAAAAGTGGTGAAACATCCTACAAATGGCGGCTACAAAGAAAAGAAAAGTTGATGCAGAGTGTTGATCTTTTCAAGAGAAAGGGACAAATTATTGCTTATAAGCTTGTTTTTTTTCAGCCTAAAATCTTACAAAATAGCACCTGTTTGGGTCTGCCCTCTGCAGCTCACGAAGACCCAGACTCTATGAAGTGTAGTGTTTCAGATGGCCATCTTTCAGTAGCACATTACAGAATGTTGCTGAGAGATTGTCATTGGTTGGTTAGTATTGGACACAGCACAGCAAGTATAGTAGACTCCATGTCTTCAAGAACTGCAGAGGGCAGACCCAAGCAGGTACTGTTTGTTTGATCTGAGGCAGTAAAAAACAATATTATAAACACTTCTTAATAACATAAAGTACATAAAAGTAAATACACAGGTATATTATATACCTAGTAAAACCCAGAAACCTTCCATGTCCCTTTAATTATATGAGTACATTGGCCTATAAATGATTACATCAGTTGCTACATAAATTTCCGCTAACTACTGCAGTCACTAGGGTAAGAATTTAAAGTGACAGTACTGGAAGACATTGGCTTTATCAGCAGGGGTCACACAGATATATAGTGGTTAAATTGTCGCTTTGCTCAGCACATTCAATACATTTTTTTTTCTCAGTAGATCAGCTTTTAAGCTCCTCTGTATGTTTCTTATCTCAGAAAGTGCTAGCTTGTGTGACTCAGCACAGGCACCAGCTACGGAACAAATGGGAAGTACACATATAAACATTGGTTGTTATTAAAAGAAAAAATTAATGGAAATGTTAGATAATGGAGCTTAAAAACTGTACGGTATAAGAAGCATATATTATAATTGATAAACTGCGTTTTGTCGTCACGCTTGCATGCCTCCCGAAGCGAGGTTAGCCATTCAGGCATAGAAGCCTTCCGAGCAATGAGCGTCAAAGGCTGCAAGCACGAGAGTGAGGTTGCAAGTGAATTTAAACCCAATTTGCTGTGTTTCGTCCCTCGAAAATCGGCTAAGCCAGAAAAATGGCGGATGAAAAACGTAAAAAAAATCTGAAAACGGAATGAAAACTAGACACACAGAGGAGAAACACACAGGAAAGGGACAGGGGGGAGACGCTGGAAAGAGACACATCGCATTCCCAAGCACTAAACTTGCAGGTTAATGAACCCTGCAATGAGCGGACCATACAGTAGACGGGAGGAAAGGCACGCAATGAGCACCGAAGGAGATCTTTGCAAAGCAGGAAAGTTGAAGTACATGAGGGGAGAGGCTCGCAATAAACGCCAAAGAAACACATTGCGAGCCATGCGATGAGCGCCGAAGGTGCTCAGAAGGCCAAAAGACTCACATTGTGTGGCAAACAGCATTGCCAGGCTTCAAATTTTATTGCCTTCATTTTTGACTGGCAAGTCGCTAGTAAAATAAAAAGGCCATCCCTCTCTCAGTCTGACTATCTAGGGCGATTAATTATTTCTTACATTGGGGATAATAATAAAGAAGAACTTGCCTAGTTAGTATAGATGAGAATTAAAAGATGGTGACTATTTATCCAACTGGGCATGCTCTTCTTCATCAGCCCTTTGTGAGACATAATTAATGATTAGATAGTTTAGGTTTAAAATACCCAACTTTCAAGCTTAGTGATTCAACAACTCCACTCATTTTTTAAAAACAAATTGCAATTATATTTATTTATATGTGCAATTTTAATTCCTTCCTGACCACAGATGATCTGGTGATCGAATTCCTCCCTGGATCAACACTCTCTCTCTAATTAACCAGTATAAGCATGAATGCCCTTTTTACTCAAAAATATATCCAACCCCTTTTTAAAGTTATCGATCGAATGAACTGTCACCACCTCCTTTGGTAGAGAATTCCACAGTTTAACCACCCTTACTGTGAAGAACTTTTTTTTCTTTCCTTTCTCAAAGGATGTCCTCTTGTCAGTTGGAAACCTCTTAGCACAAGAATTTCACTTGACAAAGCCTTGTATTGACCCTGGATATATTTATATAGGGTAATCATATCTCCACTTTGATGCCTTTTTTCTGGAGAAAATAAGTTTAATTTGGTTAGTCTTTCTTCATAACTTAGCCCCTCCATTCCCCTTATTAGTTTTGTTGCCCTTCTCTGTACCCTTTCCAGCTTTAAAAATTCCCTTTCTATGTAGTGGTGCCCAAAACTGTACTCCATATTCCAAATGAGGGCGTACTAGGGATTTGTATAGCGGCAGGGGCAGAATCAAAACGTATTTTTCTAAATAAAAACTAGCTGACATTATTTATATTATGTCAGAAGGTGTAATGCGCACCTATTTCAATGTATATGCATCCTGAAAATGTGCTGCCCTAGACCTCTGCCTCGTGGGCCTCGGCAGAGACACACCGTGCACCCCAATACACAATACGGAGGATTCCAGATCCAATGTAATAACTATATCCAAAAATTGCAAAGCAGATCAACATTAGCCTCAGAGTAAAGGGAAACTAAAAAATATGGGAGGAATTAAGCATTTAGTGAATAATAAGTAAGAAAAACAAGCTGTACAATGTGTGTACAAGGCATACAAAGCATGGAGGAAACACAGAAATGTCTGTTTACACAATAAAAAGGGAAACCGTACACAGACTTCCATAGCTGTACAGAGACAACAGGACCCCGGATAAAAATACATACGGATAGAAGAAGCTTACTGGTCAAAGCCATAGGAAATTGAAAGAAAGTGCTGATGTATTGTTAAACTTTTTTCTATTTCTTTAAAGTTTTTAATAAGCTGCTGTAGCCACTAAAAAACAAATATTTCTAGTAGTAAAATACAAAGTAATAGTTTGTGTGCACCACCCGAGCCACAATCTGAGCTTTCTACAAGAAGTGTGAGCAATAAAACAATGTTTTATTGCTCAGGTTAAATGCGGATACCGAGCAATGAGACACTGTGGTGTGAACATAGTCATGTAATTGTGATGGGGGAGAGCTTGGATTTTTTTCCCCCCCAGAATTTGCTGCTGTCAAAACGGACAGTTTGTGAAGATAGAAGCTTCCTCTACATTCTTATGCAACGTAATTATATTATATTTTAATATATATATATATATATATATATATATATATATATATATATATATATATATATATATATATATATATATATATATATATATATATATATATATATATATATATATATATATATATATATATACACACACACACACACACACACACACACACCAGTCATATATTACCAAATAGGCAAACTGGGCAACCGCATAGGGGTGCCTCCTTGTGAGGGATGCCTTTTTTTTTTAGTTAAAAACCCTTAAATAATGCATTTCTGATTGGAAACAAATGAAATGCTGCAGTTCACCAACTACAAATATAGTAGCAAGGCAGAGCTGTCAGACTGTCATTGCAGTACATGGTAATGTTGGAATATATATACACACTATAGAAGTGAGTTAGCCATGAGGTTCTAGTAATCAAATTTTTTATTGGACAAACATATTTATAAATATTATGACTAGCTTTCGAGAGTTACTTTCTTTCTCAAGCCGGAAGCAAGTATGGGACTGGGCGGGGACATGCAGATGAGAGACAATGAACTCTTTGAATCCAAATTACCATTTTATACTTGGCTCCTTTAAAGCATATGCTTGCCGTATTATACCGCTTTAAGCAAAGCTTAGGATTGGATAGTTCACAAGCCAGAAACCCATGCACAGATAGAACTGTTTTGAGGTTGATGCCTCTCATCAGTGTGAGGTTGGTTCTGGTTTTGTGCATTAGATTCTGTGGGAGGGATATACCACTGCAATCATTTAGTGTACGGTTAGCAAAAGAGTAAGAGAAAGCTCTCTACTGTACAGAATACAGAAAAAGGTTAATACATTTATAAGCCCATCGGAAAGTCTAAAATTAAGTTAAAAACATATTACCTGCTCAGGTGTCCCAGAAATACAGTCATTGCATTCTGATGGGTCGTGCAAGTGAGATACTATGTACCCTACTCTTTCAATAGAATTTTATACATGCCTCCCTTGAAGCATATGCTCGCTGTATTACACAGCTTTTAAGCTTTACGCTGGTGTAACATCGGACACATTGTCCCTGTAAGTTAGTTATTGTCAAGCGTTGGCAACTATTTGTTTTACACATCACAACACATCATGTTTTACTATTCAGATTGGATTATTGGAGCCTGTATTATGAGGGTTATATTATCTGAGAGAACTGCATGGAGCAGTGTCTGGTCAGTAACTTGTTCTCACTGACATTATGCATGCAGTGTCTGACTGTCACCACCTCCCTGGTCTGCACCTCCACATCATGTCCGCCGCAGCACGAAGCTTCTCGGTCTCTCTGTCTTAGTACTGGATAACAGGCAGCTCCCCTTGTTTGTGCATCTATTGTGTTGTTGTCTGCGTGTGTGTGTGCGTAGACTAAGTGATCATGTGTGTCTGGCCGTCTGGCCACCTTCAGAAATATAGTACACAAATAAAATGTAAATTACATACATTCTTATATGATGCATTGTAAGGACAGGCCGATAGCTGATGAGACAGATCCTGATCACACACTCACTAATCACTTATATTAGCAATGACATTCAGTTTTATCATTAAAGGTCAAGAAAAAGCTGCAGTGGACCTTTAAGCAGGCTCCTTGCTTCAGGAAATGCAACCAGGAAGGAGGATGAGAAGGGGGTGGAGGATAGGAGTGTTGGGGTTGAGGATAGGGGGGTTGAGGAAGGAGGATGAGGAGGATGAGGAGGGAGGTTGAGGATGAGGAGGGAGGTTAAGGATGAGGAGGGAGGTTGAGGATGAGGAGGGGGGTTGAGGATGAGGAGGGGGGTTGAGGATGAGGAGGGGGGTTGAGGATGAGGAGGGGGGTTGAGGATGAGGAGGGGGGTTGAGGATGAGGAGGAGGGTTGAGGATGAGGAGGGGGGTTGAGGAAGGAGGATGAGGATGGGGGTGGAGGAAGGAGGATGAGGATGGGGGGTGGAGGAGGGAGGATGAGGAGGGAGGTTGAGGATGAGGAGGGAGGTTGAGGATTTTGCTTCAAAAAGTTCTTTATTTGAAATGTATTTTTTTCCCCCTGAAATTTCCTTTTTTAAAATGAGGTGCGTGTTATACGCCGATAAATACGGTATATATATATATATACATACACACACACATATACATACATAGATATACATACACACACACATATACATACATACAAATAAAATAGGCATAGAGGGGCCCAACACAACAAAATAGTTTTTTGCACAGGGGCCCTCCATTCACTAGCTCCGCCATTGCTTAGTAATATAGGAAATTAACCTCTCTGCTTGAGCTCAGATAGGATAGTCCCATAGACTGAGTAACTGGTTACATATCAGAGATACTTTGGACTGCTGGGATATCCAAATGCTGGAAGCTAGCAAACACTGCATAAAATACTTTGTTATTCATTTCTTTTTTTTTTTTTTTTTTTAAATTTAGGTATTGTCATTAATTACGGATTAGCCTCAGAGGTACAGTCACTTGCAAAATAAAATAAGACCAGTAGCTGCTCTCCCACTTGACAAGACAGAGAATGTCTCATAAGACTGTAAAAGAGCTGCATACATTAGGTGAAAATAATAATGTGGCTTCCATTTCAACTTTTTAAAAAGATTTTGAAAAGCATCAAACTTTAGTGGTCTTGTCAGTAAAAAGTAAAAACCTGGGCCCACAGGAATATAATCCAACTGGCATCTGGGCGTCTCTCCAGGTTACATCTACTAAATAAAATACACAATAATACTTATCGTAGTTATTGTACCTCCCCAGGCAAGGTTATAATGCAAACTAGCTGTGCAACCAGACGGTCAGGATCAGGGCTGGAAGGCACCCAGTCAGGGTCAGGTTAGAACAGGATTCTAGAGGACAGGAGCCATTACTTGGACATAGACATGAACTGACAGTATATATATATATAACAATAACATCTAAAACTTAGGAGCCAGGAAGATTTTTTAGGACCCAGACAGACTGTTTTCTGGCAGTCTGGAAAGAAGCCCTTCATAGAAATGCATTATGCTTTAGAAAAATATTTAGGAGCCAGCAGCACAAATATCAGGAGGCTCCCAGGAAGTTTCCACCCTTTTATTGACAACAAGTCTCTAGTTCAGCGCCTGCATCCACCCTGATAATGTCATTAAAAAGGTATATGGAAGTTTCTCTGTTTTTAAATGTTTCTTATCTAACAGCAACTGATTAACAGAAAGAATATTTATTATATTGAAATGTTCAATATACTTAAAGATTTATTTGTATCAAACAGAAACCTTGCTTTCCACACCCTCAGAGCTGTCTATCAGCGACATTATATTCAAGCCCTGTAAGTGCAACGTGATGTTCGCAACGGCTGCGAGCTTGAAAAGTTGCAGATTTACGAGGTTATTCAATTCGAACAGGCTGTGAGTTACGGGCTTAAGAGGCAAACCTATAAACCATACTTCACTCGTTGGATGTGCAGCTGCGAACGTGATCAATTAGTCTAACTCGCACTTACGAGTTGGGATAGTGCCAATGGTAAAAAAGAGATCGTCAGGATTACGTCACTGATAAATGGAGGTGTGATTTTCAAAGACCTATGGGGTTCAATTACGAGTTACGATCGGACCCACATTCCAGATGTAATGCAATATTGATAAATCCACAAATATGATATTCTATTACATGCGTTACAGTATATGTATTAACACATTGATTGCCGGGATCGATATAACAGGGAAATTAATATAATAAAGTTTTTTTGGGTGTCGATTTGCGAGCTTAAGAATGATGTGCGATTAATTCTAAGACCTAACATCACTTTCACTTTTAATAAAAGTACAGTAGTGTGGTAATATTTGCATTTAGACTGCTACGAGTTGGACTTTGCAGGTCCTCTCTAGCACTCGTTGGCTTCTTGGATCCATTTGCGAGTTACGAGTTTGAACGCCAGTGATCTTGATGCAATTTAATAGCTCAATTGGAACGTATCGTTACGGGCTTAAAAGAACAAAGGATCTGCGGCCGCGAAGTTCCACGTTCCAAAGCCTTTTTTCGGCCTTGCTGCGTCTTAACCCTAAGTCTTGAGAGCTACGTTGCGAGCTAGGATTTATAAATTCGTAGCAATTTAATGGGGCTGTATGTCAGCAACCAGTACTAGCCTATAGCAGCACAGCATTCAACCTGTTTGTTACTCGCTGAACAATTTAATCAGCCTGCCTGTTGTATCCAGTTACATGTTTGGGCGACGTCTGGATCTTTAGTGGACATCTATTCTCAAATGCAACTGGCAGAAAATAGACATTTTGCTAGATGATTCAGGATGAGTTTATAAATGTTTATTTTGGATTTTTTTTCGTGTCAATCAATGTTTGCATACATCAGTGATTTTCAGAGAATCAGTAATGTATGCAAACATTGATTGACACGAAAAAAATCCATAATCCATTCATAATCCAGGGGAGGGTGGGGGTTTGCTGAGAGACAGGTCTAAAGGGTTAGAAAACCAATTGTACATAATAAGAATAAATAATGATTCATAGATCTCATTGCTCTACCACTTTGTCATATCTCCAGCCAATGGAAATCATTTTGTTGGTACAATTTGTCTCAGAAAATTTAGCAGTACATGTATGGTCTTGGAGAAATAAAAAAGGGGTAAATCAACATGACCTGACACAGAATATGTCACATTCTGGAGTTTAATACTGAGCACTTGTAAATAGCTGTCTCTTAAAGTGCCACTAAATGTTTTTATTATGCACCCAAAAAAAAATGGACAATAAAAAAAAAAAGTCAGCCATTGTTATATCACAATTATACAACATCCACAGCTCTGCTAGCCAGACATATCAAAACCCCTATATAATACACCTTATTTCTTGCTTGTTATACATTTTACAACCAGGTCACCCCCACTAAAAGATCTCTCCGTTCCTGCCATCTTGAAAACCAACTACTGACCCCTAGTGGCAAAGTTATATAAACCATTGTGAGTAAACAACAAGAAAAGTGGAAATTAAAGGGACATGGAATCCATCCTGAGCTTTGCTCAAAGCTGTGTAATACAGCAGGCATATGCTTAAATGAAGCCATGTTTAAAATGGTAATGGATTGCAAGAGTAACATCTTTGTGGGCACATTTGCATGTCCATGCCAAGGTTACCAGAATGCACCACTGTAGAGTTGCAAAATCTTCACTTGTCTGAAGAATCCAACAAACTAACAACTTTAGCAGCTATGTAAATAATTTGTTATAAAATAATTAAAAAAAAAAAATCTTTATTTTAGCAGACCCTTTTAGTGCATGGGAGCGGCCATGACAGCCATACTGTAAAGGAAGTGGTTACAAAGTGTTGCAAGTAAACTTACAAACAGTGCATCCTTCAGGTACAGGCAGTGTATACTAAAATGAAGATGTTGGAAGCAGGGGTATAGGAACTAGGGGCGATAATAGGGCTAATTCCCCCGCAGATTAAATGAATAGGGGACACAAAAAATATCAAAATTAAATGTAATCACGTATTATCAGATTTGGCTACTAGGAGATCCAAGAAGGCATTGATCCATAATTTATATTGTAAATATATATGTAAATACATATGTAAATATATCTAAACATATTATATATATATATATATATATATATATATATATATATATATATATATATATATATATATATATATATATATATATATATATATATATATACACACACACACACACACACACACATACATACATACATACATACATACATACATACACACACATATATA